>QANW01006408.1:0-186265 GCA_003254865.1 Dryas drummondii
GCCACCACCTTCTTCCCTCTCTCTCTCTCTCTCTCTCTCTCTCTCTCTCTCTCTCTCTCTCTCTCTCTCTCTCACCCCTTTCCTCTTTCTTCTTTCCTCTTGCCTAAGCAAACAAAAAACAAAAAATAGGCGCAGGTGGTTCGACACTGGTCTGCCGAACCACCTATGCCCATTTTTTGTGATGGGGGTGGATGTACGCTACTCAGAGAAGAGGAGAGAGAGAGAGAGAGAGAGAGAGAGAGAGAGGTGGGATGGTGGTGTTGCGCTTCATGCAGAGAAGAGGAGAGAGAGAGAGAGAGAGGGAGAAGGTTGGGGGTGTCATGCAGAGAAGAGGACAGAGAGTGGGAAAGAGAAAGATGAGGTGAGAGAGAGGAGAAGGTTGGGGAGGTGTGTGGGTGTGGGTGTGCGGGTGTGTGTGTTGAAAAATGGGGTGTGTAATGAAATGAGGGTATTTTGATAATGAATTGGGTGTGTGTTAAGAGATTTTGAATTTACGGTGAGTATGTGGGAGAAAAAAAGAGAAAAATGCCAATGGTGTGCAAAAAGAAAAAAAAAAAAGTGTGCAAATGATAGCTTTTTTGTTTTTGTTTTTTTGTTTAAAGGGTATTCATTCCACTAACCAGCATTGATGGGTAAGGAAATTTCAAATTTGACACCCCATGCTACTAATCTCATGGCTGGTTCAGAAAATATGAAACACCTTGATTAACATTATAAAAGATGGATTAGGACATGATAACATGCATTACACAGGTTATAAACTAATGAGTGGTGAATGGATTTGGATGGGAACAAGTGAATGTTGGACAGATGATTCATTAGTATGGCTTGTGCACAAATTACTCTCAACCTTTACAGGTCCTCCAAAATCCTCAACTAGGTAACTGGTGCACAGATGAATATTCATTTATAGCGTATAAATAAAAGCAGATTTCTGAATTAGAATTACAACAATCAAAAGTTTATAGCATGTAATAATGACAGATATTACAGTTTTTCTTGGGTTCTGAGAGGCCTAAAACTTGGAGGTGAGAGTACAAGAGTGCAGAGGTAAGCGCCCACTTAAACTATCAGCCCCCGCGACAGAGATTACAGTTAATACAACATTGTGATCTTTTTGTAGTATTCTATTCTGTGTGCCTACAGATGAAAAATTCAATGACAGGCCAGTTGACACTGGTAAAGATGCAGTCATGGGAAGGATGATTTTCTTAGCCATTTACCACCATCTCCATAATCACATCATTCCAAGAGTCTATTGGCCCTGGCAAGCACCAATGCAAACAATCAGTCTGAACCTTGGCATTTTTGCCATGTTCAAATGGATGATATTGTCTATATGCACCTGGATGCCCATCAGGCCTCAACAAAGTAAGTGGGACAAGGTCGAGGAGTTTGAGACGCACCCCATTTCTGGAAGCTTTTGCAGCGGCCTTCTCAAACTCCTCTAATTCAATGTTACGCAGAATCTTATGTGCCTCCTTCAATTCAATCTCACCTTCTTTAGCTGGGGTTTTTCTCTTGCAATTTCCCCCATTAAACCACTCCCCATTCTCAAAGTGATCAGGTGTGGACGTTCTAAAAAAGATCATGCCCTTGTAATCAGACTTTACTATAAAGTCCATCACATATCTCAGGGATTTGCGATAAGCAAAATCAAACCCCAACTCTGTCAGATTCCTTTTAGGACAGTAATGGCATCCCAGCACTTCATTGTTCTCATAGTAGATTGAAGATTTAAGAAACCATTTCCCTGTTGAAATTATCATGTAGTCGAAACCCTGGTATTGATCAATCCAATTCTCATCGAGCTTGTCAAGATGCAGCTCAACTTCAGATGTTGAAACACCATTATAGTCTTCAAATATAGCAGCTTTCACGAGGAAAGGGGACCAAATAACTGAGACAGAAAAATTGTATGAGCGAAAGTGCCATCTTCTGGACCTATAATCCTTGTCATGGTACACTTGAACAGCTCGTTCAACCTGAAGGACAATGTTTCAATCATAATTTGACGCAATTTCTTTAAATAATTTCTAAAGTTCTAAGCTTAAACAAAGTCATAAAAAGGTGAATCATTTGATGAAATCAAGATTAAATGGAAACAACTGTCAAAATAATCAACGAGTAATCCAAATGCAGCATGAACCAAATGCAGGACTTATGCACGGTCCCTGAGTACAGGATGACAAAATGGACAGAGACAAAACTAAGGAACAAACCCACATATGTTCATGTCATAGTTATTATGGTAACTATACCCATCACAAACCCACAGAGACAAAGAGTGGGCAACAACTTTCACCCACCTCAATTAACCCGTCTAGATCAAACAATTTCATTGGCAAACATTTGTGTATCAGGACCCTACCTTTGTAAATAAATGTGCACTACATTTTCTTAATATGTCTCATGTGGTAGGGTTGCTCAAAGAATTAAATGAAGGCACAAGGACTGGTGCAGCTATAAAATGGTAGCAGGCAGGTAAAATATGTAGGCAGTGCAAAAACCAAATTCTATAGAAGCTCTAGTAAACTGAGAACAACAAACATCAATGAACACTAGTTGGGAACCCTCCAGAAGTTCTTCAGGATTAAGTGAATTTCTTTAAGAATTAGACCAAATATTGCTCAAGGGAAACTAAACAAGTTAGCAACTTTGCTCTATGATAAAGTAACTTGTTTATACAATTCAAAGATGCTAACTGAAGTATGAAAGGCAGACAAGCCTAATTGTATTAACAAACATAAGAAAAGTAGCAAAGGAACGGATCCAAGTGTTGAATAAACACATTCTCCATATCCTAATTCTATAAGCTTCTTGGAAAGATGAAGACTTTAGCTTTTAGGATGTAAAGAAGTTTTTTATGTTAACACTAAGCTTATGTTCCTTTATCCAAAGCCAACATTTATAAATGATATAACAATTCTAAAACATACCGTGGAGAGCATGCAAAGCAACGACTGGACATGGTTGCGAGATATGGAATCACCAATCAATGCCCATGCTTTATTCCTCATCTTCTCAAGAAATCTCTCTGGATCAAACTTTGGTAATTCACAATCTCGTGGATTCCACCTCCAGTATAAATACCCATTATCGGGCCGCCCATTCTTTATACAATTCTGAGGACTTTCGATCGTGAGGCAGTTCTCATTGTAAACTGGACCTGAGGGATTTGGAATCCAATCCCCAGTGAAAAGATCACATTTTCCTGTAAAAAGATTGTGAACAAAGTCCCATTGAAACATAAATCAGTTAATATCTTAGTACAATTCCAAATTACCATAACACTATCTGATCAAATGACAGATTAGCAGTAGATTAACCCAACTAATAGTATCAGAACTAGCAGAACACCCATCAAAATTTCGGCATCTTATGATTGAAAAAACAAAAATTTATAACAAAACTATCAAGATTTCCAACATATGGAAGCAAAAGGACCATTTTTCAAATGCAGATCTCTAGTGCACTGAATTTTCAATTACATAGCAATACTTTTCAATAACAGCAGTTTACTCCCAGCTACTTTTAAATTTCTCATGCATACAATACAAAAACAGAAAGAAGAAGTTTATAAGAACCACAGAAAGAATAACATAAACAAAAAGAACCCAGCAAAGAGAAGCCAAATAATTACCTTTGGAAGGTGTCTGATCTTGATCTTCATCTTGTGAAACTTCTACAGAAATTGGTGGCTCTGAAGCCACAGTTTTCTCAAGAAAAGGAATTTCTTTTCTGGGTAAAGGTATCTGATCTTGATCTTCAACTTGTGGAATTTGTTCAGAAATGGGTTGCTCCCCTGAAGCCACAGTTTTCTCAGGAAATGGGGTTTCTATGTTGGGCGAATACCCAGTTGAGCTAGAGAGATAGAGACGAAAAGCAAGACCCATTAAGAGGATTCCAACTGCAAGCTTCACAATCAAAACCTTGTGCTTGTAATTGAACCACAGCTTCCAGTTCAACTTCATTGTCTTCTCTACTTGCTTAGCTGAACACACTCACACACACTGATTGAAGTCTTAAGATCCTTGAAGCCCAGTGTGCTGATTCTTTAGCTGATGACTGAAATGTAGGTCTTGAGCTAAGACGCTCAAAACCCAGATTAATAATCTGAGATTATCACTCTAAAATCAAGAAACTATATATTTGTTTTATTGGGTTGTGTAAGATCGGATCGAAGAGGGTTGGGTTGTGTTTGGTTTTAGGCTTTTCAGTTTCAGCTGCTTTGGATTACTGGTTAATCATAGTATAATAGTTTCAATCTATCTTCCCAACAAAAATAGTTTCAATCTAGAATATATGGGAGTACGGAGACAGTGATTAAAGCAAGCAATTAAAGATTCTTAATGAATTACTATAGTCATTAATGGTGCAGACGTAGCTGATAATTATGGAAATGCTGCTTCTATCGGCTAATGGGCCTGGGCTTTCATTCACAAATTTTAAAAGTTTTATTCTCTCTGAGAAAACATAGTAATAAATTTTTTTTGAGAGAGAAAAAAGGAAAAAGATCTGAATATTCTAAACCTTTGAACATTCAGCATTGAAGAGTTCAAATGTTCTCTCACTTCTGTACACTACATTTACCCTGTTTTCAAAAAAAAACTGAACTTACCCGATATGTTGATTTAAGGAAAGAACATCCTGCTTAATTCTATAGTCGTCTCACCAACCAAATAAATATTCAATCATACTGTCTGCCCCATGATTGTTAATGTACATGTCAGCTTCATGTATGGTGGGTGATAGCTACTTCAATTTGCAGTCAACCACAAAGTTGGATATCATATATTTTCTGCCTCTCCCATTTGGGATTGTAAATTACAATCTCATCCAAGTCTCAATTATTCATAATTCTTTTTTTCTATTTTTTTAATTCAAAAATCAAACACTACTTAAGGAGATTGCATTGTTCACCATGTCCATAAGGTTAACTTTCATATCAATCGGACCCAAATATTTTGTAGAAGAAAATAAATGTATCCCTCTGGTTTTTTCATTTTCCCTTTCTGTTCTATAGAACTCATCCTTATTAATTTCAATAAAATACTACATTAGCAAAAATCATCCAAAAAGTGTAATAGGATTGTCTCATTATTTTTACAACAGTAATCCTTGCATAACTTTATATACACCAAATTATATTTGTACCATTGATGTTACAATGCAACTACCAAAATCCCATCATCATATACCTTTTTATTTTTTCAATGTTTTTAAGGCTTTTCTGATAACTTTTTTAATATAATAGCTTCTGTTACCCTGTCTCTGATGAGCTACATAACTTTGTCCCACAAATAAAGTCAAAATACAGAGGAATTGTTTATTGCACTTGTTGAGCAACAGACCAGTTCACATCTCAGAGACCCTTAGAAAGCCGACAAATAAATCCAATGAGAGCCACTTGCTAAATGCTTAACATGAAAAACTCAGTGCTACTTGGTAGAGGCTTAATAACAAATAGTGCACATCAGTGCAATGTATTGTATACCTTTCAATCTAGCAGAGCTAAGCAGGCCAAACAAAAGGCTAGGATATCCCAGTTTATGAACAAGCTTGTCTATAATTACATAAAATATGTATTGGTACAAATACAGCAAGTTAAAAACTACCCACCATTAAACACAAATGGATGACAATGGATAATTGCTGCATCGATTTCAATATGCCTGACAATCTAGATGAACTAATCACCTCTCACTCATAGAGATATAAATGTATGAACAAACAATTACGATATGACATTGTATTGTTATAATTACAACGTATTCCACAGATTTGGTCTTTGAATCCATCCATAGGAAGAAGACACCTTATGGAGTAAGCATGCACCAAGAATTCTTCAACTGGTGATTGACTCATCGTTATCATCTTTTAAAGAACTGAAGCACCCAAGATTAAATCAGGAAATTAAACCACAAGGGTGAATCATAGTCACACAACCATCTTGGGGATTTTCATGCCAAATCCATGCTTTGCCTTCTCAATTCTGTCCAATAAAATGTCAAAGGTCATTAATCAATGCATCAATAAGAATACAAACTAAACATCAAATGAGTTTCATTTTGTAGTTATGAAGATTGATATACTACCAACTGGTGGGTTATCAGAAAGGACTAGCTGGCATGTTTATTAGTTTGTCAGTGAGACGGGATATTAGGATGTAGGCCTTCTTGTACAATTAATAAATGACAAGCAAGAAAATGACAATATTTTTGTTTACACAAGGAAGATGACCAAAATGAGGATCAAGACAAAATGGTTTTTGAGATTGACATAATATTACTAAACTAATCAGGCTTTTTCTTTAATATGGGAATCTTAACAACAAGACATATCACTAAATTTTCTATCCTTAAATCTTGTTTTAGGATGCAGCTATAATCAACTGTAAATATGCACAAGGACTTACGTTGGGGCAAGTTTTCCAAGGCTAACTAGCTCTTTCCCAGAGTCCTCATCCACAACTCTCCCAGAAATTTCAATGATATAAAATCTATCTCTTGTAGTTGGTAGTCCTCTGCTTGCAAGTAGGTCCAAATCTCTCTGATGTAGCTCTCTCCCATTTACATAGACACCTGTGTTTCCCGCAGCACAATTTGTTGGCATGGGGTAATTGAATTCTTCAATGAATGGCTGCAAGACAACAGGAATGCTTTATTTATAAATTCCACATGAACCATGTACAAAAGAAATTTATAAATAAAAAAATTAATTGGTCTCACAGGAATTATGCCAAGGCAAGTTTGGCCCATCACACCCCAGAATCCAGCTCTGAAGTCATACCTAGTAAAAACGGCAGATAAAGAAAAGTTAGACTTTCTGCTAAAAGAAATGTAGATATGTGATAGTGATACACTTGAACTTGGAAATGAAATACTGCACTAAATAGGAGTCAGCATGCAGCCTTACCAATAATCTCCAGGCCGAATTGGGCCAGCAAGCTTTTCAGCTTTTTTAACAACATGATCCGGTATAGGTTGTCCATTAATTAAAACAGTAGGTCTTGTTTTCTCCACAATTTGATTAGATTTTGAGGAATCTCTAAAGCTCCTTTTGATGAGACCCATCAAGAAGGAATCGCCCTTGCCTATTTTGGGCTGATCTTCTTTGCTTATCTCTGCTGAGTCTTGAGATATGTTGGTATTGAGATAGTCATTGAAAGAAACATCCAACTCAGTTTCCACTGACAGATCTTTCACAGAACGCTGTTGAGAGGTGCTCCTACTAAAGAGCACCTTGTCTTGGTCCATACATTTACTCTTCTTTTCTTCCTCATCTCTGATTACTGCATGTTTAGAAGGACTATCAGACTGCTCCCAAAGAGGCGAAACTGGGGTTGTAGGTGAAAAGGCATCTTTTGTGGGCAGCTCAGTACAGTCAGAACCATCTATCTGAACAATCACACAATCTGGGATCCCCTCTTCCTTGGATTCCTTCGAAGAGATGGAAGATGAAGAACTATGGCCTTCCCTCTTCTCAGATTTATCTATGTTCAGTCTCTGGTCTTCTGCCAGTGAAATGTGTTTGGTGTCTATGGACTGTTTCTTATCACCAGAATTATCTAAGTCATCACAGCAGGAGTTGGTGTCACCTGCATCTGGTGATCCATGAGAACTTAAAACCCTGCCATTTAATACCTGATTAGAACTTTGATCAACCTCAGAAGATAATTTCTTGGATTCTTTAGGAACACAAATAATGAGCTTCTTGTTCTTTATTTCTAGTGAGATAACAGTTGAACAGGAACCACAACGCAGTTTTGGCTGATTCTTTATCTTGTTAAGTTTTCTAGGCAGTTTCAGCAACTCAAAGCAACTAAAGCATGTAATGAATGGGGCACCACCTGCTATAGGATGGAGAATCCGTCCATGCCCATTGACTGCCATTGCCCTTCTCGGATGTCTCTCACCATAACCATCATTGTCTGAATTCAGGTCATTTTGCCATCTTGTGTGCAATGGAGGACTAGCACATCGGGGATTATAATTATGTGCCCCAAATGGAACAGGACTGGGTTGATGGTAGAAATTCATATTGCTTGGAGCTCTTGGAACCCTTCTATCGCCAAAATGAGCATGTGGGACTTGGGGAGGGACTACCCAATTCTGGTTGTAGCAGCCTAAACAAGAGCATGCAGGTGAGTGAAAAACAGTTTCATGTGAATATGATGCAAGTGGATTCCGATTGAAATCCATGTGCTGCCCCATAAAGTATTCATGAGGTGCCTGTCGTGGGTATTGGAGTGGATGATGGGGAGGCCTCCTTGTCATTTGTGGCTGAGATGGATCCTCATATTCTGGTATTGCATTCAAGATATGCCTTTGAGGAGGATAAAAGTTCTGCATATCCATGTTATGATGATCCATGAAAGGATCAGGTCCTTGGCCATAGTTGAAGTAAGGGGGTCTTGGCATCTGCTTGTCCACAGCATATGCATGCATTGAAACATTATAAGTTAACCGGTCACCATGAAGATCAGGCGGTGTTCTACTCCTCTCTTGAGGGACCATTTTCCTTGGTTTATCTGCGCCATCGTATGATGTGCTAAGTTGCTCCTTCAACTCATCCAACTTCCTAAGAAGCTCAGCTCGATCCTGTTCTAAGTTCTCAACTCCATTCAGATTGTCCCTGTACTTCTGCTCACCACGACCATGAAAGGAATCTAGCTTGTAGTTTGAAGGCCCCTCATCAGGATAAGCAGAAGCTGAAATTCTTTCTCGCTCAACAAGGACCCTGTGGTTTGCATAAAACCCCTCCAACCGATCTCTTTCTACACCCCAATGGTCCATATTTTCCCTTGAACTCAATGACCCAGCAAAATTCCTTAATTGGGCCGGATGATCTCCTACACTTGAATTTCCAGAAGCAGACCTATTCATGTTCATATCAGAATTATTTCCACAGATCCAATTATCAAATGGGAATTCCGAGAATCGACTATATTTTTCAGCAAACTCATCTTCTTTTGCTGCACCACTTTGCTCAAGCCTTAAACCCTTAACCCCTTCCCCAACATTAATATGATCATCAACCAAAACAACTTTGTTCTCTGTTCTTGATGAACTTCTACTACTGGAGTCAACCTTCCTTTCTCCAACGACTCTCTCTTTTCCTCTACCTCGCCTCAAGTCCATGACTCTCCTTTCAGTCACCGAAGCAGAAATTAGACTACCACTCCCTTTATCTAACAAAATCTTCAATTTCTCAGATCCCCCTCCTAATGTCTCTGAAAACCTATCCAAAGAACCCTTTCTTCTTAACTGTGCCATCAAACAGTAATGCAAAGTCCCAGAATCACCAAATTAGAACCTTGAATTTCTCATAAAACATAAAAGTAAATAACAAAATTGAAAACTTGGAAACATGTAATAGAGTTGGGGCTGAAATTAGCAGTTCAGATTTCCAAATTTAAATATCTTATTTTTCCTTTTTATTCTATTTTTCAGTAAACAAGCAAACATGCAAATAAATCAAAAGCCAAAATGGGAAAAACATAGAGAGGAAATAGAGCATACCTCAAGAACAGCACCACAGCCAACACACTGGTAAACTCAGGGAGCTCTGGTAGGACATTATCACACATGGGGCAACGAACTACTCGAACTTTAAGCATAAAAAACGAAGACCCAGAAAACCAGAACACCAGCCAAACTCATCTTCAAATCCAAATAACCTCGAAATTCGAAACCCACAAAGCTTTCTTACACTAAAAACTATAAAAACAAAGACTTTGTCTACTTTAACATCAACATGTTTCCACCAAGAAAATCAAAGACAAACCCAAAATCAATCATATATAGAAAGGCATAAACAAGCATGCCACTGATTCATCCACATACTACTTTGGCTTAGCTGTTGAGAGAACACAGAGATTAACTTCTGAAACTCCGACATTAAATAAATAGCATTTCTTTAAAAAATTACTATGACATCAGAGAGTAAAGAAAATCAAAAGTGCTTTGTGAATCTGAGAAAGAATCAGCCTTTTCCAACCAAATAATTTTCCAGGATAATGAGTACCGGTGGCTATGGTTGGGGAAAACTGAAAAGTCTTGGTAACCTTCCTGTTTCAAACTAGCTGGCTTGAAAAAGCCAACGAGTACACTGTACTTTATGGCTTTGTGAAAGCAAAGCATTGGGTATTTCATTGCATCTTTATGCTTACATCCTATTATTATATCTGTACATCTTTTACACATTAATAATCCACATGAAATCCCTCTGAAAGAAAAATAAAAAACCACATAGAATTTATCACATTTGGTACATCTAATATTCTGATAACCTCATTTTCTTTTGGAAAAGTAATGGATTGGCCGGCGTTGACCACTTGATGACTTTGTGCTTCTAGGCTTTTGCTCACTCAAGTGGCTCAGATCTTATTGTACTTGGGCAAAAGAAAATAACACCATTTGACTTGGTCTTATTATATCGACTATTAAGTTACGTTGATGTCAGTGTAAGCCCTTCCATCAAAAAAAGAAAACCAAAGCCCAAAAGTTACGTTCATGTCTTTTTGACTTATAAATTATAATAAATGTCGGGATAAAGTCATGACAACGACCTGTAAAAGAGAGAGTCAATTTTTTTGGGTTTTCATTTTTCTTTTAATGGATTAGAATAGAAATGATAGTGTATAGTTAGATTTGTTATCTCCCGTTTTAATTTCCAATTCATACTCTTTCTCAAAAAATATGAATTGAAAATTGAATATTCGTTAACGTGTAAAAAATTTTATAATTGAATTGAGTGTGTAAACACAAAGACATGGTCAACATGGACCCATGACAAAAGAAAAAAAACATATGGGCAAAGACATATTACATATGTCACACTTCTCTTAATAGGAGTACTTTTTCTAAGCACTTTGTTGTTGTTTAATAATTGTTTTGGTAATGTTGCTAAAATGTTACTTTCTTGTAAACTTGGTGTTAGTTGTATTAATATCCCATTGACAATAAGCTGTCCTGATCTAATTCACTTATTCTAGTGGCAGCTGGCAAAGAGTTAGACTTTGACTCTGTCAAATTATTCTCTTAATCTCTTGATCATGCAAAATCATTGGAGGGTATAACTTACATCAATAACTTTACTATTTATTTTTTTCTTCATCCATTATTTTAGGAAAACATGAATCCTTTTGTAAGGTTCCCAAGCAGTTGGCTGCCAACTGGCTTAGACAACACAGATTATCCCACAACAAAACAAAATAGACTAAATAAGACAAATATATATAGCAGATATATTACAAACCTTTGGTCAGCTTTGTCCGTAATTTAAAAGGTAACTCTGTATTTACAAATTTGTGTAAATTCAGTACTAGCCAGTACTAGTAGTACACACTGCTATGGTATAAAACTACAAATTAAGCAGTTCTTTTAGACTTTTAGATAGAGAAGTGCTATTATTACAACTATAAGCTTGAGAACGCGAATTTGGATTCTCTGCTTCTCTTGTTTGGATCTAGATCCCATCAATCTTTTGGCTGGTATGCATATTACAGATAGGCCTCTTTTTATCAACTCTTCACTTCATCAATGTCTTTCTTCCTGCACAAACCAAAAGTCCCAAGAAAACTATAAAATCTGCTCCTAAATTTTTTCACTTTCTGACCATTAATGCTCTGCTTCTTGATCATGGTCTTCCTCTCCCACAAATGAGTCCCTTGATCATTCAGTAGTAGTGCAGATCCGAAATGGCAAGGCCATTGTATGGCGCTCAAGAAGATGACCCACTGAAGCTAACTCATGGGAATCATACAAGGGACTCCCACAGTCCCATATGGTGTTAGCTATACCTCCTCCTACTTCTTCTTCCTCTTCCTTCTTCATTTGATCGTAGTGCAGAAAACATAATGGTGTTGTGTTGCTCTGTTGAAATGATATATGGTTCTTATAGGTACAAATAATTGCAAGGCCTATGAACTATGTATGACGATTAATTGATGTTGGGTACGTTGCCGAACTTGCTGTTGTTAGTTGTGTGCACTGTGTAGACATAAATATTAACATGTTCTTTGACTACCTTCAGCGAGCAACTTATCTGCTAAAGCCTATAGCTTAATTAGATGATGACAAGGACCCACGACTCTAGCTAGGACTAGGAAGCCCCCTGCCATTAATGTTGAGAGTAATGTGGAACAATGTTTCACATTGAAAAATTAGAACTTAGCATATGTGTTTATAAGTCTTGGACCTCTCCACCTATTACCAATTGGTTTTGGGTTGGATGCTCTAATTCTATCATGGTATCAGAGCGTAGTTATCCGCATGTAAGTCCCAACGGCCACATGTGCTCCCACGTCACCCAATACAATTTGTTTATGTGTAAGGCTCAAAATCTCGCCACACGTGCGGGGGGAGTTGGGAGCGTGTTGAGAGTAATGTACAGCAAATTCCCACATCGGAAAACTAAGGCTTAGCATATGTGCTTATAAGTATTGAGCCTCTCCACCTATTGTCAATTGGTTTTGAGTTGGATGCTCTAATTCTATCGTAGTATCAGAGCTTGGTTATCCGCGTGTAAGGCCCAACAGCCAATGCTCAAAATATTGCCACACGTGCGGGGGCGTGTTGAAAGTAATGTGGAGCAATATCTCACATCGGAAAACTAGAGCTTAGCATATGTGCTTATAAGTCTTGAGCTTCTCCACCCATTGCCAATTAATTTTGAATTGGATGCTCTAATTCTATTAATTATTGACTAGTGTGATTTGTGCATGTGATCAATTTGGGCTTGGCACATAACAAAAAGAAAAAAAAATATATATATGCTTAAGCCCATCTTACACAAAACAGAGGAATCCAATAATATACACTAGAAGTTATATATGGAAACAAATGAATACATCAATCGATGAGCATAAAATTGCAAAAACATCAATCCACACATCTCACTTGGAACTTATAAACATTCTCTTATTCCAAACTCCAATTAATATCATGAGTCATGACTATATTCCCAACTAATACATCGCACCATTATTCCATTCCAAATCGACGACTAGCTTAAGCACCTCCAAAAGGTCTGCAAATTGTGCAGCTTGCAGATGGAATCAGGAAGCTTTTGTATTTGCTTATTATTTGAGAGGTCGAGACAAGGTCTGAAGAACAAGACCATAAGTAAGTGATCCCAACCAACAGATCGAAGACTAAAGCAGAATATAAAAGCTAACTGATGTCCCTCAAGGAGCTAATTAATTTAACCATCTTGGCAACATGTCAGTTTTAAAGACCCCATTACCCTTGATTCTTGACAACAATCTACATTAATTCAAAGCCTGTTGGCTGGGCACAAGGGCTTCACATGTTTTATATATATACAAACAACACATTCACTGTTTGTCTTGGGTTCTCATTTGTTTTGAACATCACAGACTTCCATGGCAGCATAAATTTCATTGGAGCCGATCCCATTCTGGTGAAAGCCAGGGATATAACCGTCGTGGGTGGCACCGGAGATTTTTTCGTGCACTGGGGAATTGCAACCACAATGCATGACTGATGCTTATGAAGGTGAAGTGTACTTCAAGCTCCGGGTGGATATCAAATTCAATGAGATTATGAGAACTGAGGCCTCAAGTCTCCTCCTTTATAGCCACAAAGGATGGTTCAAATTAGCCTCCCACATACATTAACTAGCCGGCCACATTAATTAATGCAAGTCTAGGAAAACTAGCTAAGAGATCAAAGCTACTATATTATATTGCATTCATTCAATGCGACATTATAGTATGGAGAAATAACAAAAAGTCTCCTAAAAAGGAATTGGATAGAACCTAACAATCAATCAACAAACACTCCGAACCAACAACTCTGATACTAGTAACTGGAATTTAACAATTGGGATTTAAATCCCCAAGTACAATTTGATTCATAATTTAAATTCGAGAGGATGAGAATCTGTTCTCTAGTAGTGTCCCTATCATATCATATTTGGTTGAACAAAGTACGTGGCCAGACTGCTATGATAATGACATTAACCCCCTAATTTACAAATTACATCCGTATTGGTTGAACCCTTTTTGGGTTGATTAATATTCCAAAGGTAAAGGTTCAAGGCTGGTTGAAGGTGACAAGGAATCAGTTGTTCAAAAGTCTGAAAAAGCAAAATGGACACAACACAAGCATTGAAGCATAGGTTTTTTGCATATTCTAGCTAGCGTGGGAATAATGCCTTAATTGAATATTACAGCATCAACTGAATTGTATGTGAACTAAAGATCAGGATTCCAAATTCTTTCCAAAAATTGACTCCTCTCTCTGTTTTCCAACCCATATGTCATATATGAGGTCTACAGTGGATTCAATTATTGATAAATAAATATTATTACATGACTTTATATATATGAAATTAAGATAATAGTTGGTGTATATAGTACTATTACACAAAAAGAAAAGAAAAAAAAAATTCTTACACAATTAAGCACTAGAAGAGCAAGACTTCAGTGGAGTATGCCATAATCTTACTATTGCTGTATTGCAGCATACATAGGTCTTTTTTGTGGCCAACTGCAAGAAACCAACAAACAATTCAAAAAGATTATCCTAATTAATGCATAATGTATAGACACTTTTTAACAAATAAATTTATTTTTCTCATATTTTATTTTCTCTTTCCATTTCACTACTCTATGGTAATTACAACTTGATCATACGATATTTTTCATATCGACACAAAATTAATGGATTGGAAATTGACTATTGTTTAATTTTGGTCAATAGAATTGGACATATGATCTCAGTCAAATACTAGGAAAATTTATTACACAGGACCGTATTTATGCACGTTAATTAACATTAGAAAAAGGGGAAGTCTAAAAATGATAGATAGCATAAATATAGCATTGAATGAATTTTTGTGGCCATGCAATTTGTTTTCCAAGTTTCATTTGTTGATGGCCTTCATGTTTATCTCTTGCAAACGTGTGTGGTTTGGATTTATTTGTCTAACTAAGACTTGGATAAATTTCGATATTGACAGCATTGATCTGATTTCATGAACCCCCTGCATTTCATTGATGACGAGACACGTGGCTTGAGGATAAATCTCTTTGCATTTTGGATATGTGATGAGAGTGAAAGGAAAATTGTGGAGACCAGCACAGCAGCGTCAATTTCAGCTTCTGATTAAGTCAGTGGGCCGGCTGAGTTTAGGGTTCGGACTCACCTTTCATTTCAAGCCCAGCCCACAACCCTCAAAACCACAGTTACTCTTTTTTTTTTCTTTTTTTTTCTTTTTCTCTCTAGACATGTAAATGGATGTGATGGACCTAAATCCATTTATAATTGGATTATTGCATTCAGATCATATTTGGGTTATCGGATTGAACATTTCATTGTAGCAGGTTTGGATTGAATCAACTTTAATCTATACATGTTTTGTTAAATTAGCTGATTATCGAATTTAGATTTATTCGATTGAAATTACAAATTTATATTCAATAATTACATTAGAATTCGGTCCATTTACAAGTGTAAACTCTCCTTCTCCCAATTTTCTTTGGATCAATACAAAATAACTCCTTTGATATTAAGGTAAGCCAACCTGATCCAATCCATACAAACAAACAAACAAAATAATATGGCCGTCTAAAACTAGAAGAAATGCGGCGACGTACAACGGTACAAGCAATTTTGCGGTTTATAATCTCCTACGCAAAAACAAAAAACAAAATAAAAAAATAAAAAAGAACAACGAAACAGCGGCGGCACTGTAGTAGTAGTAGTTATAGTGACGAGGTTACTATATAATTATATATATATATAAATCCCCGAAACGACCAAATCATTTTCTACAGTGCCTCTACTACTCGTTCTTGTACCAAACGACGCCTCTTCCTCCGTGCACATGCGGGCACGGACTCGCCGATAAATCGCCGGAACAACTCGTAGATCGGATCGGCGGCGGATCGGTCCGGCAGTCCTAGGGTTCCGGCGACTCGTTGAGATTCTCTCTCTCTCTCTCTCTATCTCTCTCTCTATCTCTCTCTCCAGGTCTTAGAAATGGCGTCGGAAGACGTGGTCGGGAAGAGGACGAGCGAGTCCGCGGTATCGACGATCGTGAACCTAGCCGAGGAGGCCAAGCTCGCTAGCGAAGGAGTCAAGGCGCCCAGCCATGCTACTCTTCTTAGCATCGGCAAGTCTCTCGTCGCCGGAGGAGTCGCCGGTGGAGTGTAAGTTCGCAGAAAATGCTCTTTCGGTTTTGTTTTTGTTTTTTGTTTTTAATAATAAAATTCAAATAATTTTTTCTTTGATGGTTATGTTTCAATATCTTTTGCATGTGATTGTTTTGATTTCCTTGCTTCCGTTCTTTGCTTTGTTGATGTTGAATTTGCTTACTATTGTGCTTTGAAGATTTTTATTTTTATTTTTTTAAATTAGGCGTTTCTCTTTTTACCGGTTTTTATTTTTAGTTCGTTTATTTTGTATTCCCTCGAAGTGGAAAACATCTAGTTTTTAAATTGGCATAAAATTGTTTGATTATTTTTTGGGTACTTTTTTTCTTACAAATAATAGCATCATTTCTTGTAGTGCAGTTAAATCTCAATGTTTATGGGAAGTACGAACTGCTAGCTGCTGGACTTGTTATTTTCATCAGAGTTTCTTGAAATGGATGTTTAGATTACTGAGGGTTAAGGACAAGTTTTTCTTGAAATGGTGAACTTCTAACCTTAATTCATTGCACTAAAATATCTGTTATTGTCTGCTGCAGGTCACGAACTGCTGTTGCTCCGTTGGAAAGACTAAAAATTTTGCTCCAGGTACGTCTTCTTCTTTGTGCATACAGGAAATTGGGGATTGTACCATTTGGATTCTTATTCTTATAGAGAGCAATATATATCTATGATAATTTTATCAATGTAATCTAATACATGGTCAGCATAATCAGCAGTCTGTTTTTTAAGGGAGACAGGGGTGGGGTGGGGGTGGATTGGGACGTTAGCAGTATGCATTTTATATTATGTTAAGCTGGAGTAAATTGGATTTGCATCTGCCGTTATGCAGGTTCAAAATCCCCATAGTATTAAATACAGTGGGACGGTTCAGGGCTTGAAGTTTATATGGAGAAATGAGGGTTTCAGAGGCTTGTTTAAAGGAAATGGAACTAATTGTGCTCGCATAGTTCCAAATTCAGCAGTCAAGTTCTTTAGCTATGAGGAAGCATCTAAGTATGCTTCTCCACACAAATTTTAATATATTTACTGAATTTTTTTGGCAGTTATGTTCATTCGTTTGTGCATCTAGAAAGCTTTTTGTAGATCTAGTATCTATATTCAATTTCCGTCAGCAGCATTCTGAGAAAATATTTATTTCTATATGCACTTTTTTTTTAATAGGGGTATTCTATGGTTCTACCGACAGCAAACTGGAAATGGTATGACCACCTTGCACCTATTTCTTATGAAAGTCAATTACACATGAAATTATAGGTAGCTTCATTTGGTATGATTCCATTCAATTTCGTTTTCAAAGTTTATATGCTACTATGTAGCGTAAGTATTATCCATATTATGTAGCATGCCAATCACAATGTAAAGGATCTGAACTTTCAGCCTTGGAGGGGGCATCAGTGTAAGACAGTTCATCATTTAATAGATTGTGTGCGTTTATGCATGTATGGTTGTATGATATCTTATGCTGAATGATGCTGAAGTTTGGGAGAAGTGTCTTATTTGTGTTGCTCTATGCTTGGCTTTTCAAACCATTTCCAGAGAAGCATTGTAGATTGACTCATTTGATTGCTTTGGTTGAGTTCATTCAGTCTGTTCATCTGTTGTTTGAGCCCTGTTTGCTAAAGAGTTTGATAGGTTATCTTCGGACCAGTTGTGTGCTCTATGTGGTAGATTTTTCACCTTACGTGTTTGTATGTCTTATGGATTTTGGAGACAGATTAGTGATTATGACAATTGTGGCTATGATGGATTGTTAGAGTTATAATTTTTCTCCATCTCTTGCAGAAGAGGCTCAACTCACACCTCTTTTACGCCTTGGAGCTGGTGCATGTGCTGGAATTATTGCGATGTCAGCAACTTACCCAATGGACTTGGTACGAGGTCGTCTAACTGTCCAGGTATTATTTGGAGATTTGGTTTAAGGAGATTTCGCCCTGGTGTATGAGGCCCTTTTTCTATACATTCACTTTGATGACTTAAATTTGTTTGATCCTTAATTTCAGTCAGAAAACTCCCCTCGGCATTATAGGGGAATATTTCATGCTCTTTCAACCGTCTTTCGGGAAGAAGGGGCCCGGGCTCTGTACAAAGGCTGGCTACCTTCTGTTATAGGAGTTGTAAGTGAAGTGCTTGTTTATTTCTGTATTCTCTATATTGCTAACAGTTAATAGAATCCTCTGTCAATTTGTTGATTCATTCATTAGTCATTTGCTTTGTCGAAGTGTTAACTTGGATGAATGTAGGTGATGGGTTCCATTTCTGATGGGACATTTTCATATAGGGTGTATTTGTGTGCTAATTTATTGTATAAGTTTTTTTTTTTTTTTTTTTTCTGTGAGGGAAGGTTTCATTCTCATTTCTGTATGAAATGTCTAAAGTTCTATTATTTTGTTCAGGTACCGTATGTTGGTCTCAATTTTGCTGTTTATGAATCTCTGAAAGACTGGTTGATCAAGAGTAGACCTTTTGGACTAGTTGAGGACTCCGAGTTGGGTGTAACTACAAGGCTTGCGTGTGGGGCCGCTGCTGGAACTGTTGGCCAGACAATTGCTTACCCTCTTGATGTCATTCGGCGAAGAATGCAGATGGTAGGCTGGAAGGATGCTGCTTCGGTTGTCACTGGTGTTGGGAAGAGTAAGGCATCCTTGGAATATACTGGTATGGTTGATGCATTCAGGAAAACAGTTCGTCACGAAGGGTTTGGAGCACTGTACAAGGGTTTGGTACCCAATTCGGTTAAGGTCAGTGTTCAAAGTGGGTTATACTCATTGCTTATTGTCACATTACATTTAGATTATACATTGTCTTCAGAAAAACTCTAATGGTGTTGTCATTCTTTTAGGTGGTGCCATCGATAGCAATTGCCTTTGTTACATATGAGGTAGTGAAGGACATTCTTGGAGTGGAGATGAGGATATCTGACTAAAAGCCAGAGAAACCTTGAGTGAGCTATATCTTGAACTTTTGCTCCATTTTTTGGAACTGAAACGAATTGACTGTTAGGAGAAGGTAAAGTGAGCTACACACTTGGCCTGTGTTGATACTCCATCCTATGTATACACAAGTCTGTCTTCAGCCAAACGCCTAGACTTTTAGTAGCTTTTTCTTATTCTTGTTCTTTGGCATTGTGACAATAAGAGTGTTCAAAAACGAACCAAAAAAAAAAAAAAAAGAATGGTGTATTGCAATGGCTTTCTAGAGAATACAAGTACCTATTGCTCAGTTATATTTTTTATTACCTTCATTTTCATTTAATATGCTGCATGTATTTTCAGTTGGCCAACTAAAGTGACGCTATATAACATATGGGATTTATCAATTCCTCTTTTTTGTTGGGAAGGTTATTATGAGTGATGCATGAATTGAACTTTGGACAATGCGGCACATGTAACAGAGATCATGAACTTCAATGACTCTCTCTCTCTCTCTCTCTCTCTCAGTTTCAATTATTTCAAGCTAAGTCAAATTTCTTATGCTGTATGCATCAACCAGTTTTTATGGTAATTCTCAGCCATTATGATTTGATGATTGGAATCAATCAGGGGATAAAAGGAAGGTATGGTAACTTAGGAACATGTCCATTGCATCAATTGTTAAGAAATAAGTATTATTTATCTTCTTCCAATTGATGACAAAAAGGTACATAAAAAAAAAATCTTTGGTTTTTAATGGATTTTTTAAGGCTCTCGTCTTTCACTTTGCGATAAGAATGGCTGAGAAGAAATAGTTAATGAATAACACTTCATTCTTGGTTTAAGATATTCAATTTAAATTTTGTAAACCATACCAAGCTTACTAGAGGAAGTGATCTTCATTTTTTACGTGCCTGCATTACTGGACAAGAAAAAAAAAACGGAAGAAGCAGATAATTTACAACCAAATTCGTGTGCATACTGATACGTTTCAACCTTTACCTAAAATGTTTTATAAACACTAACCTCTGATAAAAAAAGAAGAAAGAATCAATAAAAATAATGCATGATGAGGCAAAAAACTAAAATGGTCACACTGCAATGAAATTCAAAAAAAGAAGATCATCGACGAGAGGACTATGCCCTCCTCCTCTGGCCTCTTGCAGGAGTCATCTTGGAGACCACCTCCTTGAGATAATCATACCGGCTCTGGTGATACTCGATCCAAATGCACAGCTGCCTTATGGCCTCCCTCTTCTCCTCTCCCAATCCCACTATGCCTTCATTTTTCTCTTCCACCATCTTCTCCAACCCCCCTACCTTCTTCTCAAGTTGGCTCACAGCTTTCATCAGACCCCCCTTCTCCAACTCTTCCTTGCTTGCCTTTGCCTGCAACCTCTCAATCCACTGTCTCAACACCAACTCTTCTTCTCTCTTGTCTCGAAGTTGTTCAATCAACTCCCCCATCTCCTTCTTCAACTTCTCTCTCTCATTGTTTGCTTCCACAGCCCAGTTCTTTACAGCATGAAGCTCTTTTGATGTTTCCAACACACACTTCTCATGCTTTGCATAGTCATCCACAAATTTCTTGATCACGGTTTCCAATCCGATCAAACAACAGTTCACGTTTTCGGAGACGTCTGTGATGTTTCTCTGATAGGCTTCATTGTTTTCAGAGATTATATCAGACAATTTTGCAATCTTGCCTTCAAGTGCTCTTTGTTCTTCCAGGAATTTCAGCTCTGCAACTCTGAAGCTCTCTTCCTTCTCGGCCAATAACTGCTCTGTGACCCGGAGCTTCTGGTTTGACAGGCGGAGCTTGACTTCAGTATTTCGGGCGTTCTCAACCAAAGAATTGAGTTCATATCCTTTTTCTTCAAGGTCTCTTTTCAGGTCTTCAGCCGCTTGTTCCAAATCAGCTATTATCTCATCTTTAGATTCAATTTTCACACTGAAATCTCCTGCCAGCTTTTCAATTTTCCTTTCTGAAATGTCGAGATTGACCTTGCAGTCCTGAAACTTATCTTCAAGAAGTTTATATTCCTCATTCAACTTGCTGTATGAATCCTCTCGTTCACTCAGCAGTCTCTGATGATCGGTGCTCTTGCTTGTTAACTCAACCTTTTCATTTCCCAATTGCGTCAGGCTCTCTGAAAGTTCTTGTTTCTCCTTCTCAAACTGCAACTCCATTTGGTTCTTCTGGGTCTGCAATGAGTCCAAGTCTTGTTGTAGACTGTTAACCTGTGCCACAAAGGCCGTTATTTGAGCAGAAGCTTCATTCTCTCCACCTTCGAGTTTCTCCTGGAGAGAAGAGAACTCGACCTCTCTTTGTGCTAATTTCTTCTCAAATTCTAAAATTTGATCCTTTAGCTCCACAATTTCTACTCTCAACTGACCATTCTCAAGGACCTTTGTTCTTATCTCCTCTTCAAGTTCATTTTTCAGGTTGTGTATTGAGTCCACCTTTAGCTCAAGATCTCCCTTTTCTGCTGCCAAACCCTCTTTCTCTTCCAGAATCCTCTGATGATCTGTTGTCTTGTTTGCTATCTCTTCCTTCAGATTTTGTATCTCTATCAAGTACTCGGAAATTTCTTGAGTTTTGTTCTCGAGCTGCACTTGCAATTCAGCTTTCTGGCTGTGTAGGGACTCCAATTCCTGCTGCAATGCATTTACCTGTTCTATTAAGCCCTTGACCTGAGTCGTTGCTTCATCACCTTTACATACTATATGTTCCTCCAATTCAACTTTCTGGGCACGCAGAAAATCTATTTCTGCTAGCAGATTATTGATCTGTGCTGTCAAATCTGCTATTCTAGATAATGATTCATTATTGTTATCCTCGAGTTTCTTCGTGAGAGCAGAAAGTTCAGCATCTGTGTCTTTTGATATCGATTCAAGTTCTGAAATTCGGGCTTGTAGTCCTGCATTCTCCTCTCCAAGTTGTTTTGCTTCAGTTTCTTTGCTCTCAATCTTCACTTCCATATCACTTTTCTGAGCTCGCAAAGATCCCAGCTCCAGTTCCAGCTCTGTCACTTTTGCCTCTAATCCCTTTATTTGAGTCAATGTTTCATTCTCATGCAGGTTATGCATCTCAGAAAGTGTTGAATATTCCTTTTCCCTCCTATCCAATTGTTCCTGTAGATGACTAGATGCATTATTGCTGTCCTCAAGTTTCTTCGTGAGAGCAGAAAGTTCAGCTTCTCTCTCTTTTGATATTGATTCAAGTTCTGAAATTTGGGCTTGTAATCCTGCATTCTCTTCTCCTAGTTGTCTTACTTCAGTTTCTTTCTTCTCAATCTTCGCTTCTATATCTCTTTTCTGACCTTGCAAAGATTCCAGCTCCAGTTCCAGCCCTGTCACTTGGGCCTCCAATCCATTTATTCGAGCCATTGTTTCACTCCCATGTAGTTCATGCATCTCCGATAGAGTTGAATATTCCTTTTCCCTCTTACCCAATTTCTCTTGTAGCTGAATAAATTCACTATTGCCGTCCTCAAGTTTTTTCATAAGAGCAGAAAGTTCTTCCTCTCTCTCTTTTGATAGTGATTCAAGTTCTGAAATTTGGGATTGTAGTCCCGCATTCTCCTCTTTCAATTCTTCTGTTTCAGTTTCTTTGCTCCCAATCTTTTCTTCCATATCTCTTTTCTGACCTCGCAAAGATTCCAGCTCCAGATCCAGCCCTGTCACTTGGGCCTCCAATCCATTTATTCGAGCCATTGTTTCACTCCCATGTAGTTCATGCATCTCTGATAGAGTTGAATATTCCTTTTCCCTCTGACCCAAATTCTCTTGTAGCTGAATAAATTCACTATTGCCGTCCTCAAGTTTTTTCGTAAGAGCAGAAAGTTCTTCCTCTCTCTTTTTGGATAGTGATTCAAGTCCTGAAATTCGGGATTGTAGTCCCACATTCTCCTCTTTCAATTCCTCTGTTTCAGTTTCTTTGCTCTCAATCTTTTCTTCCATATCCCTTTTCTGACCTCGCAAAGATTCCAGCTCCAGTTCCAGCCCTGTCACTTGGGCCTCCAATCCATTTATTCGAGCCATTGTTTCACTCCTATGTAGTTCATGCATCTCCGATAGAGTTGAATATTCCTTTTCCCTCTGACCCAATTTCTCTTGTAGCTGAATAAATTCACTATTGCCGTCCTTAAGTTTTTCCGTAAGAGCAGAAAGTTCTTCCTCTCTCTCTTTTGATAGTGATTCAAGTTCTGAAATTCGGGATTGTAGTCCTGCATTCTCCTCTTTCAATTCTTCTGTTTCAGTTTCTTTGCTCTCAATCTTTTCTTCCATATCTCTTTTCTGTCCTCGCAAAGATTCCAGCTCCAGTTCCAGCCCTGCCACTGCAGTCTCTGACCCCTTTATTCGAGCCAATACATCTTTCTCATGCACCTCATGCATCTCAGACAGAGTTGAATATTCCTTTTCCCTCTGACCCAATTTCTCCTTTAGCTGACTACATTCATCCGTGAGTTCTTGCATCATGTTCTTTGCCTGCTGAAGCTCATTTGAGATTTCCAAAATTTTCAAGGTTTCTTCCTCCTTAGCTTTCCGAAATTCTGACACTCGCTGTTCTGAAGATTCCAGCTGCTGCTTCATATTGGAGATGTCCTCCCTAACAGATTCTAGTTCTTGCTCAAGGGTTACTTTTTCATCTTTCAGCCGATCAACCATGGCTCTTAATTCTGCTGAAATATTTTCTCCATCTTCATTCCTTCTGAGAGCAATCTCTTTCTCCTTAATCAAGTTATCTCTCTCTCTTTCCACATCTCCCAGTTTTTGATTCAGTTCAGCGTCGATCTTTCCGCCAGCTTCCAGTTTTTTATTTAGTTCACTATTCTCAGCCAAAAGTTCCGATTTTTCAACATATAACCTTTCAGCATCGGTCTTGAATTCTCTGGCAACTTTCTCTGATTCTTCTATCTTGGTCAAAGCTGTCGTGTATGCCAGGTTCAAAACTTCCTTTTCTTCACTTGTAGCTGTCAATTTCCTCTTCAGGTCAGCAACTTCTAGATGTGCCGATTCAAGTTCTTGCTTAATGCCATCAGTTATTTTCTGAAAGTCACTTTCCAATATTCCATTTTTACTGCTTTTATCATTTGAAGAATATTCCGATTCAGAGTCTGAGCTTGATGAAGAGGAGCTGTCATTTTCTTGTTTGCCATGAATTTTTTTCCTTAGCACTCCGGTTAGATGATCATATTGTGCATAGAGTGATTGGTACTCTTTGTGGAAATCCTGAATTAGCTCAACAAGAGGCTCCTTTTTGGAGTTCTCAACTGGGATGGAATCTTTTTCTTCAAGATCTTCATCTTTTAGAAGCTTCAATATTTTATTCACTTTGTCCTCAATATCTGCAGTAAATAAAAATATTATTTAGTTTCCATTTAATCATATGAGATGCAAGAGCAAAATATGTGATCATATTATAGTTTACTCCAAACTGCATTGTATTGTTCCTGTTATGCCATAGCAAAGCCTCATAAAGAATTTATAAATCTAAGGTAGTATCCGTGGTAGAGAAAAATTACCTATTTTAGCTCCTTTCAGCTGTTCATCCTTCTCTGCATCGACGTGACTTCCAACTAAGGACTTAATAGACTCCCGGAAGCGGTGCTTTGTCATCACTTCAATTTCCGAACTTCCCTAGTAGGTGTGAGTTAAGATGATGCATAATCCATTTCCAGCTCAAACCCTGAAACACAACAGAAGATCTCCTTTTGAATAATCGTAAAGGCATAAGCCATTTATAATAAGAATAAACCCTACCTGCTACCTAAGAGTAAGATGCAACATGACAACGATTGACATGGAGTGAGTCGAAGCTAGGTTCTACTCTTTCTCCACCATACACCAATACCACTTGAGCTAGTGTTCAATGGGCATTGGTCCAGAGAAATTTAAATTCTTAAGTTGTGTATGGTGGATTTCAATAATTAAATATGATATCTTTGAATTGGTGAAACCAACACACCAACACTAATACAACCATGTGGAGCAAAATGTGCAATGGTGTGTCCTACAGGAGTGTATTTTAGTGCCGGGTAGTTCCTTGGACTGGTTAGGAACTTAAGAGGCAACCATTCTCCTAATTTATTCATTTATTTTGTTGGTAAATAGCATTCTCTGATTTAGTTGTTTGATTTTAAGGTGCAATAAATAATAACGGCTCATGAATCTATAGATGGAAACTATAGCCTTTAATAATCTTAGATTGTAAACAAGTCATGGTCCCATCTTAAATTTCCTTATTTATTAATACCCAATACCTATGGTCCCTTGTCGTAGCTACTCAAAGGCTCAAGTACTGGCTAAACCAAAAGTTCTGCCATCAATTTCCATACATAACCAAGCAGGATGTCCAACCTCAACTACATCATCCAGGTCCCAAACCCAGTCCCTATATCTTTACTAATTGCATTTTCTAATTAATTTTCCTTTTATTTAACTTTTCATTTTAAAACAATTTTCTATAATATACTCTACTGTTATACTTGGATCCCTTTTAAGAATTAAAACAAAAAAACAAGGCTGGATTTTCAAATGTATTATTGCATCTAAATTATCGAGAGTCCACAATCTGATGCCACGTCAGCTTTTGTTTTAGAGGGGAACTCCCACACAAGGCAGTAGCCGATTTGGGAACCAGAAAAGACAGCTATCATATGCTTAAACAAATGAGCTGTTCTTTTTGTTATTTACTTCATCAGAAACTAAAAGCCAGATAATTATCACATATTTTAGAATATAAAAAAAGTAGCAAAAACCAGATTAATACTTTCTTTATTCCAACTTTGCCCCTGGAGAATTAAACAATTACACAATGCCATTTTAACTCTCCAACTCCAGCTGACAGTCAAATTTGGCGAGAAAATTATTTACCTCGGAGTTTCTTTTTACTTCTTCGAGTCGTCCTCACGAAGGTTCGCCGAGAATCGCAACCTCAATCTCACCAACCAAGCTGCAAAAAACCAAACAATTAAATAAATTATTTAATATTCTGAGTGATGAACGAAGTGATTGAATTTTAACTAAATAGATAAATAATAAACAAATTTAAATTGAGAAGAATAAAACTAAAATGATTATGAAACTGGATTTAGTTTAGATCAGATTTCGGATTATCTTTAGCTTGATCAAGAGCTAAAAGCAAGCAACCGAGGAATCAAACACTCAAGAAGAAGCAAAAAATCAAGCATGCACAATTCAGCTTCGGCGTAGAAGAAGATTTTGATCTGAATTAATTCTGATCAAGAAGCTAAAACAAAATCATCGAAGCAAATTCTACTGGAATCACAGTGACGACTTCAAGTCAGAGAAGAAAATAGTTGGTGGAATCAAAGATTACCTGGAAACTGAAGCTCAGAGACAATCCTCGAACCAGACGATCAAGCAGATTAGCAGAGGCAAAACCGTGAGAGAAAAGTCCAATTCTCCGATGAGAGAGAGAGAGAGAGGTTTATGAAAATGAAAATGAAAAATTTGAAAAATAAAAAATGAAAGCAAAAAAGAGGTTTTGTTTGGATTAGAGGCGCTCAAAGTGACTGGTACGCCAATTGTAGCTTCAAATTTCAGAAGGTGTGGAATCTTTGGAGCTTCTGTTTCTCTGTTTGCCCTTGGGGTTTTGGGTTAATTGCGTGAATGCCATTCGGGCAAATCTGGCTATGGCTGGCATTAAGTCACAGTTGCCAAACAAGTTTTTTATATCGTCCAGCATGTGGGTCAAAGTCTCGGGAGTTAATGATTGTGTCTCGTGAGATGGCACTTTGAATTATTGGGCACTCGAAGGGCCACGAGCTCTTGCCACGTCAATCCATTTCCCGCGCTTGTTGTTTTTGTTGTCCCGACTTCCACGTCAGCTTCGAATTCATTGGCGGCAGTAACTGCAGCAAACGCAGGATGAAGTAGGCTTTCTCGTGCCTTTGGAGTTTGGACTTTGGACACAGTTTAGGGATAGCAATGAGGTAGGACGGGGTCGGGTTTGTTATTTCCATTTTTGTCTTCGTTAGGGAATGATATCTTGTTTGATGGGTTTGTTATAACTTATTCCTATTCTCGTTTTCATTGAATAAACTAGATTTTATTGGGTATACAGATTATGTCATCTTGAACATTTGTTTTCGAACAAGTTTTTCTTATTAAAAAAATTTATCTTCTTTTAAAGGTGGTCAAGTACTCAAGTTTGTTATTCTCATTTTCGTTCTTGTCAAGTAAATTATATTTTATCGAGTAAACATATTATATTATCAGAATATATTTATTTTTTATACAAAAATTATATACATTCTTACTTATAAACGGTTCACTTTATAAAAATTCAATAAAAACAAATATATAGAGACCATTTACATATCTACTTACGGCCTATGCTACAATTTAGTCAAAACGAGGAATTTCATTACAAAAAATAAATAAATAAATTGATTTAAGAAACTTCACATACCAATCCAAACTTCAAAAGCTAAAAAGATTAGGACTTGAAGTAGCTGTATACAATTTTTAATATTGAGGTCCAATTCTATGTTGCCTTTAAAAAGTCTACAAATCACAAATGCATCAAAAATGCCAGCTCAACATGAAGCTTTGGGCAAATAGTTTCAAAAACGGTGAATTTTTATTTTAAATTTCTTCTTCAACCGTATTAAAGTAACCTGTCCTTGATGTTCAAGATAAATTTGACACCATGCCAAGACAAATTTGGGGAATAAAATGATATGATCGACAATGACTCTGAGAAATGGTCTATGAAATTTATTTATGACTTGGTCTCACAGTTTGGACATGGTGTTTGTCCATTTGCTAAAGGTAAATAATCCTTAGGCCTAACCTATTAATTAAATGGCCAGAAAACAAAAAATAAGGGAAACTTGGAATGAATCCCATTTTGGAGGCTAACTATGTGCATATATCCCATGAATCAATGTACATCATGAATATAAGGAAAGCCTTTGCCATTCATATTTTATGTGCTATTAGCCATGCCATCAACAACGTTAGAGCAACACAAACATCTGGCTCCCGAGAAAAAAAAAAAGAAAAAAAAAAAAGGAACAAATTGAATATTACAAGTTACAACAATGACCATTGGAGAAGGCCTAACTGCCTAAGTTGTTGTCCTGCATTTTGCACACCTCTTTGAGAGTACTTCCCTGAGATGATCATAGCGGCCGCGGTGGTGATCAATCAATATACAGAGCTGCCTTATGGCCTCCCTCTTCTCCTCCCCCAGACTCAACAACCCTTCATCCTTCTCCTTCATTTTCCTCTCCAACTTTCCCACCTGCTTCTCAAGTTGGCTCAGGCATTTCATCAAGTTCAACTTCTCCCCAGCTTCCTTGCTCACCGCCGCTTCTAGCTTCCAAACTTTCTCTCTTAACAAACACTCCTGCTCTTCCTTGTCATCCAGTTGTACTCCCAAGCAATCTGCATTGTGCTTTGATAGTTTGATCTTGTCGGTTGTCCCTGCAACCCAAGTTTTAGCAAACTGAAGCTCGTCTGACATTCTGGAAATTTGGTTCAGAAATTTGTTGTGCCCCTCCTCAAACTTGAGTACCAATGAGTCCATTCTACAAAACATACGCTTTGATGTTTCAGAAAATTCCTTTATCTTTGTGACCAGATCTTCGTAAGTTGCAAGCTTTTCTTTAAGTTCTCTATTTTCTAACTCATACCTCTCTTTCATCTTCCTGTAGCTTTCTTTGTTTTCAACGTGTATTTGTTCTGCAACCCGGATTCTCTGGTACAAGAGACGGACATTATCTTCAAAATTAATTCGGTACTTTTCTGCCAATTCTTCCATCTTCCTTTCTGCAAATTGTATATTTAACTTGGATTCTGGAAACCAAATTTTAGCTTGTTTATGCTCCTTATTGAACTTCTTGATAGTATCTTCCTGTTCCTTAATAATTCTCTGCTGATCAGCAATCTTTCCTGTCAACTCATTGTTTTGATTTTCCATCTGGGTCAGTCTTCCCAAGTATTCTTTGTTATCTCTCTCAATCTGCAATTCCAACTGGCTTTTCTTGGTCTGCAAGGAATCCAACTCCTGTTTCAACTCGCTGACCTGTGCCATTAAAGCCATAACTTGACTAGAAGCTTCATTCTTTCCATCCTCATCCCCTCTCTCAGTCAAAGTTTTCTCCAATTCTGAAATTTTAGCATACAGACCCTCACTTTCCTGTCTCAACTTATCTGCCTCATGAATTTTACTTGTTATCTGCTTTTCCAAATTTTCTTTGTGGCTGCGTAGAGAGTTCCCTTCCAACTCCATGTCCTTCACCTGCACAAGAAAACTTTGTCTTTCTTCCAGCATTTGCACTTCAACTATGTCCTTTCTTGTTAATTCCTCTTTCAGAGTTTCTATCTGAAGCAGGTCTTTGGAAATTTCTTCATTCTTTCTATCCAGTAGCACTTCTGATTCAGTTTTCTGCAAGCGTAGGGACTCTAATTCCTTCTGCATAGCAATGACCTGATCCATTAAGCCCTTGACTTGAGCCACTGATTCATTTATATTACGAACCATCCTTTTTTCCAGTTCATCATTTTGAGCACGCAACGAATCAACTTCCAGTTGCAGATTTCTGGCCTGTGTCAAGTCTGCAATTTCTGATGTTGAACTGACCTCATTTTCCTTGAGTTTCTCCTGCAGAGCATATATTTCATCATCTTTGTCTTTTAAAACTAACTCAAGTTCGTAAATCCGTGCATGGAGTCCTATATTTTTCTCTCCTAGCTGTTTAGATTCAGCAGCTTTGCCTTCTTTCCATGCTTCCAAATCTCTTTTCTGGCTGCACAAGGATTCCAACTCAGTTTTAAAGGAATTTAATTGGCCCTCTAACTCTTTTATCCGCTCTGATGATTGATTCCCATGAACCTCATGTGCCTCAACAAGAGCTGAAAGTTCTTCAATCCTGAGATCTTTGTTTACAATATCTGCTTGTTTTAATTTTCGCAATGCTGCCATATATTCTGTATTTAAAGCTTCTGTTTCTTCATTTCTAGAAGCAAATTTATGCTTCAGGTCAGCAACTTCCGAATTTTCAGTTTTAAGCTCAGTATTACTGTCAATTTCCTCTGAGGAAAAATAGTCGGAGTCTGAGCTGGAGGAAGACAAGGAAAGACCTTTGCTCAATTTTCTGCCACGAACTATTCTCCCAGACTCTCCTATTAGATGATCATACAAAGCATATAGTGTTTGGTACTGTTGGTAGAAGTTCTCAATGAGTCCAACAAGTTCAGACTCCTTCTTTGGATCTTTTCGGCTTCCATCTTTCTTTCCTTGTAGGTCTTCATTTCTTATAAGCTTGAAGATCCTTGTCACATTATTTTCAATTTCTGCAGACGACATAAAATTTGTAAATAAAATAAGTTTGACATCAAATGAAGTGGAAACAGAAAAAAGATAAGACACCAACTCTCAAATTCAGGGATCAATGTTTCACAATTGATGTCATCAGAAGCTCATAATCTTAACTTAATCAAGTGGCATAGAAATGTAATTGAACCAGACAGTGAGACTGATCTTTTGAACATTATGATTATGACACAGGGTACATTATGCCAAAATGGTAACCATTTAGGTAGTTTCCTATGGCACAACTAGAATCCCACAAATTTATAATGCTAGAATGGTTTTTTCTATTGTTAAAGACACCATAACTACCTACCACTACAGTATTGGAAATTTACAAAAGAACTGATCCTACATATTTTGAAAAAGAAATACTAATAAATTAATAATGCCTGCAAGACCAAATCAACTCAAACAAAAGACAACCAATTGCAGTAATAGTAATCAGTTATTGATCTTTTTGATGGGACTGCAGAAGCTTTCTTGATTTGGTTCTAAAGCACAGAAGAAACAGGAACCTGATACTATATTATACATTTGCAAGGAACAAATACAATACAGTGTAAAAGAAGATAAAACACTTGAGGTTTTGGTTGGAGAAGAAGTTGAACATTATAGTGCATTCTGTTTCGGGATTGATACATCTAAACATTGACCATCATTTATTCAAAGAATAAGGTTGATAGGAGAGAACTTGCACCTGATTTTGTCCTCTTCAACTGTTCAGTTTTTTCAGGATTCACATGATTCCCAAAGGACTTTGCTAGCTCCCTCCAGCGATGCTTTATCATTTCTATGTTGGGAATTTCAGCAAATGCTCATAAATTAGCACACATCAACAAAAGGCCCTATCCATCTTGATCACAGCATACTGAAGATCTGAAAATGAAACAAGAAAATTAGTTTGAATCTTCAGCTTCTACCATAAGTGAACGCTGAAACGGACACGCAAATAGTTTGAATCTATAGCTTATGCCATAACTTCTTTATACCCCTCATTTTTTTTTTTTTTTTGCCTCTACACTACTTCTATGCATAGTCTCTCTTTGATCAATACAAAATAAAGTCCTCATCAAATAGAGAAAGTGAAGTTTAAGAAGGAAAATACTCTTATTCTGTGTTGGAAAAGCTGATAGGAAATAGAATGTTCATGCAAAAACATGACATCAGAAAATAAGATTCACACACAACACTTGTGAAATGGAACCAATGAGTGATAGATCTCACTTGTACAAGAATTTATGTCAATATGATTAGAGGCATTATATCAGTTGGTGATTCTTCAAGTTACATTAATGATTTGGTTTCATCAAATTGTAAGTTATAAGTTATAACTTCAACTTTCCGAGTGGAGTAGGCAATCATACTGACAGGGCCATACTAAAACATTCATATTTGGAGATGAAAGTGAAAGAAAAATCAAGAATGAAGATTCAAGACGACTAAAGAGAGAGAGAGTAAGTTTCTCTTTCTAAAGAATATGGCATGTTATATTGTCAGTCTATCAATTACTGTATAGATAAACACAAAAATTGATATCTATTGAGAATAAATTTTACATTAACCAACAAAAAATAGTAGCCCCTATATAACTATCTTCATCTTTATAATGGTGAGAAGGATTAGGTCTGTGATGTCAACTTCATAAACAAGGATAGGGCCACCAAATTCAAGACTTTTTGCATGCATAATTTAAACCAAATAAAAAAGATTGCACCCCTTTTCCATAAAAGCTTTAAACCAAATGTTGGGTTAGTACTTTGTGCTTACCTTTCCCTTGTTGCTCTTAACTTTAATATGCATTTTTTTTTTTCCAACTTAGACAACATGAAGTTTATTTTCTTGATATTGAATTGCATATATTTTCCAATGATGAAAAAGGAAACACAATTAAGGAAATTAACTTAAGTTGATGTTTTCCCAAATTATAGCAAGCTGATGATACCATCAAATCTGAGAGAGACAATTGCAAATTTTGTTTGGATATACAATTATTTGATTTCTATATACAATTATTGGATCAATAAGGCACAATCTTTGAGCTCTTTTTGTTGGATCCAATTTGATTACTCATTAAATTAAAGCTTTTCTAAAAGACTTAGGCTCATCTGGTAGAGGCCTTGAAGGTCTCTGTTTTCTAAGGTTACAAATAAAATTAAGAGAAAATTATGGAATTAGAACAAGTAAAATAATCACCTTCCCTCTTTAAAGCAGATCATGCAGTAAAAAGGAAAAAATAAGCAGATCATGCAGTAAAAAGAAAAAAGTTACCTGCAAACATATTTACCAAGAAAATATTACCTGAAAACAGAATGCCGTTTGCACCCAGCCGATCCAGAAACAGCTATTTTAATTATAAAAAAAAAAAAAAAGCAGCAATTTAAAGCTTTCCAGCCTTTCCCTAAAAATAAAAAAGAAGGAATTTTTAGAGGTAAAGTAAAATAATTGAAAAAAGGGAAAGGGAAAGGAAAATAACTGTAACTCCCTCAGTTTTTTTATTGTTCATTCCTTGTCCTGACTGGAGAAGGAAATATTGGCGGGTCTTTTGATGCAAATACCCTTCGATTTTTATTTAATTACCAGAAAAACCACTGAGAATCAACGTCTCAGTTTCTCGTTATCTCAGGACCAAAAAAGCGCGACGGGTTAACACTTGGCATTATTCGGTACTCATGTCCCTGAATGCCACGTGCCATATTTCCCGCCTTTTTAAACCCTGCTTAATTGTAAGGCTGTTCTTTATGGACCAAAAACATGGAACATGGTTACGGAGCTATTTGCGCTTCGATTTTTTAGTTTATTGAATTTGTTTTATACTCTTATTGATTTATTTGTAATTAACTTTTATAAAATTTAACTTTTTCAATTTTCATCATATAAAAATGTAATTAATGTATTTATATTTCTTTATTACTTGACCTAATATGTAATGAGAGATACAAACATATAATAAAACTTCTAAATACAACTTTTACACTAAAATATTTTATATTAACGAAAATTACACCAACCCATATAAGTTATTGTTAATCGTTAATATATACAAATTTCATAATTTTCATTATTAGTGTATGTAAAACTCATTGTAAAACTCACATACATAATAATTAACAATCAAACTTATGTATAGATGATTGTAATTATCATTCATCTGATCATCTTTTATTAGTTAAAATCCCTTGAGGTACAACCAATATATGTGCAGGAAATTTAATTAATCAATGTTATTTTAATTGAGTACCTAGTTGCTGGTTTAAAACAACACTTAGATATTATAACTTGTAACATACATTTCGTCTTGTTTTTACTATTTACAAATGTGAGGAATTAAATGCATAGTGGTCACCACAAATTATATTATGGTGATTTTGACCAAAAAAAAAAATTATATTATGGTGATTGATTTTTGTGCCAAAACCAGAGCTACGAGAGTTTCTTTTTTCTCGGGTCTATGTTTAATTCTGCTATTAGAGACCCGGGGTTCGTTGACTAGATGGTGGAGTCATAATTAAGTTCAGACTTCAAATTCTGGCTGCAACTTGCCTCCTATGGACTCTGAGTAAACCTCAATTAGCCAAATGCACGTGTATTTAGACGTACAGATGCTTCATTTTCATCCATGCCTAGTTACCAATTCATGGTAAAGGACAAAGAAAGATGGTTACTATGACTATTGTGGGTATTTAATTATTTAAATTTATATCTATTATGAATCTTATTTATTTTGAACAAAATAATAATATATGTATTGTCACATTAATTATTTGATGGAATAATTTTGGTGATCCTAACATTATAGTAAATATATAGAGATTCATGAGCCTTGTTTGTGAGTTGTGACAGTTGAAAGTCTAAGCACAATTTTGGTGAATGCAGCTTTTAGTTGGGAAGCATTCTATATATGATGGCATTTGGTCAGGTTAATTAGGAATGGTCCTACCAAAATTTTAATAAGCAAGAAGAAAAAAATGGAACAGATTTATAATGACTGGCCAAAGAAAGAGACAGGGAGAACATGTGTTTGTGAGTGGGACACATGGGATTAGTCTGACTTAAAATGAGTTTTAAACTTTTAATGGGTATTTCAAATTTTCTGTCCATATGCAACTCCACCAATCATGTGGCCATGAAACCTATTCTATTTTATTGTCTATACATCACTATCTGCTGGAGGGCTCTAAATGTCAGGCTCAATGGAAAAGGAGGAAACAATAAAACCTCTTTTTGAACTTTTTTGGAAAATGAATTTCACATTTTCTTTCTCAAGTTTGATGTCTTTCCATTTTACTCCTTGGTTACTTGGAGCATGAAGGCAAATTTGCCCAATCAGCATCAGAAACAATTCATGAATGGATAAGGCCTTAATGGAGACCCTTTTGTAAGTGGAAGACAAGGCCAATAGGAGTACTTGCGTTTTTGAACTTCCAATTGTGATATCATTACATCCCAACTCAATCAAGAGAAAGTTCCTCAAGGGGTTAAAAATTAAACCTCAGGCATAAATAGAAAGAAATTGAACTAATAACTAATTAATTTATCGTATTATTCTTTAAAGTCGATCATTTTTTACCGGCTATTTGGACGAGTCGCAACAAAATATTTTTAAAAATATCTGACAAGTCAATCTCTGAAATATATTTAACCATTTTCAAAAACACTTGAAATGGATCAGTTTCCAAACACAGTTCAAGAATAGATGGTCAGCAGATGCACATCCAAAACTGCAATTTTCAGTTTTACACAAATTTTCACTCTCCATCATCACCAATTATCTTTGACTATTGATTTTCTTGTTTGATTTAATTGTATACTAAATTAATTTTTTAATTGATGTTTAATTATTCCGGAGCTGATTAGATATTACATTAGTATTTAGATTTAGAGGGCTTTAAACTAAAAAATTGGAGTTAAAGAGGACTAATTCTTCAAACAGAAGAGTTTGATATAAACGTATATTGTTCTTTTTTTTTTTTTTTTTTTTTCCAAAGTTTGAGGTCCCTTCTATGTTCCGCTCCTGCCTTCAAGGCATGGTTTCTCAAAATCAACATAATCATCAGCTAAGCAATTACTTCGTTCAGCAATTGCCATAGAACACCATCCTCTGTATTTACACAGTACAGAAAAACTATTAAGTGCAAAAACTTCCTAATCCTCATCAGAAGAAACCTTTTGCTTCTTCCACCTGTAGGCAGCTTCCAATATCTTCAGATTTGTGGTCTGAGTTTCCTCTGGGAACAGGTAATCAATGTATTCCTCATACCTGCCAATACAGGTTTAGTTAGCATATGCAAAAAATAGCTCATCAAATGGACTTGAAGACAATATAATCAAAATTCTCCCGCATTTTGCAGTGAACTGAAAGATTCTCTAGACTGAGACACAGTCATGACTCATGAGATATAAAAATTCTTATAAAAGAGAGATAAAAATGTGAGGACATGGGAACATAAAGAACATGCAAGTTGGTGACGTACCCAGCAGGACCATCTTCAGTCACTATAGGCCTCCTCTTCTTCAGTTTCTTTGGCAACTTAGATTGGACTAAGCTAACATCACCCAGATCCCCAAAGCTAGACTCCATGTTCAACCATTCTTCTAGCAGCATGCCTCTTTCTTCCTTCAATTCAGGTGCTGAAGTTCTGAAGTAGTTAACAGCTCTCTCGAAAACCCCTGATGCACAGACAAACAGAAAATAAGGGTTAGACTTTCTCAATTGTTAAGGAACTATAGATAAATCAACTATCAATTGATAACAATAACTAAAAGGCTAATAAAACTGCTTACTTCTAGCACGCTGAATACATTGTTCCTTTTGTTCATGAAGATAATCCTGGGCATGATCTTCTGCCAAATCTGAATCCATGCCATCTCCCACCATAGCAGTTGCCTCGAATTTTGCAAAACTTATCCACACCTTAAGGTGTTTTGTCCGGTCTAGCAGTCTCTCATAAAGTTCTCTTGTTCTTTCAAACTCACCCTCTGATAGTTCGAAGTCAATGTATGCCTGTTATAAATCAAATGTCAGGATCACCAACCACATTTTTCTAGACAAATTGACAACTTTTAAAACCATCAACTTTTAGAAATAGGGATGTTTTATGCATGTACCTTCCACAACAATTCAGGCATGTCAAGTGCTGGTTGGGTGATGGCAAGTTCAAAAAGTGCCCTGGCTCGTTCTGTCTCACACAAAGATTTCTCTAACTCTGCATACTTGCTCCATGCATAGCAATTCTCTGGTGACCACTCCAGATACTTCTCATACAATTTCCGACAACGATCTATATTCCCAAGTTGCAGCTCGATCTCAATATACTTCTTAAATATCTGTTTTTAAGGAAGCAAATTATGAATATTTAGTAAAACGAACATTGTAAAAATAAGTATATATATATAATATTGTTGACTATGTATTACCTTATCTTTAGGAGCCTTGCCTATTGCAGTACCAAGGATCTGACGTGCACCCTTGAGATTCAGCTGTCGTATCTCAAACTGGGCAGCAAGAAGCCATATTTTCGCAAAAGAGAACTTCTCATGAGGAATCAGTTTAAGGCACTCCCTGAAGAAATTTCTATCTAGTGAGAAATCTATTCAAAGTCTTTATGATACGTCCACTCATGTTAATTACATACATAGGAAAATGAATGAAAATCTATTCTTGGGAGTGTAAATGTTTAATTTGCATGAATAGTTTCACAAAATAATTGGAGTATGCATTGCAAAATCTCCAAATTGTAAACCATCACAAGTGTTTGAAAACTAAACCACCTCATAACTGTCCATAGAACTTGTGAATCTTAATAACCAAAATGATAGTGCAACATAAAAATGTCATAAGAAAATAACTACAAGAAATCATAATTTACTACGAAAAGGCCAAGCTCATTAGTCCTCACAGTCACAATATACTAGAATGATAAATACAAGAACACCAAAAGGAAAATATATACCTAAATTACACAAATGTAAATATGAGCTTCCAACTTTGGTTGATAGTTTTCAAGCATACCCTCATAAAACAAATCATTCAAAACCTTTTTTTTTTTTTTTCAGTACCAGAGCATGGCAGTAATTCATGTACCAAGAAAGATGAACAAGATTTATTTTTGAAAGTGTCGCAAAGAATCATCCACATATCCTTATTGACTTGAATACTAGTTAAAGAGAAATTTGGCAGGGTTCAAGAATATAACAAAGATTATGCACATCAACAAATCAATGATTTAAACAAATAAGCATACCTATACACATCGCGTGTACGTTCCACGTCGCCAGCATCAAGCTCCTCATATAGCGCATAATTAATCCTAACATTACACATGAAACAAACAATCAGAAACTATTCAAACTAATTTTTTATGAGAAATTATTCAAACTAATAAAACCACATTTAATTCAAAGTACAAACATAATTTCTGATAACCAAGACTCAATATACCACATACCACAAATAAATGTAGCGCTGCCAATACCGCTTCTCTGGAGCAGGAGGAACATTAGCGATAGCTCGCTCATAAACATCTCTAATTCTGTCCTTATTCCCTGCACTCTCTTCTAGCCTTATATAATCAAACCATGAGTCGTAATTAAGAGGATTCTTCCTAACCTCGTCCTCATACTGAAACCTCCTCTTCCCCACAATCGCATCCTCAATCCCTTCTCTATCCCCATACTGCTTCTCAAAAGCCACAAACTTCCTATATAAATCCTCAGCCCTTCCTTTGGGTATATGATCAAGTGCGAATTTATAAATACACCTTGCTCGCTCAGTTTCTTTGCACCGCTCTTCAAATTCAGCGAAAGCCACAAACAACTGCTCGGCCTCCTCGTCATCATGTAGCTTCTCCACTGCCCTCTCATACACATTCCTCGCCCTCGCAACATCACCATTCTTCATCTCAAACTTGGCAAACCGAATCCAAGCTCCAACTTTTGGATGACATTGTACGAACTGCTCAAAAATCGCTCTAGCACGCTCAACTTCATTATAGCGAAGCTCAAACTTGATGAAGGAGAGCCAGCCTTGCTGGTCCGGCATCCAATTCATCCACCGCTCAAATATTTGTCGAGCACCAGCCACATTCCCAAGCACCTCTTCCATGTGAATGTACTTATACCAGAGCTGGTCCACTCTAGGCAAGAGTGTGACAGCACGGTCCCACACATTCCTAGCATGGTTTATGAACTTGTTCTTCATCTCCACCTCGGCATACTTGAGCCATAGCGTGTGGTTCCGGTAATCGACCTCAAGGGCTCGCTCCCAAACAGAGCGTGCGCGTTTGAAGTCCTTCTGGGACTCCTCCCACTGCGCATACTTGATCCAGACACTAACATTCCACCTCACACGCCGGATTAGGTCCTCAAACTCCTTTCTCTTTCGAAGGCGATAATCAGCAAGCTCAGTGGGGTCAGTGATTTTTTGTTTGGGAGGTCGGATTTCAGCCTCCTGGCGCTCACGTGCCTCCCGGAGGATTTGCTCGGCAGTGATTTGGATAGAAGCCGGGGTTTTGTTCTTAACCCTAGTCGGTCGTGGTAGCTTGACCTCCGTATCCTTCCGGGTTAGGTACCCTAGGGATGGGTCTGCGTCCTTGAAGGAACTCATTACTAGGATTTTGATTTTCTCACCTGGTAAAAAGTATAATGCTGTCAAAACTAAACAATTCACAGTATTTCACAAATTTCCATACATAATATCATAAGCAAACAATGAACTTGAGGAAGATGAATTGGGAATTTTGAAGTAATTTCAACGTTTCCAGATGGTATTGGTTCATATTAATAACCTAAATTTCATATTTTACAGGAACAACAAGAACAGACTAAAATCGAAGTATCGAATAAGAGATTTGGGGTTTTACCTTCGTTTTGGAGAAGAAATCTTCAGCTAATGGAGAGACTGACTGGCTGCTATGGAGGGGTGGTGAAACGTTGCAGAGTGCAGACTTGAAGGAGATCTGAGAGAGGAGAGGGCGGTTAGTGTTTTGAAAAGGGAGAGAGGGGATATGGCTGTTAGGGTTTCGGAAAATAGAGGGAAGGGTGCTCGTAAGTCGTAGCCTCCTCAAGGAGACGGGAGGTGCGCGCATAAAGTAACTGGTTTTTGGATTTCTCATTACTTTTACTTTATATTGTTTTTATAATTTTCCCGAAATCCGAATAGTGTGGGAAAAAAATTTCAATAATGCTACGGTTTTTTTTTGGTCGAAAGGGAGTTTTTTACTTAAGGGTTTTCGTCGACTCACTCGTAAAAACACGAGGAGTGGTCAGTATACTTTAATGAGTCAAGTACTCAGTATTATCATTGGACGCTCGGCAAAATGTTATTGTATTTTAAAATTGTTATTGTATCATAATTATTGTTACTATGTAATAGTAATTATTTAAATTATTAAAATATTTTATAAATTATCATCAAGTAACGGTAATAATTTTTTCATTTAAAACAAAAAAAAAAACTCACTGAGCTCGGTGCCAAAATTTGAATTTCAAATTATATGTCAATATACAAATATGAATCAACGAAATATTTTCATTTTATTTGAAATTCAAATTTGGTCCAAAATTTAGTCAAGTGATTTTACATCCCGTCGTCTTGCGTATAATTTTTAGTAGTAACATAATGGGAACAAGGTGGCTTGCAATCTTATAGACTTATACCATAGACAAATGGGATCATATAGCATGACCTTTCTAACATAAAATGGAAATGAAATGTTTTCTTCTTCTCTTGTTTTTTTTTTTTGGCCATTTTTCTTCTTCTCTTGTTTTTTTTTTTTGGCCATTTTTCTTCTTCTCTTGTTAAATGTAAAAGAATTAATCTTATAGCCGCGTAATGTTGCATATTAGTATTACGTGGAGTGATCTTGTGCACTCATAAACACAATGTGAGCACAGACAATCCCTAACCTTTTCTTTATTCCCTCTCCTCCATCTCCCTGACTTTTCAGCTTTTTCAGTTGCTCACGAACCCCGCGTGTTTTCCCTCCTCCTTTTATTCCAAAAATGAAAATACAACGCTTGGAAACCACCCATTTCCTCCTTTCCTCCAAAACCAAAAGCTCAATGCTCTCAACCTCCGTCAATCTCCGCTTGGATACCCGTTTCTCCTATGGTCCTCAGCATTGCTCTCGGTGATTGAGAACAGAGACCCACAGACTGGTGAGAGAGCAGAGACCCCCCAGAGAGAGAAGACAGAGGAGACGCCGCCGTTCCACGCATTTTGCGCACATTGGGTTCCACCCATTTCGGTTAAGTCTCTGAAAAACTTGGGCTTTTTAGTTTTTTCAAATCATGGGTGTTTGGGTTTTCTATTTTGTCTGATGTTTGTGGTTTGTTGGGTGCTTGGAATGGCCAGAAATTTGTTATTTGGTGGTGGGTGTTTTGGGTTTTAGGTGTTGAATTCATCCATACTGAAAATGGGGGTTGAGAGTAAACGTAAGAGTAGGTTTAGTAGATAAGACGAGGCCAAGAATCTGAGCATGTCGCAGTTGGTTTCAACGCTGAGAACCGAGTTTGGGACCATGGATTTCAACCGAGTGGAACAGGCTTTGGTAGCCAGAGAAGCAACATTAAAGCAAGAGATTGAGAAACAGAAGAACGAGTATGCAATGCTCGAGGAAAAGCACCATTTTGAGCTGCTGGAAAAGTTTGAAGCTGAGAACAAGCTTAAGGAGTGCAAGGCCGAGCTTGTGGGGGTGAAGGAGCTGCTAAAGGCTGCGAATGAGAGGTACGGGAAGCTTCCTGAAGCCAAAATAAAGCTAGAAATCGAGAAATCGAAGAACGAATATGTCGTGCTCGCTGAAAAGCACCAGTTTGAGCAGCTGGAAAAGCTTGAAGTAGTGAACCAGCTCAAGGAATGCAAGGATGAGCTTGTGATGATGAAGGAAGCGCTAAAGGCTGCAAATGAGAGGTACGAGAAGCTTTTGGAGGAGGCTTTAGTACTTAGAGAAGCGAAAGTAAAGCAAGAAATTGAGAAACAGAAGAACGAGTTTGTAGTACTCCATGAAAAGCACCAATTTGAGCGGCTGGAAAAGCTTGAAGTGCAGAACCAGCTTCAGGAATGCAAGGCTGAGCTCGTGGCAGTGAAGGAAGCGCTAGAGGCTGCAAATGAGAGGTACAAGAAGCTTTCGGAGGAGGCTTTAGAAGTTAGAGAAGCAAAAATAAAGCAAGAAACTGAGATACAGACGAGCGAGTTTGTAGTGCTCCATAAAAAGCACCAGTTTGAGCAGCGGGAAAAGCTTCAAGTTGAGAATGAGCTTAAGGAGTGCAAGGCTGAGCTTGTGGAGGTGAAGGAAGCGCTAAAGGCTGCAAATGAGAGGTACGAGAAGCTTTCAGAGGAGGCTTTAGTACTCAGAGAAGCGAAAATAAGGCAAGAAATTGAGAAACAGAAGAACGAGTTTGTAGTACCCCATGAAAAGTACCAATCTGAGCGGCTAGAAAAGCTTGAAGTTGAGAACCAGCTTAAGGAGTGCAAGGCTGAGCTTGTGGCAGTGGAGGAAGCACGAAAGGCTGCAAATGAGAAGTATGAGAAGCTTCTGGAGGAGGCTTTAGTAGCCAGAGAAGAGAAGCTAAATGAAATTGAGAAACAGAAGAATGAGTATGCAGTGCTCAAGGAAAAGCACCAAAATGAGCGGCTGGAAAAGCTTGGAGTTGAGAAGGAGCTTAAGGAGTGCATGGCCGAGCTTGTGACAGTGAAGGATGGGGGAAAGGTTGCAATTGAGAGGTATGAAAAGCTTCTGGAGGAGGTGAAGAAGGGAAGGCAAGACGATGATAAAGAGGTAATTCTTGAGCTCCAGAGGAAGAACAGTGAGTTGGAGAGCAAAAATATGAAGCTTGAGGCTTTGCTTGAGGGTAAAATTGCTCAAGGGGAGAGCTGCATTTTGCAGTTAAAGGATGTTGGTATGAAATTGTTGAGATACATTGAAGGAGGAAGCAAAAATGGTGAATCAGTAGATGTTAGTAGAAATATTAATAACCGCAGAGTAAGCTCTGTCCATGCCATAAATTTAGAGAATGTGTTTGATTCTAGTGGAAATGGATGCATGGCAGAGAGTGCAGGCTCTCCTCCTAATGATCATTCTCCTGCAAAAGGAAATGGGGATCTGCAAACTTCAGGTATTCTGGAATTATATAATACTTGAATTTTAAAATGCTAATTGCAAGCTATTAGCTAATTGAGTTTGGTGCTTCAATTTTGCTCATGTGACAAGGGTTTTGTTCATTATGCTTGAGTACCCTGGTGGCCATATGATATAACCATTGTGCTTTCCTCCTCTCACCCTGTGAATTCAAAGACAGGTTAGTGGGAGAGGAAATTTAATCAAGTCTCATATCAGAAAAGATTAGGTAAAAATTGGGGTTTGTTCTTTGTAATAGGGACCAATTTTGAATATTTGTGCAATGTGATTAGCACTTTCTTGTTTCAGTGTACTATAATTTATGAATAACATTTAGACTTCGATGTGCATCAGATTAATTTGTGATTTACATGCAATGCAAATTAGTTCAGTGTGGCCACATGTATGAGATTATAAATATTACAACCTGAGTTGTCCTTAAGAATAAATTTGAAGTTAATCTCTTTAAAGGCACTTCATAAATCCAGGTCAACAGTGAAAATACCTGTCTTCAAATATTCTCAAAGTTAATTCTTGCATGCTCTGCTAAATATACAAAAAAATGATATTTGCCATCTTGAGAAGTTTTTTATTTATTTTGGTCAACATCTTGAGAAGTTTTTTCTAGAATCAAGTTGCCAATGCCTCAGTGATGCCTTACATAAATCTTCCATGCCAGGTTTTCAGAAACTTTCATCTGGAGACGTTGTTCTGATTATTGATAGTGATGATGATTGTGCTCCCGGAGACATTGAGACCATGTGTGAAAAGGAAATTTCTGAGAAACATAAAGGCAATGACTCTTTGGGTTTGACTGCTGTAGAAAAGAATCCAAGGGTGCTCAAAAGAAAAAGAGCTTCATCTCTAAATATTAGTGATAATGAGAATGATGGTGACGATTTTGAACAAGATATTATTCCAATAGGTGAGATGAAGCAACAGCTGAAGTTGTGCCTTGAGCCCAGTGGTTGTCTTGTCAATCATTGCTCAGAAGTAGCTGTTTCTTCTGCTATTAATGACTGTGAAAAACAAAATAACCCATCAAGTTGGGATCAATTGATCTTAAGACAATCTGAAGGAAAAATAGGGGAAGAACAGAAGTTACAAAATTTTTTTGAGTCTCTTGCGGAGGCGAGTGATAGTGATGTCAGTTCCAGTTCTAGTTCCAGTTCTTCTGACTCTGAGGATGACTATCAACTTCAATCTTTACTCAATATTGCTATGCCAAAAGGCAAAGCAAGAGAGGTAATAAAAATGGCATATGCAGAACTTTGTATGAATGCCCTTTCTGATCTTGGCTCGTAATAACTTGATGTGTCCTTTCTATTCTAGTATGATTAATTCTGTCAATGCTTCTCTTAATACTTGCGGTATTGAATTAGATTTGAAAAGTATTCTTATGTATGTTTTGGTTATTTAGTTGCATGATTAGATAGTGGAGGGTAAATAAATAAAGAAACTTCTCATGTTTTGTCTCCTTGATAGATGAGTGGTACTCCTTGATCAGTCAACTTTACTTGCTTTTACTGTTGTTAGTAAAGTTTGTTTTGCACATTTGCTTCAGGGAACTGCTTTGGCTGAGTTTCTTAAAGCTGGAGATCAACGAGGGGGATAAAAAGAGACTACCAGTGGCCTACCCTGATCAATTTTTTGAGAAAGAGGGTCCTTTTTTGCTATCAGAAGCATTGTTGATGACAGAATTTGAGCTGAGGCATAATGACCTATTCCTTCTGACTATGCTATAGATAGATAGATGCATAATATGACACAAGAAACAGCTCCTGATTTCTCCTAACTATGCAAGTAAATTAACAGTTCAATATACCATGAGTCTGAAGCCTTCACTGCTGTTTATTGTAACTATTAGCTAATGTCAATATGGATTTTTCTTTCTAAAATGCCAAACTGCGTAATAGATTGTTTCATCTACATCTGACTAGCTAACTGAACCTAGATCCTCTCCAATTTTTTTCCTCAAATCTTTTTCTCTCCTCTATAAAACAACTGCATCTTAAGGAGAGAATCTGCTGCCTCAAATCCTCTACTTTCTTTATGAAAATGTTTTTGCAACACCGATGGATCTGATGGCTTGTGCAGCACCACCAATGAAAGAAGATATTAGTTATGGGCTTCTAGCTCTTGCAGTCTTGCTGATCTTAAAGACTTAAATTACAGGACAATACATTGGATTTGCCAATTTTTGAGAGTTGAGAATGAGTATGAGATTTCATTCTTATGTTCTATATAAAACTTGGCGCCTTTTGGGCTTGCTCTTCTCATAACTTGAGAAAAACCATTTTTCTTAAGTCAATGTCACCCATTAAGTCACTGTTACCCATTGAAAATTCTTAGCCCAGTCAAAAGCAAAGACCCACATAATGGTGAGAGAGAGAGAGAGATCCTCGTTTTGCTTACTTTGGGTTCACCCATTTTCGCCTAGTCTCTAAAAATTTGAGCTTTTTTGTTTTTCAAAATTCAAATCATGAATCTCCATTGACACAACAAGCAAGCTTGATAGTAATTAGTATGCGATGCCATTTCTTCTCCTTGTTTGGTAATAACTTGCTGTGTTTTTCCTGTTCACTTAGTATTACTAATTCTGTCGATGCTCTCTTAATACTTACAATATTGAATTCGATTAGAAAAGTATTCATATGTTTGTTTTAGTCATTTGAGTTGCATGTTCATTTAAGCTTTAATATCCTTCACAAATTCAAATGGCCATGGAGCTGCTACTGACGAGTGATCACAAGCTGACCAATACCGCCTGCCCTTAACTTCTCTTCTATAAATTTTTAAAACGAATTTCACCCTTGAAAAAAGGGCAAAAAAAAAAAAAGAAACTCTTCTATCCAATCTCTCCGTCATCGCTGTTCTACTTCTACCCTCACCCTCTCCTCTTTCCCTTCCTCTTCATCCTTGGCAAAGCCTCGCTACTCGATCAAGGTACTTGTAAATACAAGGTGAAATAAAAACTCTTTTATTAAAAATGTATACATTTTATATGTTTATCTCTCTTATTATGTAATATAATATGTGATAAAACTCATAAAAAAAATATACACAATAAATATAAATATTGTTATATATAAAAAAGTTTTACTTATGTATGTAAGTGACACCAAATCAGCAGAATTTTTAATGTATAACCGATACATCGTTACGTGGTGTAATCAATCTAACATATAAGGGTATTGTTGGACAATATATTTATCTCTCCTAAGATATAATATTAATAATATTCACTCATATTATAACACGTTAAATTGATTACACTACGTTATCAGTCACACCAAACAATCTCTCCCAAACCAAGTGAACAAAATAACTTTTTATATTTTATTTTGAAAAAGATTAGTGAGGTTAAAAATGTTGTTTTCATTAAAAAATAAATAAGGTAGCGTATCTCATTAAATAATGGGATCAAATAATATTACCTTTTTAAGAATAGAGAAATTAAAAGTATGAGAAATGTAAACATATATAAATATAAAAAAAAAATGAGCTATTAGATTATAATATTTTAATATGTGATTTGCAATCTAATTGCTCACATTTTCATGCTTATGTATGATCACTTTTTTCATGACTTTTTAATTGGGAGCTGTCAAATAACAGGTTGTTGATGGACAGTCTTGCAGCTCCTCGAGTCTCTTCGGCATGGGGTGTTATTGTCCCCCACTAGTCTCCAATCTTTATTTATAAGCTAGTTTGTAAAGATCTTTACGGGCTTACTTGACCTAGAGATATTGTTTTGTAGTTTTTGTTGTTGAGCTTTGGATTTTTTACACATATGCTACACAATTTTGGGGGTAGTTTTTGTCTGTTAGGATTTTTGTCTAAAATATAACACATGCTTCACACATGATTTATTATGAAAATATATTCTGCTGCTTATTACTTCATTTGAGCCTCATTTTGTAGTTTGTTAGAAGTTTTAGAAGACAAAAATTCTGACAAAATCAAGTCTAGATCATACATTGCAAGCTTGCAACAAATTTTAAATTTAAGTAGCAATGTAGTTCAATTTTATTTTCTAAGTGGCAATTTGAGATTAGCTCACATTTGCTCTTTTATCCCTTAGTACCAAATAAATTTTAAAAAAATGGAAATGAAATTTTTTTTTTTTTTTTTTTTGGGTAAATGGAAAAAAATTAATGTTATAGCTGCAAAATCTTGCATATTAGTATTACATGGCATGATCATGTGCACTCATAAACACGATATGAGCACCCTCAATCCGTACCGTTTTCTTCATTCCTCAACTCCCTCACAAAACCCCGCGAGTTTTCTTTTTTGACAGAACCCCAAAATACAACACTTGCCGCTTGGATGAATGGTCATTTTGGGCACTCTTGGTACACCCAATTTCGTCAAGTCTCTTAAGTTTTTCAAATCATGGTGCTGAGGTTTCTACTAATGTAAGGGGAGGGAGAATTCAATGAGTATGATATTATGTTTTTTCTATTTATATTTACTAATTTGCATGTGCAATTAATTTGTATATTAGGTTCTGAGTAATTGTTATGGTCGTCCAATTAGTAAAATCGGAGAATTTACCCCTGCATGATCTGCATCTCTTAAATAAAATAAAAAAATAATATGATTCTAATGAAATTAAATATAAAATCACATCTTAGTAAACTGTGATTTATCCATTTTATGGACTTTCATTTAAGACAAGAAATCTAAAAATACAAGTGAAATACAACTCTTTTATACAAAAATAGTATGAAGTTAACAGGAAAAAAAAAGAGAAAATGGGCATTGAAAGGATGAAGAATGAATGCCAAAGAAGCCGAACCACTTTCTTTATTCCATCTCTTCAACTCGCCCACCACTCACTGAGTCACTCACTACGTTTTTTTGGATCAATTCAAACATGTTCTTGTTTAATACATATGTTTATGCTAAAAAATGGTAAAGCAGTTAACGTTGAGTCAAACCATGTGGACCCGTTGACTTACCACTGAGTGGATGACAAGTCGAAGTGGGGTAGGAACGGGTAGCTGGGTCCGACTAGTGAATAGTGAAGAAATAATAATATTCAAAGCACCCTGCGCAAGTACACAAAAGTGAGCGGGAAGGGCACCGGTGTGGTACCGGCCGAACCTCCTCCGACGCTTAAGTTAGTGTTCAGAGAATCTGTGAGCAGAGTGAGTGAATAATATAATATTGATTGAATGTCCTTTTGTGACAAGAAAGTACCTATTTTATAGTACTTTTAGAAGAGTGTCAACCAATCCGGTGATGACACGTGTCCCTCGTAAAGACTCACACTGTATGAGCGCCACATGTCGCCTATTTCGAGGATCTGAATGAGTTGACATGGGTTGGGGCCTAGGAGGCTAGAGCTTGGGAGACCGGAACTTAAGAGGTCAGCGCCTATGAAGCCGGAGCCTAGGAGGTCAGGGGCTAAGAGCCCAGGAGCCTAGGAAGAGCTTAGTCTTTGGGTCTAGGAAATCGGTGCCTAGGAGCCCAAGAGCCTAGGAGCCCAAGAGCCTAGGAGGGGCTTATCCATTGGGTCTAGGCCCAAACGACATGATGTTAAGCCTTATGTGACTTATCGTTATGCTCAGATGATTAGTTATACAAACAACATAGTTTTGATAGCACCTAAATCCTTCTCTTATGAAATTGTTGCAAGGCTGATGGATTTGACGGCTTGTTCATCACCACCAATGAAAGAAGATTACTAGTTACGAAAATTCTAACACCAACACTATTGTGATAAATCAACTTTTTTACTTTTAGATAGATTTAATAAGGGTATATCATCTTCTTTTTTTTTTTTTGTAAATTATCATTTATTCTCTTGACTCGTAATAACTTCTTGTGTTCTTGTTAAGTACTCTTATGTATGTTTTGGTCATTTTAGTTGCATGTCATTATTGATCGTTGCCAGTAATATCCACCTTAGGCAATTAGGCTTAACAATTTATAAGTTTTGAGTCTTTTCATCAATTACAAATTAATTTTGAATTATCTTATTTATACATTAGATCGTTGGGGGGGGGGGGGGGTTGAGTTGATTTCTATCTATTTTTGTTTTTTTCTGCAATACACAAAATAAATCCAGTTGGGACAAAATTTAAGCAAGGTACAAAATAAGATCAAACTAGACATAACTCATTTAACATTATTATTTTTTTCTTTTTAAAAAACTTTTTAACAAGAATTTATATCTACTAGACTACTAGTAAACAATGCTGAAAAGGTGTATGTATTATTTGTATACGAGTGAGTGGTTTGCATGATAGAAATTTCTCAAGTTGAATTCACTTCAATAAATTCATTGATTTTCAAAATGTGTGCCAATTATTAATTCACTTCTCAAATTTCTCAAGTTGAATTCACTTCAATAAATTCATTGATTTTCAAAATGTGTGCCAATTATTAAATGTATTATTTCCTGATTTTAAGTTTTTTGGTGTCACTTCTATCCCAACCAATAATATATTTCATATTGTCTTTCTTTTTTATTATACAACTATACAAGTGAAAGTTTTTCTCCGTCACACATTCACACCACTCTTTTTAAAACAAAATTAGGATTTAAAACTTGCAGAAGAAAAAAAAAAAAAAAAAAAGGAAATGAAGATCGGGTGGTTGCAGGTTTGCAGCAAAAATGACTCCCAAGTGCCGAGACGACAAGGACTTTTTGGCGCATTGAATAATGAAGAATGAATGTGTTTTTTTTTTTTGGTCAGAATGAGGAATGAATGTTAATAGAATAAAATAAAACGGCAGTGAAGAGAAGCCAAAGCGCTTTATTTATTCCGTCCTTCAACTCGCCCACACGACTCACTCAGTCACTGACTACTCTCTCACAAAAACCCACTCGAGTTTTTCGCGACAAAACAACCCACAAAACCCTTGAATACCCTCCTTCCCTCCAAAACCCAAAAGCTCAACAGTCTCCGGTCTCCGGTACTTTCGTTGTGTTTCGGGGCTCTGACTCGGTTCGTTCCGGTGTTTCGGTGGGTCTGAAAATGGGGGTTGGTGCACAACCTAGGAGTAGTTTCAGTAGCGACGACGAAGAAGAAGCCAAAAATCAGAGTATTTCGCAGTTAGTTTCGTCGCTAAGGTCGACGTTTCTGGCCGAGGATTTCGACCGAGTCGAAGAGGCTTTGGTGGCCCGAGAGGCGAAGCTAAAGCGAGAGCTTGAGATGAAGGTTGCAGTTGTTGAGGAAAGGCACCAACTTGAGCAGCTGGAAAGGCTCAAAGAGCTCGATGCAGTGAAAGAAGAGCGTGACAAGCTTCTTGAAGAGGTGAAGAAGAAGGGAGAGAAAGCCGAGGAGGACAAATATGTAATTTCCGAGCTTCGGGGGAAGCACCGCGAGCTGGAGAGCGACAAGGTGAGGCTTGAGCGTGAATATGAGGAATTGGAGAGCCGCATTTCGTGTTTAGAGGAACAATTTGAGAAATTGATGACAGAAGAAGAAGAGTGTCTGAAAGTCGAAAATGGTGGAATCATTGATTCTAATGGAAACAGTAAACCTGACATAAATTTGGAGAATGGGTTTGGTTCCAATGGAAATGGACACGTGGCAGAGAGTGCAGGAGTCCATTCTTCTAGTGATCATTTGCCTACTAGAGGAAATGGGGATTTGCAAAGTTCAGGTATTTAGAGAATTTTATTATTCACATAATTGCTGGCTATTAGCTAATTGAATCTAGTGCTTAAAAAGTTTCGTTCTTTCTATGTGTTTGAATGTTTGAAGTGTGAAACAGAGCACAGATTATACATATCTTTGTTTGTGTTAGTTTTGTTTTTTCTAGTTTATTGTTACTCAATTGAGGGCTCTGAAGTTTTTGACTTTTTGTATAATTAGAGAGAGTTACTGAATAATTACTATAAGAAAGAGCATTGTTTTTTAATTATTTATGAATAAATATGCACTAATGTTTTGCTTTAAGTGATGATAATCATGAGGTTTTTGCTAAATATATATGATTTATGATAAATGAGTTCTGTTCATTATGCTTGAGTACCCTGGTGGTCATATGGTATAACCATTCATGTGCTTTCTTCCTCACACCCTGCTTGGCCCTTGGAATAATTGCGAAGATATTCTATTTAAAGGAAATTCATAAATTTCAATGAAAATACTTGTCTTTAAAATGAATTTAGTGCTTAAAATGTTTTGTTCCTTCTAAATGTTTGAATGTTTGAAGTATGAATAAATGTGCACCAATGGTTTGCTTTGATTTATGATAAATGGGTTTTGTTCATTATGCGTGAGTACCCATATGTTCATATGGTATAACCATTCATGTGCTTTCTTCCTCTCACCCTGTGAATTTAAAGACAGGTAGATGCGGGGAGGAATTTTTAATTACGAATAAAATTTAGACTTTGATGTGCATGAGATTAATTTTTTATTGACATGCAGTACAGATTAGTTAAGTACTTAAGTGTGGGCACTTGTGTGTAATTATGGAGATTATAAATATTACCACCTATGTTGTCCTTCAGAATAATTTTGAAGATATTCTATTTAAAGGAAATTCATAAATTTCAGTGAAAATACCTGTCTTTAAAAATTCTCAAAGCCAATCCTTACCCGTTTCGCCAAGTATACAAGAAATGATATCTATCATCTTCGATAGTTTTGCTGTAATTGAGTTTCAATGCCTCAGGGGTGCTTACGTAAATCTACCATGCCAGGTATTCAAAAATTTTTGTCTGGAGATGTTGTTGTAATCAGTGATAGCGATGATGATTGTGCTCCTGGAGTGACTGAGCGTGAAAAAGAAATTTCTGAAAGCCATAAAGACCATGATGGTTTGGGTTTGACTGGCTTACAAGATAAGGCAAAGGTTCTCAAAAGAAAACGAGCCTTATCTCCAGGTATTAGTGATAATGAGAAGAATGGTGTCAATGGGGGCAGAACAAATTTTTATCAGTCTCTTAGGGAGGGGAGTGATGATAGTGATGACAGCTCCAGTTCCAGTTCTTCTGACTCGGAGGATGCCTTTAGAATTAAACCTTTATACAATGATATCATGCAAAAAATCAAAGCAACAAAGGTAATGAAAAATGGCATGTGTAGCTACTTGATATGTTGGCAAACGATCCTGAACACAGTAATAAATATGATGCTGTTTCTTCTCTTGGCTTATAATAACTTTTTTTATTTTTTATTCTAGTATGATTAATTCTGCCAGTGCTTCTCTTAACACTCACAATATTGAATTAGATTAGAAAAGTATTCTTATGTTTGTTTCGGTCATTTTAGTTGCATGTTGCTACTAGATGGTGGGGGGCTCAGTTGATTCTTATCTGTTTTTTTTTTTTTTTTGCCGCTATACACTAAATAAATATCCTGCATAACTTTTAACATTTCTTAGCTACTCAAACAGTAGAATACATGGAAAATTGCATGAGTACGAGTGGATGCTAAACCAAAGGAAGTGAAGGAATAGTTGGTATAGACCACATGTAAACATATTATCACTATTAAATAATATCTACTCTCTAGATGAACTGTAATATTATTATATAATAACATTTGCTGTCTGCATTTATGTTTCTCCAGATCTTTAAATATCCTTTACAGTGGCATCTATAATCTTCCAATTTAAACAAACAACGAAACATAAATTCATTGAGGCATGCAGTAATAAAAAATGGGGTTGGGGTCTAGGGGAGGCTCAAGATATGCTTTTCACATCTCCTATGCTGTTGATGCCTTAGCTTTTAAGGTTTTCCCATAATCCCAAGAGATTTCTCATGAATGGTGCTCAAGCTTATTGTTTTCAACAAGAGAAATTTTAAGATGCATATATATGTTTGTGTGTTTGATATTTATTTTGACTGATCAACTTTATTTTGAAATTTCTCATGTTGTCTTCTTGGTCGGTGAGTGGTACTCCTTGATCAGTCAACTGTACTTGCTCTCACTGTTTTACACATTTGCTTCAGGGGAACTGCTCTGGCTGATTTTCTTATAGCTGGGAATACACTAGGGAGGTCAAAAGGTCTGCCAAGGAGTTGTAGATGTATGATGGAGAAGGTATTTCTGACTGCAAGAGACTAGCAGTTGTGTACTCTGAGCCGTTTTTTGAGATATACTCTTCTTAAATCGTGTGGGCGCATCAGAAGCAGTTTTGATGACAGAATTTGACATGAGGATCCAATTGGAATGATATTTTTGAAATTCTGCAATTTACTAACTTGTTGGTCGTTGTAGAGTTTTCTATAGATAGTAAAATCAATTGCATATGACACAAGAAATTTAGCCTGATTCCTTCAAATACTAGTATATTTACATACCAGGAGTCTGAAGCCTTTGCTGTTATAATGTTAACTAAAGTTGGTATGAATGTTCGAATGCAAAACTGGCCAGAAAATTCTGTTATTACAGTCTGTTTACCTCATTTGCATTTGCAGTTAATTGCTGTAGTTTCAATACAATACTCTGCTTAGCTTGTAGTTCTATTTCAGGACCAAAATGCATTTTAAAGTTCTATTTCAGCAGGTAATCAAGATGGAACTTGTGCCCTTTTTTTTATTGAGAAACTGCCAAATTGCAAGTGTAAATTGTCCGGTTATATTTGCAGGTTCCTCCTCCTTCAATCTTTCCCATCTCAGTAACACTTTAGTATAACAAAATGTGGCCCCGAGCACAGCCATGCCATGGAACTTGAGCTTTGTACAAGTTGGGTTTGGCCCAGTTTCTAGACGTAGAAGGCAAAATTTCTTTTGGGTTGGGCTTGAACTGTTGAGTTTGAGAATCAAGCTGTGCCTTTGAAAAAGAGATTTTTTGAGGGCATGCTTTGTATGAAGTTGATAGTGCTTTTGGCAGAAGCACCTGGGCATGCTTTGTATAATTACACTTGGAAGTGCTTTTTGATAATGCATCTACCAAGTGCTTCTTTAGAAAGTACGAAAGATGTTCCTATTACTTAAAAAGCACTTTTTTCTATTTCTATCAAAGCACTTTAGAGTGAGAGACAGAGGGCCCGTTTGGCACTGCTTCTTAGAAGCACTTTTATTTAGTAGCGCTTTTATCAGAAGCGCTTATATTAAGAAGCACATATAAATTTTTATAAAACTTTTAAGTTGTTTATGCAAAAGCACTTAAAAATGCTTCTTGAGAAAGCACCTGTCAGGTGCTTCTCAAAAAACTCCTTAGAAGTGCTTTTATAACTCAAAAGCATTTCTAATTATTTTTGTCAAACGCTATCAAAAGCGATTTTACTAATTTGAAAGCGCTTTTGACAATTTAAAAAGCAGTGTCAAACGGGCTCAGAGACACAGATGAAGAAAGAAAGAGGGAGAGATGGAGAAAGAGAGGAGAGGGTGAGTTGTCATGGGTGTGTAGGGCCGCTGCCGGAGGTGGTTAGGGCTAAGTGAGGAGGGGGATGCCATGATGCAAATCTTTTCTCTTCTTTTTGTTTTTGTTTTTTATTTCTATTTTAATATTTTAATTTATTTTTAGTATTAATCTTTTAATTTCTAGTTTTAATATTTTTTAAGTTATAAATATAATTAAAATTTGTTAAATATTTTTTTTGGTTTGAAACAAAAAATAAATACACAAAAAGACTATATTATTCCTCATTTGGACAGAGTTTTTAAAGTGACGATTTGTTTCATAATAACACAAACTGTAAATATATATTTTAAATTAACACAAATTAAAACGTATGTTCTGAAATAAATTAATTCTAAAATACGTGTTATGAATAAAAAAACTTCCCATTTTACAAACCCTTTAAAATGCACAAGATTGGAACATGCTTTTGCTTCTTTGGAAATCACAGCAAGGCCGACTCTGTTGTCGGCATTTGTTCTCAGTGCACCGCAATCTCTTCTATGTGCCCACCTCGGTAGGCCAGTATGTGTGCAGAAGACCGAACACGAGCGACCAATCAAAATGAGCTATTTTGTGGGCCCACAATAGGCCCATGACCTTAGCATACGTGAACCGATGGCTGAGGTTACTTCAAAATTCAATTTAAGGCTCTGGCACCATGAGGGCCACGTGATCAAACCCTCATCACCTGCTGTTTTGCACGTGCAGCATGCCTTATGCTGGACCTACGTGTACCATGCAACGCCACTTCTTTTATTTGAACGACCAAAAATTTTCCTTTTTTGTTTTTTTGTTTTTTTTTTTAATAAGAATCATCGAAAATGTTAAAACGAATAAATAAAAGAACAAACTTTTGGCCCAATAATTTAATTCCGTGGGCCATCCTTATTGTTAGAACTGTTTTGATTGAAATGATCGGAAGAAGAGGAATTGGGGTGGGCCAGTTGCCCAGTTGGCCAAGCAGTTGTGCTGCTCTCCACCTCACCGGATTTCGATCCCCCCTCCTCCCTTTAGCCTCTTTCCTTGGTCTCTCTTCGTAACAAAAAAAAAACAAAAGAGATTGGATGAAGGATATTATAGCATTAATTTTCAGTCAAATTTGTGACTCTTAATTTATCATGTTGCTTTGCTTTTAGGCAACTTAAATGTGTGCATTTAATTTTCATGTTAATGTGTTTACTATTGCTCAATGAGTTTTCATTAAAACACTTCACATATCTTCTTTTGTATATTTGAGCAATATGATTATTGGATTGTCAATTTAAATAGCATGTAACAAAGATTTTTTAAAATTCCTAATTGAAGTGATGATAGGAAAGTCTTATTCACAAATATGATATAGTTAATTGACTTAGTCACAATAACTTCAAGATAAATTTAATATTATGTAAAGTATCACTAAATAAATAAATAAATTATTGTAGCTAAAATAAGTGATGCAACATTTTCATTAAAGCAACAATTAAGTACATCCCTGGTTATGAATTCGATTCAAATTTTTTTTATCGATAGAGCATTTTTATTGCATTATAGAGTTTGATTCTCACTATTCGCTATGAATAAAGCATTTGTTCACAGAGAATAGTGAGAATCATCTTTCTTGTAAAAATATAAAATAAAAGGTCATCCTTATCATCCTTATCATCCATCTTTATTTTTATTTATTTTTGTTGTTGTTACATGATGAATATATGTAGAGGTATCAAACAAGTCATGCTAGAGCACATTTGTGTTTTACTCATGCTGGTCTATTTAATAATTGTGTCGTGTCATACCGGACCAAATAGCTAAGACTTTGGCCCAACACAACTCGTGACTCATTCATGCTCGTAATATGTCTTAAATAGACAGGCCCACGAAGTCTTTTTGTTTTTTATTTTTTATTAAAAAACTCACCCTATTTTTTTATAATTAAATATTAATATTTATGCTTACAAAATTGAATTTTCTTGTTTATTTTTTGAAATAGTGTTAAACGAGTTTTAACTAATTCGTGCATATTTCATGCTTGTTCTCGTGTTTAATGGGCTAAAAATTTTGGCTCAACTTGACCCATTTATGTGTGTCGTGTTCGTACCGTGTTGTGTTCGTTTTAATTGTGTCAACTCGTGCTGGTAAGACCTTTTTGACACCTCTAAATATATGTATTGTAAAGAAAAATAAAACAAATTAACAATATTAATGTGAATGAAGCATTTAATACCAAGCCATTAATTTTCAACCCTTTAAATTAGGTATACATAATACATTACCTAACTACATGACTAACCTATTAAAAGTATGATGATGAAAAAAATTATTGGAATTATGGGTTGGCTATCTTTGTATTGCAGTAGTGCTAGATATACCACATTTTTATATCATAATTTCATACCACCTTATGTGGCAACTTACATGGCATTCATACATTGGATACTAAAAAATAAAAAGAAAAACCCAAAAAAAAAAAGAAAAACTTTGTCCAATAAAATAATGACACGTGAGATGGTATAAAAATGTGGTATAAAAAATGTGGTAAGTATAGCATTATTCTTTGTATTGTAATGACGATCTTAATTTAAATTTTGCCATTATAGTATACATTATAAATTAGTTTAATATATATACTTTGTAAGATTGTGAAATAACATATACATTAGTTTTAACATTAAATATCTATCTATTTATCTTCTTTGTTGAGAAATTTTAAACAATCTTAATAAATTTATATAATGATTATGAAAAAAAACATATCTAAGTCCCCGTTCATTGGGGCTTTGGTACCTGGCTCGTTGCCATTAGGTCACCAGCACTAGGTAGGCATCAGCCTTCATACACGGTCTTACAACTAGAGGTGTACAATGGGCCGGGCCGGCCCGAATTCGGCACGAGCTCAGCCCATTTAAAGTAGGCCCGGTCCGTTAATAAATGGGTCGGGCTGGGCCAATGTTTTCTATCCCGTTGGGCCGGCTCGGCCCGAGCCCGTTTTGTGTTGGGCCGGCCCGAGCCCGTTATGGGTTTGGGCCGGCCCGTTTATACTAGTATTTTTCAAATTTTTTTTTAAATTTTACTAATAATTACTATTAGCCTTGTTTTAATTTTTAATTTTGGTTTTAGTGGTGAAATTTGATAGAAAATGAAATAAAAGTAATAGAAAATTAAAAAATTTGATAAAAAATGAAATGACATAAAAAACTATTTGATTTATTAAACAATATTATAAACTTAAAATAATTAATCGGGCCGGCCCGAACCCGGCATAACCCATTATTGGATGGGCCATGGGCCAGGCTGGGCTTAAGATTTAGAATAATTGGGCCGGGCCGACCCGATTATTAAATGGGCTGGCCCAAACACGGCACGAAGCACGAATGTGCCGACTTTAAATGGGCCGGACCGGCCCGTTGTACACCTCTACTTACAACTATGTCGAGACATGTGTTGGTAAACAATCGTCCGAGCATAGTCATTGCCTGTTAAACTACATTTCTCATTCAAACAAAAAGTTCGTATCATGTGTGACACATTGTGTGTGATGTATATTGTATAGTATACATATATAGCGTATAGTATAATTAAGTATTCTATGTGACTAGTAATAATATGGAGTCTTCCAAAAACAAAAGACAATTATTTGATTCTTTTGAAAAAGGTGAATGATTTTGATACCTTTATCGGCCTTTTGGGTAGCATCAAGTGAATGATTTTGATATTTTTATAGAATATACTTGTTTATATGTGATATTTTTTTGTGTTGGTCTGAAAAATATACTTGTCCATAACTCCAAATACGACTAATAATAGAAGAAATGAATGCCAGTATAGCACAAATATCCTTTTTATTCTTTAAATATTCACAGCCATTCAGATCAATGAAAATCATGAAACCCAAAAAGATCACTGAAATAAATATTATATATTTTTGTGTGAAAAAATTACTGAAATAAATTAATAATATTTTTCACTTTCCTCGCATAATGCTGTGGGCAATGGGCATGTGGCTGTTTGGGTTCGTTGCAACGCTTCAGATATGGGAAGTTGGGAACGGTCTGTGCCGTTAGTTAAATAAAAAGAAATAATAATAATAATTATATTATTATACGTTAAATTAAAAAATAAATAAACCCGCTGGAAATTTACTAGCTGCTCATTTTCCGCGTTTCATCGGTTCGATTCAGAAATAACCGAAAAAAACAAAAAAATCCGCTTTTTTCATTTATTCAGTGTGTCCAATAATTAACCAAATTCTGAAGCGAAATTTTGCAAAAGGAAAAAAAATAAAAAGAGTGAGAAGATTATTCAAAAATAGCGAAAGAAAGGGTTGGGGCAAAGATGTTTGCTTTCCATTTCTGGCAAAAATACCAATTGCTTGGGCTCCATTCACTTTATTCTTCAGGTTGGCTTCTCTAGGGTTTCGCGCTTGACGAATGTTCCAGTTTTGCCCTCCTCCTTCTGAGAATTGAACCCTCCGCCTTTCGAAACTGCTTTTCTGTTCCAATTCAGGTGAGGTATGCATTAATTAATTCGATTGTTTTTTTATTTTTTATTTTTCAGTTTCAGTTTTACTTTCTGATTGGCTGCCGAGAAAATGAAGTAATTGTAATGTTGGCGGTGGTTTTAGTCTGCTGGTGTTCTAAGAAAAACTTATCAGCTGAGAGTTCTTATTTATCACTTATTAGGCTCAGATGAGACTTCAGAGCTTTAAATTTTCCTATTTTATTGCATTTTCTTAACAACCGAACGGTACCACTGTGGATAATACATCAATTAAGTATCATGGGTATTGTAATATTTATTATTTTCTCTGTGATTTAGTCTTTTATCATGTTTCTTATTAAAATTTGAATTATTTTTTTCGATAGATAATGCATTTATTATGTGGTTTGTAATTAAGTAGCATATTGCTGATTGCCAATATGTGTAACTTATGGATTTTAATCTGGTTCACTTTGTTTTATTTAATATTTTTTTTATGGTGTTTATATCTTCCGGAGATTTCTCAAGATTGATGTATTGTTGCTTGAATTTCACTTCAGAACGACGGTAACTTAATTTTATTGAAGTGTCTGCATGAGGCAGTGGTCATAAATCTCTGAACTTTGTGTTGCATGATATATCTTTGGCGTTTTCATCGTGTTAGTCTTATAGTTCTGTTAGTTCTTCATGAGTTTAAGTATTTGAACGTGGTTTCTCACTGAACGAATCCCCTGATAGATTGTCGTGAAGAGTTGGTTGAATGAAATCGGTATAGACAGCATGGAGGATGCAGTGGCTGAGGAAGTGACCCCATCACATCCAGCAGAGGGCACACAGCTCCAAAGTAAAGAGAATGACTATTCACTGAAACCCGAAAACAGCAACACGTTGGAATGCCAAGAGATGCGTATACCAGGCGAGGGTGATTATTCGATACGTATACCAGTTGAGGGCGATTATTCCCAGAGTTCACATCAGGAGTTTTTTGGGATGCTAGATGGTAAGAGTGTAGATAGGAGTATCAGCCATGTAAATGAATTAGAACACCCATATAATAGCCTAGGCTTTATGGATGATGGTGGTTTCATGGTGGAAGAGATAACTGTGAGAAATTACAATAATTCAAAATTAGCTATTCAAGATGCATCAAACAATCAAGGGAGATTGCAGACTAGGCAGAACCAGTGGCAACATCTATATCAGCTAGCTAGCGGATCAGGAAGTGGGAGTTCACGAGTCAATACTGCATTCAGGGATAATGGTCAGGTAATGCCCAGTGGCTTGGAGAATGTGGGGTACACATCTCTCCCTGAGCATTTGGCTCAAAGTGACAATCACTATGAAGTCGTGGAAGAATTGACAAATACTGAAAATAGAGTGGTTTCAGGAAATACTTATGCAGGTATCCGTACAAAAATCCTATCTAAATCAGGCTTTTCTGAGTTTTTTGTTAAAAATACATTAAAGGGTAAGGGCATCATATTTAAAGGTCCACATCATGATGGCTGTCATGTTGAATCTAGAAACCTGAATAGTACAAAGGTGGCCAGTGGTTCTATGGTAGCTGCTGATCCGACACCGAGTCTGGATGCCAATATTGCTATACCTTCTTACAATGGTGTGAATGCTGAGCCCAGGCTTGGTGGCTGTCATGTTGAATCTAGAAACCTGAATAGTACAAAGGTGGCCAGTGGTTCTTTGGTAGCTGCTGATCCAACACAGAGTCTGGATGCCAATATTGGTATGCCTTCTTCCAATGGTGTGAATGCTGAGCCCAGGCTTGGTGGCTGTCATGTTGAATCTAGAAACCTGAATAGTACAAAGGTGGCCAGTGGTTCTATGGTAGCTGCTGATCCGACACCGAGTCTGGATGCCAATATTGGTATGCCTTCTTCCAATGGTGTGAATACTGAGCCCAGGCTTGGTGGCTCTGATAATGACGAAATCAGTTTGAGAGAATGGCTGAAAATTGGGCATCCTAAAGTGAATAAAGTTGAGTGCCTGTGTGTATTCAGACAGATAGTGGATCTGGTGGATCATTTTCATTCCCAAGGAGTTGCTTTGCATGGCTTGCGGCCTACTTTTTTAAAGTTGTTGCCTTCAAACCAAGTCAAGTATGTTGGCTTACCAGTCCAGAAAGAGATGTTAGAGAGTATTATGGATCAAGATATTTCTCAGTCAGAAAATAGTTCAATTAGGAAAAAGCCAGTAGAGCAGGAGTTTTCCTCTGTTGGCGTATGTGCAAAGAAGCAAAAGACCAGCCAGAATACTAGATTATTTAGGCAATGCCCTCAGTTCCCTTCCACTTCTTCCTTCAAACGGGAAACTGTGAATACTAGCCACATCAACGGCACTGGCTTACGGAAGGGAAGTAATGTATTTGGTGAACCTAACCCAGGTACAAAGCTTGGGACACATACCAAGTCCAGCAGTCCTCTTGTGTATAATGCAGCTCAACAGCAGTTGACTTCAATAAGTGAGCAATTGGAAGAGAAGTGGTATATCAGTCCTGAGGAACTCAGTGAAGGGAGCTGCACGGTTTCATCAAATATCTACAGCCTGGGTGTTCTTCTTTTTGAGGTGCAAAGATAATTGAATAATGTTGTTCCTGCACTTGACACATGATTTTGCTTTACCAAATTGAATGAAAAATCTAATGGATTGATTTGGATCTTTCCTTTCAGTTACTTGCCCATTTTGACTCAAATAGCGCCCATGCTGCAGCAATGTCCAATCTGCGTCATAGAATTCTTCCTCCAAATTTTCTGTCAGAAAATGCTAAGGAGGCTGGATTTTGTCTTTGGCTACTTCATCCCGAACCATCATCACGCCCCACAACAAGGTATTACTGAACCCTTGTCATGTTAATTTATAAGATCTTAATTGACATAAGATATGAAGATTTTGAATCCATGACCTGTAAAGGTGTGTGTTTTCAGGGAAATAATGCTTTTTTGTTATGTTGAAAGAAAATTACAACCATTCACTCTTAATCAACAAATTACAGCAGTCAAAGAGAAGTTTAGACAAAACTGGAGGAGGATAATTACAATCTCAAAAGAATTGCGACTAAGATCATGCCTGAGATTTGCCAAAATGGTATTTAAATAATGTTGAAAGATGTGTTATCAGAAAGAAATGATATTTTGAATATTTATTCCATGAACAAAAATCTATTCGATATCAAGTGACGAAAACATAAGTCATAGTGTTAAGGTTCCTTTTATATGGGTGTTATATATAGACACACAAAATGTGATTGAAATGTGCAATTAAAAATAAAATTGAAGACCTTTTGTAATGTGAATCCAAAAATCTTCAGCCCATACTTTGTTCTAGGGTTACTATTATAATTGGTATGACTTTTGAATAGCAGTTGAAATGAACCTATAAGATTCATCGAGTTTCAAGAGGATCTTTCAGGAAATAGTCAGTCCAATTGGGAAAGTACTCTATTGTTTAGGAAAATCTGTTGTTTCTCATAGGTTGATAGAAACTTGTGGATTTTGGAAATTGAATTTTTTTTTTTTTTTTTTAAATAAAATAATAATAATAGTAATAATGTCACTGCTGGTTAACGCGCTGTTTGTGAACCTCATGATCCTCCAGGTTTGTTTTGGATGTATAAATGATTAGAGTTTGCTGCTATTATTCACTCTATCTCAATACCAAACTGAAGTGCACTGGGGCTCCTTGGTTGAATATTCAAGTGTTGATCTGTACTTGATAGAATTTTTCAAAGTTTTGTAATTGCTTTGCCTCCCCCCACAAAAAAAGAGGACATTTGGAATTTTTACCTCATTTTGTCCTCCAATATACTGTTCTGAGTTTATGATCATTGGTTATGGCAGGGAAATTCTACAATCTGAAGTAGTTAATGGATTACAGGAGGTGTGCGTAAAAGAATTGTCATCATTTGTGGACCAAGAGGATGAAGAATTGGAATTATTGCTGCATTTTCTCACATCATTGAAAGAACAGAAGCAGAAGGATGCCTCCAAATTGATGGAAACCATTCAGTTCTTAGAATCAGATGTTGAAGAAGTTGAGAGGAGGCACCGTTCAAGAAAATCCCTGATTGATCCTGGCTTGTACGATGAATCCCTCAATGGAAGGAAAAATGATTTCTTTAATAAAGAAGCTTCAAGGTCAGAGGTGCTTTCTCCATTACCCCCTGTTAGTTCATATGAGTCAAGGTTGGTGAGCAATATCGATCAGCTTGAAAGTGCTTACTTCTCTATGAGATCAAGAATTCAACTTCCTGAGACTGATTCTACAATATGCATAGATAAAGATCTATTAAGAAGTCGCAAGAATTCGTATTTGACAACAAAGGATGAAGAAACTAAGACTCCCACTGATCGACTTGGAGCCATCTTTGATGGCTTGTGCAAGTATGCTCGGTACAGTAAGTTTAAAGTACGTGGAGTACTAAGAAGTGGAGATTTCAACAGTTCCTCAAATGTAATTTGCTCTTTGAGTTTTGATCGCGATGAGGACTATTTTGCTGCTGCCGGGGTCTCAAAGAAAATAAAGATTTTTGAGTTTAATGCTCTCTTCAATGATTCTGTTGATATTCATTATCCAGTGGTCGAGATGCCAAACAAATCAAAGATCAGCTGTGTTTGCTGGAACAATTATATCAAAAACTATCTGGCTTCAACTGATTATGATGGTGTAGTCAAGGTGTGAATATCTTACGCTAATATTTTGTCTTACTTGTAGCTATTTCTTGTCCATATCTTATTGATTTCTTGCATTGCACATGACATACTTTGCTTTTATGGATATCCAGTTATGGGATGTCAGCACTGGTCAAGAGTTTGCTCAATACACTGAGCATGAACGGAGGGCTTGGTCCGTTGACTTTTCTCAAGTACATCCCACAAAATTAGCCAGTGGGAGTGATGATGGTACTGTGAAACTGTGGAGCATTAATGAGGCATGCTTTCTCTCTCTCTATAAATATATATATATAGGGATTTTCTCTAGGGCGTCCGTTTTTTTTTTTGGTGGATTTTCTTCACCTAGCGCTCTGTATCATTATCGAGCACTTGGCAGTGACTTTTTTTTATAACAGCCAAGCACTTCTTCCAGCGCTTGGCGCTGCTTCCTCTGCCAAGTTGAAGGGTACTTATGTGACGGGTTCACCCCATACCCTCTTAGGGTGTCTGTCCAAAATCCAGGAGTTAAAACCTAACATAAAGCCAACAAACCAGTGCCAAGCTCTCGGGAGAAGAAGAAAAAGATACTGTCGAGCACTTGGCAGTGCTACCGAGAAATCCGTGAAAAAAAAAAAAAAAGATGCAGGTGTCTGCCCTAGAGAAGGACTATATATATATATATATATATATATCTATCTCTCTCTCTAAGAATAGATTGTTCTCTATTGCCTTTTAGTTTTTCCGTCCTCTATGCTTCAAGATGTTGCTATATTATTTTTCTGTTGTATAAAAACCTTGCTCATTTTAAGCATCAAATTTACTATTCCGAGAAACTCTTTTCAAAGTTACCATTCTGAGAAACTCTTTTTAGTTACCGAGGGTTCTTATTGAAATGAAATTTATGTTTGCTATTGATCTAGAAAATGTTGCTGTCTGAACTAGTAATGGAGCATATTTGACTATTAAGTAAATTGAGGATTCATATTTCATTTTAATTTTGGAATTTTTGCACTATGTAGGGCTTGCTTAATTTAATTGGGATTCCTTGAACTAGTAGGGTTTGTTTTCCTATTAATATCTGAGTTTCCCTTTTTAGCTTTATTTTGTTATTTGGTTTGGATTGCCTATCATATAAATATGCCTTATTGAAACATAAGGAAGAAGACTTCAATGTTTAATTGATATTATAGTTCCCTCTTGTTCTCTTTCTTCTCTCTTTACCTCTTTATTGGTTCTGCAGTTCTGCTTCAATACCAAAACCCAATCGTTCTTTACTTTGGCACTTCTTCATGACCACTGCTTAAGATTTTGTGACATTCTTTTGATATAGGTCTTTTTTGTTTTCTTTTCAGAAAAACTGTTTAGGCACCATCAAGAACATTGCAAATGTATGCTGTGTACAGTTCTCTACTCATTCCACTCATTTGCTGGCCTTCGGGTCTGCAGACTTCAGAACCTACTGCTATGATCTTCGTAATGCTAAAATGCCCTGGTGTGTATTGGCTGGCCACGAGAAAGCTGTAAGCTATGTGAAATTTTTGGACTCTGAGACCCTTGTTTCTGCATCCACTGACAACACTTTAAAGCTATGGGATCTTAACAAAAGCAGTCTTAGTGATCCATCCATCAATGCTTGCAGCTTAACCCTTGCTGGGCATACCAATGAGAAGGTTGGTCCCCCAGCCTATTTTTTATTGTTTCTTTATGTTTGATTACTTTTTTTTTGTCTTGATATTGGGATCTAGATAATACTCACTTTTGACTACATTGTTACTATCTGACCAAGTTTTTTTCTTTTTTCTTGGCTGGTTCACACTTTGGATTCTGACTCCCTCAGAACTTTGTGGGTTTATCTGTTTCTGATGGTTATATAGCATGTGGTTCAGAAACAAATGAGGTATTTCATTAATTTCTATGCTATGTAGTTCTTTTATTAATAAAATCAAAGAGGGAACAGACCTTTAATTGAATATTAGGAAGTTAATAACAGAAAAAGGTAGAGAGAAGTACTGAAGGTTTGTAGTTTCTACATGGTTGTGTGACATGTATACTTTTATCAAAATATAACCAGTTTCTCTAGCTTTTTGAGTTGATATCTCATATCCTTGTTCCAGGTTTATGCTTACCATAGATCTCTGCCTATGCCAATCACTTCCCACAAGTTTGGCTCCATTGATCCTATTTCTGGGAAAGAGACTGATGATGATAATGGGCAGTTTGTTTCAAGTGTCTGCTGGAGAGGGAAATCAGACATGGTTGTTGCTGCCAATTCAAGTGGGTGCATAAAAGTACTGCAGATTGCTTAAGGGAAAGGTAACCCTCCTGACATCAATCAAGAATTCGCTCTCCTTTTCAATCCTTCTCGGTGGCTTGTGAGTCCCTGAGTTTTCTTCTGGAGGCATATTCTAAAGTTGAAACTCCAGGAAGTAAGTTTGCTGGAAAGACTAAACATCTTTGGATACTCTGATTCTAGCCATCCATGTGAGATAGAAGGGCTGAGAACAACTAAATTACTAGTGGTGCATCATTTCAGCACTAAAATATAGTATCAAAAGGATAGCGAGCTGGCTGTGAAAACATTTTGAATCTTCCAATCAGATAGATTGTGAATACCAGCCCAAGAACTGACAAACTTTAACAGTATCGTGTTGCAATAGATAAAGGAGACTTGAGGATTGCTTTGTGAAACTCGGCTTCAAAATTTTCAAATGAGACAATCAAGATCAATGTGAAATCAGGGCAAGCAGGTTACAGTTGAAAATAAAATTCTTGGATGAGCAGTGTCAAGCATCAAGTAATTGAAACTGGAGACTGTGCTTACAAGATTGTGCTCCATCCTTGCACAGTTATTCCTCAACAAATTCAGTTCAATCATGCAGGAATGATGTTACATAGGTCATCAGCGTATCACATTATTTGGCAGCAGTTGTGTACCGGCCACATCAATTATTATGACCAGAAATTGTTTACATAATAATTGATACATCAGCTATCATGTAATGTAGTCAGCTAATCTGGTTAGAATATATGGTCTATGTAACAATATTCATTGTGGAGTCCTTTTATTATTCAGTAAGGACTGCATATGTAACCAAGCTGTTGAGAAAACAAGGATCCATGTTGAGTTGTTGTCAGTGTATAGTGTAAAACATAGGGTTCAGCTATTGTAAATTTTCTGAGATTAGATTTATATGACAATCCTGTTTTTGGGAGATTACACAATGTCTTGTATAGTTGTATCTTATCTGCTATTATATCTCGCAATTTAAATTTATGTCATCTATCAATTAGAGCCAAGCATCTTGAGAAAGGGTATGAATTATTTTTAAGATTTATTTATTTTTTGGTAAGAAAAAGATAGTAAATTTATGATTTTATGTTGCCTTTTTAATATACTGAACTGTAGTTTGAATTGGAAACCATCGGTCTGCAAATTATGCATAATTCTGCAGGACATAGCACTGTTATAATAACTGTACATTACTTCTTGCACATTAAGATTCAATTTTTTTTATTTTTTTATTATGAGATAAAAAAATCGATAGTAATACAAGGGCGATCGATGAAAGAAAGATATGTGGACCAATAACACAAAGCATAAAAAAAAACTCTTCTATTGATCTTGAAATCTATGGAGCTATAACGTAAGAACTTGAAATTTACAGATGAAACAAAGGACGAAAAGTGTTTCTATGTTTTAAACGAAAAACTGGCATGGAATTTCTTTTTTTTCTTTCTTCACTGTGTGCTAAATTCTATATGAGCAAAAAAGGCTAATGTAACTCTGAATCTGAGACATGACCTGGCGATCTCTGTTGGCTTTTAAAGCTTCGAGTCATAGGGCTCATAGAGCTCAGATGTTGACTGTTTCGGTTTGTCCTCAAACCGCGACTGCATGAATTTAATGGCGACGAAATTTTTGGTGGAGGAATTTTTGGTGATGGAGGTTTTGGTAACGAAACTCTCGGCGATGAAAGTCTTGGTGTTGTTGGTGTTCTTGATGTCCCTGTGTAAACAGATCAACAAATTTTTGAGTCAAATGATTGTTAAATTGAGAAGTAGAGAAGTGAATTGAGGTGAAGTTGTTAACTGACCTGAGCCTTTTCTATGCACCCTCACTTCCGGACGTTTCATTGCAATGAGAGTTCTCTTCAATGGAGCCTCGGTACAAACTGACCTCACATCAAAAACTGACCTGGCATCAGAACAAACAGACCTCGTATCATAAAGTGGTGCCAATGGCTCTTCCATTACAGAGACACTGTCCATCCTGCAAGGTGAGACTTCTTGCTTGCTCATCGAAGCTGGATCACTTATAGAATCCAAACTCTTAACCCTGGTCAATCCGGGGCAAGTCTTCTCCTTCTCCCTGAGTCTATAAGAGAACATTTGAAATGGGATTTGTGATATTGAGGCTAAATCAGCATACCCCGCCACCACGGAAATGTTCTTCTGGAACCATGCCTCTATGTCACAGTAATCCATAGAAGGGGATTGCAGGATAGGCGGCTGATCATCGACAGGGTTCAAGGCAAGGAATTTCTTAATGTAGCGTAAAATCCTGCAGATGGATGAGAAGCTCAGGCGCTGAGATGGGTCAGCGTGCCAGCATCTCTTGGTTAAACTGACAAGGTATTTTGGTGCAGGGAATGGGAAGAGAGGCCTTCCTCCAGCTCTTATAGTATGACTCATCTTGTCCCCTTGGAGATGTGAATCTTCAAAAGGAACCTTCCCAGTCAAGAGCTCAAAGCAAAGCATTCCAAAGCTGTATACGTCTGCTTTCTCTGTGTATTTCGAACGACAGTTGCCTCCTTGTTGTTCTTGCTCAGCTAGGACTTCTGGGGCACACCAGATCAAAGGGTTGATTTCATTTTGGGGCTGTGAGTTTCTAGAAGTTGGCTTGCTTACGGATGATAAACCAAAACCTGAGATCTTTGCTTGGAAATAACCTTCAGTGCAATTCCTTGCCTTGAGAAAGACATTGGAAGGGTTCAACTCTCCATGATAGATCTTTCTAGAGTGGAGGTACTCCATGCCTCTTGCAATCTGAAGCATGAGATCAACCACCACTGGGAGTGAGAACAGAACCTGCCTTCTTGCGCCGCAGTTCTCCTTCATGTAGCAGCGGAGATCCTTGCTCATCAACTCCATGACAAGAAAGCATTCCTTCTTATCCTCATCATAAAACCCACAAAGGTATTGCAGTACATTGGGGTGGGAAAGTGAAAGCAGAGTCAAAATCTCAGCATTCAATGGTTCAATTTCCCCAAGAAAGTGTCTTAAGGCAAAGTTGTGCCCCAACCAGTGGATTTCCTTGTACTGCCTTCCCCCTCCTAACCGCCTCCGAACTAGGTAATCCTTAGATCCCAATAAGATTGAGCTTGGGAAGAGTTTCCCACTGAAAGGTTCTGACCCATTTAATTTCTTGAGCAGCAAGTCACCAAGCCTCTGCTCATTCTTTGTCAAACCAAGGGGTGCTGATATCTTTTTCTCCTTGAGTGCTTCAATAAGCCTCGACCTATCTTCCCTCCAAGCGCTCTCCAACCTGTTGCAGATTGCCTTTGGCACCAGATACTGCTTCCCAAATCTCCACTGGAAAAGTTTGGGGTCATTCCACTCCTTGTCATACTTCCTTGAGAGCACAATCCTCTTCTTTTGCATGTCATCCTGATTGAGCCCCGCGATCTCTCCAGCATTCTCGACTGCCTCGATGACAGCCGGGATGTAGCAGAACAAGTTGTGAAGATAGAATTCGACGCAGTCCTTGTTCTGATGGAAGATGATTGCTTTGCCCCACCAGTCCTTGGAATCCATGCACTGCCTGATGTAGATCTCCCCTTCTTTAAAAACTCTGTGGAGCTCCCTCAGAGGTTGCTCAAGAGGTTTCCATTTGGTCTTTCTCTCTTCCAGCTTTAGGTTCTGGCTGATCTCCTCTCCAATTGTGTCAAGGGCCAGACTGAACACATTAAGCAACAACCGGCACTGGCATTGATTGATCTGAATATCTTCTTCCATCACCATTAGAGCCTTCATGCTTCCCAAAACCTCTCCAATGTGCCGGAATTGTTCCATTCCGGCCCAGAAAGGTAAGGAAAGTTTTCTCAATACAACAAACAAGTCCCAATCAAATGCTAAAATGCTGTGCCAAAAAAAAAAAACAAAACAACAAATATTCAATTATCAAGACCCAAAAAGATGCAAAACTTTAATATACTAAGGGATTTTGATTAGAAATGAAACAACAAAAAGGGTGTTGAGCAAATTAATCTCTATATATATATATATATTATATGTACCTGCTGTGAAGATTCAATTTTTCTTGGGTGCAGGATCAGAGAGAGCTAGCAACCAACCAATTCCTTTTGAGTTCTTCTATACCAATAATCTGATCATCATCATCATCATCATCAAGAAAAGTGGGTGCCCAAAAGAAAAAGAAATAAAGGGAAACACAAAAATATTAAAACCAAAAAAACCAGATGATGAATAACAACAACTGACCGGTTCTAGAATCAGAAAGACCCTCTCCAGAAAACCCAAGTCTTTCTTTCTATGTTTGATTCTTTTATTTTCCTGAAGGAAATGAAGAAGAAGCTGAATTCTGATTGATGTTTTCTATCTGAACCGCCTGAGTAGCTGTTGCTCAATACAAACGAACAACAACAAACGAAACTGAATTTCCGAGGTCGCAGTTTGTCACGTTGTGTAACGAATATAAGAAGAAACAGTTTTTTTTTTTTCTTAAATTAATAAACAAAAAAAATAAAACTTCGGTTTTTGGAAGCCAAAGTGACGTGGAGGCGGTTGAAACACGTCCGTTTTTGTTGGGATCTATTTGTATTGGTTCCCGCGAATTTCGTTATTTCCCGCTGTGTGTCCCCAAAACGGTGCCGTTTTGGGATTTTTAGCGGGAGAGTAAAAGTGAAACGTCGTCGTATGATGAAGTGATACGAGCAGATACCAATACACGTATGAGTGGCCCACACGGTTGTACACTACAGGCTACAGCCGGCTTGAAGCAAATCCAGTCAAAATGAGTTGGGATTAGGTATTTCCATGTGAATAAAATTAAGCAATCCTCTCCAAGTCTCACATGTTGAATGAAATACAGAGTCTAAATTAGTAAAGTCAATACAATAATGCCTATTTTTATGGGTCGGAAGTGAATACAATAATACTAGACTTCTCCGAATTTATCTACTAGATAATATGTTTGTATACATAAAGATTCATCCCTAAAATTCTTGAGGCCCGAGGTGAATCATAAAATGGAAATATACTCTTCATGTACATTAATTAGACATAATATAGTATATACGTATGCAAGGAATTTATAATATTTAGGGGCTTTCAATATTTCGGGTCCAAAGTAGTTGTGTCCGCCTACTCTCAAGGCCACCCCTTATATACATAATACATGTGAATATGTTTCAATTTCTAGCAAAAAAGAAGAATGCATGTTTCGGTTTGAAACATATTGGATTTAAACTTAAATTAAATGTATATAGTTTGCTTTTTAAAAACTTATTGCACTCCTTATACGTGAACATATTAAGTGAGAAGTTAATTATGAAGTGATAAGCTTTAGCTTATACCCATACGACTATAGAATAGTTCGTTAAAGTACAGACTCATTTTGATATATTAAAGTTGTAACTTTATTTTGGACGAAAGAGCTACATATTTATTCAATTGAATTTGTTTCATACTAATAGAACTATAAAAATGAGGTGAGCCAACCTCGACCCTTCATTTAAACAAAACATTGTCACAAGACATAGCAAATCTAACATCACCCCATGTGCCGCAAGCTTACATTGTTGTGCAATGGCATGGTTTGGTGCTTGCTTAAGTTTCTTTTTGTTTGGTTTTCTTAAGTGAATACACTATCACATTGTTTAATGACATGGTCTCATAGTCTCACCAAAGTTTGTCATTAAAAACTGTTAATCAAATTGTCTCTCGCACACTTATCTTTGGTATTGTTAATTGTGGGATATTGTACTTCACTAATGAATACATTCATAGGACCACAATGTCTTGATTAATTTGTTAGAAACAATATACATGTTTCACATTGGAAGGGGTTATGTCGATATATAAATGTGGTTGGTGGCGACTCATCTCCACATGAATTCCATTGAATATAAGTCCATTGAAATTTGAATGTGGAAATTCCAATCATTATCAAGATATTAAACATTGATTATTAGGATAAACTTATCACTATTATGCATTTCTTTTGGTTATTTCTTCATTCAATAATTCAAGCCAATGAGTTTGACGGCAATATAAATATATTAAGGTATGACGTCCACAATGTTGGTGGCAATAAAATAAGGTGGAAAGTTGGAAACTATGAAATATATATACCTCTTTCCTATTTGTTCTTTTACTTTTTGTGTTGTAATTACGTCCCTCGTGCTTACAATCGGGCAACGCAGATTTTTGCTGATAATGCATTTCTGTCTCCCAATATGCACCTTTGGGTAGAAGATAACTCATATCTAGCTATTTGATGTACTTTTGGATGTTCAATATCCTTAAATAAAATCCTATCTCCCACTATGAACAGCCAAATAAATTTTTAATTTTAAAGTTAATTATGCAGATGCCTTTTTAAAATTTGGTGTAGTTACGAGATTAACTAATAAGAATAAATAGAAATTAACTAACATAAATTCATCTTGATGAATAGCAAGAGAAATCCCTAGATCAAGAGAGGGACTCAACAACCAAAACTAAATTAGAGTTTATATATGGTGGAACCCTAGTCAAACCCTTGATTAAGATCCACTCTACTTCTAATCACTAGAGTTCTTTTCAATCTTGATTATGGTACTTACATTTTCTTTTGTAGGCTGTACAAGAAATTATTGTGTGTTGTTGAACACTATATAACATGATGACATAATATAATCAATTGATACAATTTGTAACACGTGTATAATTATGAAGTGTAAGATTTTAGATATTAGGGAGTCATACACATCTTATAAGTTATGTGGATTTATTGCACCACATTAGCATGCGATGTAGTGTTTGTGGCACATAATAGTTTTTTATAACGACCATTGCACGGGTATCCTTAAGGGTATGCAAATATGAAATATTGAGTATCCCCAAATTCTATATATCCTTTATATAATTATATTGTATGTTAAGCCTGAATAATGCATATGAATCCCTTATAAACTGAAGGTCTGCCATGCCCTATTGTTGCTTTCAGGGTTGCTCGCAAAGGTACAGGGTTGCTCGCAAAGGTAAATGATTGAAAACAATTTTCTTCCTTCCATTTAATTTTCTATGCATACTTTGAACATTCAGACCTCAAACAATTTATTTGCAAAAAGTCACCTTCACTAGGATTATAGACAGCCAAAAATGATTTGAAAATGTAAATTCCTCGAAATATTAACTATGTTTCGAAAGAGATCCATGGAGTTGAATTCAATTTTTTTTTTGAGGGGGGGGGGTTATTCAGACCAGCCAAAACTACTAAATTGACCACTCTCACAAATTTTTGTCCATTTTGCCCCTACATTAAAAAAAAATCATTTCTCTAATTTTGGCCGGCCACCCCTCCCCGTCGCCGGCGCAACCCCACCCCTCCCCTTCGCTGATCGACCCCTCCCCTCCCCATCATCGGCGCGACCCACCCACCCCTATCTCCCATCTCTCTGCCTCCCTTCCTCACCGGACCACTATGGGTGGCCGGCGCAACCCCACCCCCTCCTCATCGCTAGCACGACCCCACCCCTCCCCTTCCCTGGTCGACCTTACCCCTCCCCATCTCTGGCTCGACCCACCCACCCCTAATCTCCCCTTTCTCTGCCTTCTTCACTCTCTCTGCCTCCCTCTCTCACCGAACCACCATGGAGGTCTATGGGGTTGCGCTGGCCACCCATGGTGGTTCGGTGAGGGATGGAGGCAAAGAGAGGGAAGAAGGCAGAGAGAGGGAAAAGAGAGAGAAGAGAGATCGGGGTGGGTGGATCGCGCCGACAATAGGGAGGGGTAGGGTTGCGCCGGCGGCGGGGAGGGATGGCCGGCCAAAATTGGAGAAATGGTCTTTTTTTTTTTTAATGCAAGGACAAAATGGGCAAAAATTTGTGAGGGTGGTCAACTTAGTAGTTTTTGGTGGTTTGAATAGTCCCCCTCTTTATTTTGTGCTCGATTAGGGATGATCCTCAAAAGTCTTGTAGTTGACTGTTGATGTAGAAGCCCAAGCCCAAGCCTGATTGGACCCAGGCCTGTTAGGTTACTTTTCCTTGTTTAACCCTAAAAGGAGAGGAAAAAAGCCCAATCATAGTACATAAAAATGTCTAGCCCAAATCCGTTAAACTTTTTTATCCATTAAATGAACTTTTTTATTTTATTTTTTTTATATACAATTAAAAATTTAAATAGTAATGATCCACATCAATTACATACTTTCTAACGGGAAATAAATAAATTTAATCTACATTATAAATATGTATTAATTTACATTATCAATTTTATTTTTTAATATTATTATTTAAATACTCGTATTAATTTTTTGTAGTTATTAACATTTTCACAAATAATATGCATAAAAATATGTACATGAATTTTAATTATTTTTTATGCAAGTGTGGTTGTAGCTCAAATATACAAATGAGTGTCCGAACATTAGCCCTTAGCAGATCTTGTTTATATAAGCCTATTTTTATTCATCTTTACAAAATTTGAATTTATTTAATTCATTTGTTAAAAGTGCTCCTGATAAAATAAAATTTTGAATAGTAAAATAATAAATGTGATATATGATTCGTCATATAATCGTGGTAGTTTGAATGCTTAACACATTTTCTTTTTTTTTTTGGGTTTTTATTTTTATTTTTTAGTATCCAATGTATGAATGTCATGTAAGTTGCCACATAAGGTGGTATGAAATTATGGTATAAAAATGTGGTATATTTAGCACTACTGCACTTAAAATACACTGTTAAGTGCTAACACAGTAGTGGAAACTAGAAAATTAGAAATAAGGAAAACAATAAGAAAAAGATGTTTTTCTGACTCAAAAACAAAATTTCCAAAAGAAAAAAAAAAAAAGAAAAAATAAGAAAAAGATGTCTCATTAGATTTGAGACTTTCAGTCTGGACTACCTCCTTCCTCCATTCCCCAAAATCTGATGTACTTTTCACAAGCAAAACATAATTAAACATTCTGATCAAACCAAGCACAAACCATAATTAAACATTTGCACTGAGACTCACAGAGAGAGAGAGAGAGAGAGCCAACTACAAGCACAAGGCAAAGTTCACCCCCAAATTGAAATAATAGTAATGCCCGAAGACGTTTTATGCGCGCAACCGCTGGTCACTTAGAAGAAGACGATGCAGTGGTACTTTGTTGCCGCGCTACTCACCGTCCTTACAAGTTCTCAGGTCAGTAAACCTTCGGAATCTGCAATTTCTTTGTCGTTTTAATTACTATCTTTTTGCGTTTCATTGTTTTCTAGAACTCTCTTTGCTCTTAAACTCTGAATCTGAGCTCTTCAGTGTTTGGATTTTGGACCCATTTCCAGAATTTGGAAAACATTTTGTTTCTTTGAGCCCAAATCAATTCAGTCAAGGTTTTTCTTGATTTCCCAGAAAATCCTGTTCATTTTTAGTTATTGTTTTGTTGTTATTTGACATTTGCCTATCTGTTTATGTAAATAATAAATATGTGCTGCTATGGCTTACCCAAAAAAAGAAATGTGTGTTTATGAGTGGCAGTGTGACAATGAACACAATTAGTTCTAACTGAAAATGATAGGAAAAGGTTTTGAATTGTTATTACTCTGTACCTTTGCTTGCCTATGCTGACTGAAAGAGCAGATCATTGAACTATACCATCAAAATGTGGCAAGTATTTGAGCTGTGAAAAGTACAAGTATACACGCCACATTTTTCGAGCTTTTAAAATATTGAAATAATTTGAAAGGAAATATTGTGTTCTTCTAAAATTCCAAGTATCTGATAATTTTAGAGTGAAAATGTAATGCTTAAAACTTGCACCATACATGAATTGTTTCTTGAGATTTTATGGATGGATGCACTTGCATGCAATTTTTTAAGAATTCATGGGTAAGGGAACCAAATGGACCCTAAAAGTTTGTAATTTTTATGTTGTATGAATCTCTGTAAAGTGTTTGTGATGGAACTGCTGTTTTTGGATCAATTTGTGGTGTCTGACCTGGCAGATTTCTATCCAACACACTGGGGCAACAAACTAGAATTTATCTGAAAGAGAGAGAAATGTCCTGTTATACAAAATTATTAACTTGTTTCTTCTCAAAAGTGGTTGAATTAGTTATAACTCGAGGCAATGCCCATTTTCAGTATGGAGCTTTTAGCAGCAGTCAAGTTTGTTTGATATTTTAGTATGGATTTCTGAGTGTTGCTAGAAGAGAAAGTTTCCTCAGCTTTTGATGCACACTGATATCAAATTTTGCACTTCCCATGATGAGTGGAAAACTTAAATATTAAACATAGTTATTTCTGAACGTTTGGTTCGTTGCCTTTTGGCATTTTCAAAATTACTGTTGTCTACATAAACTTTTAAGACATATTTCCCAATACATCATTTGTTCCTCAACTGTTCTTCATGGGTCTTTGAAATGTCTGGAGTGGGAGAACTTTGGGTGTAAGCTTTGCTTTTTTTGCTGTATTGACGTCGGTTGATGGTATTGGTTTAGAAATTCACTTTCAAAGAATTATGTATTTTCCAGTCTCCTCGCAATGAATATTCATTCCTCCGCTTCCTTCATTTCAGGGAATCTTGACAACTCTTTCTCAGAGTGATGGCAAATATAAGTATGACTATGCAACTGTTCCGTTTCTTGCTGAAGTATTTAAGGTACTTCACTTTACTTATCTTCATTAACAAGATCATTTAGCATGTAAGTTAACATTATTTTTCCCCTTTAAACCATCAAATTATAGTTTTTCGCTATATAATGACTCTTTTTCTTCTCCTCAAATATTCGATGCATTTTTAATTGTACTGATATTTCACTGTTTTTTTTTTCCTTAAATACAGCTAGCAGTTTCCAGTTTACTTCTTTGGAGAGAGTGTCGCATATCACCTTCTGTACGAATGACTACAGATTGGAAGAGTGTGCGCCTATATCCTATTCCTTCAATCATATATCTAATTCATAACAATGTTCAGTTTGCCACTCTTGTTTACGTGGATACTTCCACATATCAGATAATGGGTAATCTGAAGATTGTTACTACTGGCATATTGTTCAGGTGCCTACTTTATTAGTTTTCCTGGTTGCACAAAATCTGAATCATGAATGGTTTCATTTTGTTTTTATTTTCTATTTGGAAGTTTACTTTGTTCAATTATATCTTCATTACTAGTTGATTGATTGATCTATTTATGTGATGCTTTAGACTATTCCTGAGAAAAAAGCTGACTAATCTGCAATGGATGGCAATTGTCTTATTAGCTGTAGGAACAACCACAAGCCAGGTGATGATAAAATCTTTTCTATTTGGTTATTGAAGTTGGTTTTTTTCTCTCGTCTATTTGTTTAGAATTTAGAAATGTTTTGTCTGCAGTGCTGTTATTAAGTAGAACTCCTGCCTAGTATTTAAATGGTGCACATTATATAGTATTTAAAAGATATTGTTATGATATCTGTCATCATCTTACCAATTGTATTCTTCTTAAAATCCAGTAATATAAGAGGTTCAGCTCAAAATAAATAAATAAATAAATAATAAAGCACATTAGAGTTTTCTCTAATCTCCTAAGAATAAGAAGAAAGTAGTTGAGGCCTTATTGGCGATTTCCATTCCCAGAAAGCTGCATGCTTATCTTCTATGCATATCATAAGTAATTCCAAATGTGTTCTGTAATGGCCTTGACCTGCGTGACCTGGTATAGATGCCTGCGAAAGACCTTTTCAGTTTGTGTTTTCTATTGGCTGATGAAAAAGCTCTGATTCAGGAATTTCTTCAGTGATGCAATTTTAACATTCGCTAGTTATTAATAAAACTTGTGTATTTATTGAGTTGCTTTTATCTTGTAGGTTAAAGGTTGTGGAGAAGCATCATGTGACTCTTTGTTCTCAGCACCAATCCAAGGATATGTGCTGGGCATCCTATCTGCTTGTATGTCAGCATTAGCAGGTGTTTACACAGAGTTTCTGATGAAGAAGAACAATGATAGCTTGTACTGGCAGAATGTACAATTGTATACGTAGGTATCTTTTCTCCACACCATGCCTTGCTTTCCATGACTAACATCAGTAATGCTATTTACTAATTTTCCATTATGGTTAGTTAGTGGTTACTGTCTCAAAGCTCATCAAGGCATTTTCCGTTTGTGATTATGACTTTGTTATACATTAAAACAACTACTAGTAATGTAGTTCTCTTAGTAATTCTATTTGCACATACTTATCTTACCACATTAGCCGACCACCTTGTGTTGCAACTGATGTGGTGATGCTATGTAATTAATGACATGAGTAGATATGCAAATAATTAAAACTTAAAATCCATGTCAACTCATCTTATTAATTGACATGGCATGACCACATCAGCTGCCACATAAGATGGTCAGATAAGTGTGTACAAATAGCATTACTTTTTAGGACAGCTATATTGAAAATGTAGGATCATTTTTGTATCCTATATTGTGATAGTTCAGTAGATAAAATTTTCCTTATTATTAGATATGAGCATGAATTTTATTGAATGCACTAGCGCATGATTAACTATCTGCTTTCTCAGAATACCTGCTATATTGGTGTAATGTCAATCCTTTTCAGGTTTGGTGTGATTTTCAACATGGCACGACTTCTCTTTGATGACTTTAGGGGTGGATTTGAGAATGGACCTTGGTGGCAACGCCTTTTCAATGGATATAGTATTACAACTTGGATGGTGGTGTTAAATCTTGGATCCACTGGCTTGCTGGTTTCGTGGTTGATGAAATATGCTGACAATATTGTGAAGGTAATTGTTTGAACCTTTGGACTAACATCTGTGGTTTCCTCATCATACATATAATAATTTAAACTGATGCAACATGGATCATATTAGATAAGTGATCTGTATGGTAAGATGAAATATATGGTTTAGCACCAATCTAGTAATTCCCTTTTTTCTCTTTATGAAACATAAAACTCTATTGCCGTCTGTTCTTTCTTTGCTTTAAATTCCAGTACAATAGACTGCCGGCCTGACTTTGTTTTTGGGCCTTCCAACTTCCTCTCTTCATTTATTTGCTTCTTCTAGGTGTATTCCACTTCAATGGCAATGCTGCTGACCATGGTTTTATCTGTATACCTTTTCACTTTCAAGCCCACATTGCAGGTATGTCTCTATAGGGATAATGAAACCAATGATAGAGTTGACATGCACTTATGAAAAGTAGTTCTCTCTGGAGCCAGCAAATTTATATATTATATTTCAGACCCAAAAAAGTTTATTAAATTATTAATAAACATGCTGTCTTGTTGCAGCTTTTCTTGGGTATTATTATCTGTATGATGTCACTACACATGTATTTTGCCCCTCCGAGCATGCTTGTAGATTTACCACTGCCTGTAAAATCAATCCCTGAGAGTCTGAAAGAAGTTTCTGTTGAACGAAGATCAGATTCAAGAACGGATCCCTGATGCTTCTCCTGTTCAAGGAAACCAATGCTTTTGGAAGTTGCATCTAATTGCAGAAACTGGAACATAATACAGTTGGTTGATTGGATAGTTTGCATTGAGAAGCATCTATAGCTTGAACCAGAGACATCCTTTATGTGTCTGGATTCTTCTTTGAACCAGCGATGCCTGTCAGAGTGAACAATTAAGCCTAGCTGGGAGTTGGGATTTACTCTCTTGAATTGGGAGAGACTGATTCAATCATTTACTTGAACACCTTGACTGGTTTGATTGGAGGCTTAAATTATTTTTGTATGTGCTGGACATACCTGTTCAGAGTGCACTTGAGACTTCTTGAAACTTTATCAGGAAAATCTTTTTATTAAAGACTGAAATTTACCCCCTTATATATATGATCGTTATTTACTTACTTTGGCCTGAGTATATTAACCTTTGTTTAAACTTTGAATGCAGTAAAATGTTTAGCTCCTTACAAGTACGCAGATATGTCTCCTCACAAACCAATCACAATTTGATTCACTTATGTGTCAAATTGTGATTGGCTTGTGAGAATGAATGGTTCTTTTATATGTAAGGATTCAAACTTTGTTGGTTAATGTGCATATATGTGATGCATGTAAATGCATATACTTATACATGTGTTTGTTTTCTGTATTCACAATACAGCATATACTGGTGTTTGTACAAATACTTAACCCTCGTGAAAACCCAATTTAAAAAGTGTTCGGAGCATAAAAAGCAATCTTGTCATAGAAGTTTTCTTGGCAGCTAAGCAACCCAACTATTCAACCACATCATTATACCGTTCGGCCCAAAATGTAAATATTTAAGGTCTATGTTTTGCCAACAGGCCCAACACTACTAAGATTTAACATTAGACTTTGGCTACAACCCTACAGCATTAGGCTAAAGACTTTTGCCACAACATGGAGCTAATAGTAAATAAACCTAACACTCGCATCCTCTTAGTGGCAATGATTGCCAAATCAATAATACTAAAGTTGTGGATACTCTTCCTTCATTTGGTCTCCTTTGTACCAATAATAATGCTAGAGTTTGTCAAAACTTTTTTCAAATTTTAGATATGGTGTATAAGTATATTATATGACAATGTATTATTTGTTCCAAATAAATGAACTTAAGAATGAGATCAGATATAAATAAATAAATAACATACTATCACATCAGTTGGTATATAAAAATTTGGGTATGCACGCGTGAAAAATACAAGTACCAAGTTGGGGACATTATTTCTCAACTATGCATTGAATAATTGAAAGATCTAGAAAATGGGTGGTCGATGATTCAATTAGGGAACTCAATTATAGAATCCTGTACTATATATCTTTGTAAATTTATTTTAGGATAGAATGGATGGAAATGTTTCACTGTAAGTCAGTAAGTCTGTAACTTGAGGCACTCAATTGTAATTCTCAACCCTTGGCTTGCCCACAAAAATCTGGTAGAAGAATAGCCACCATCCTATTCAAAATGCTTCGCTTTCAAGATATTAAATGTTCTCTTAAACTCTTTAATTCTTGTCTTCTAGCACATGCTCGAATACTCTTCCTCTCTCTCTTGCTCTTTAGGATGGTCTATAAAAGGCCAACTTTGCAGCACTCAAAAGCAGCAACTTTGCATGAGTACTAGTTGCTTAATAGATTTGAGGAAAATCAATCAGTGAGAGAAAGTGGGAAGAATATGAGTACTGGAACTGGGTGTCCCAACCATGCTTTTGCTATGCCAAGGCTAGGAGGAGCAAATCATCATGAGCAAGCCAGCAAGAGCAACATGTGTAGTTTCCAGATGCCTCTGCACTACCCAAGGTACCAGAAGAGTGACTATGAGACTATGCCAGAGTGGAAATTGGACTGCCTCTTGAAACAGTATGGCCTGCCAGTCATTGGGGATGTCAACCAAAAGAGGAAGTTTGCCATGGGCGCTTTCCTTTGGCCTTCCCAGTATGAATGAGATCATGAGACCCAATAGCAGGAAAAAAAAAAAAAAAAAAAAAAAACTTCCCTATCACAGGTGTATACATGGGTCTATCTTTCTCATCATGCGACCAGATACGTGATGAGTGAGAGACACAATAGGTGTATACACCCATTATATGGAAGTTTTACTTCAATAGCAGCTTATTGGTTACAATATATTTCTAATCTACTAGCATAGTTGATGATAGTTTTGTGTAGTACTATCCCTTTGGTGTCTGTATTAGCAATATATTACTTCTTCTTTTTTTCGATGTAAGCAAATAAGAGATGTAAATTATAGTGTGTATTGTTAATTATGTTTGCTGAAATTAATTGACCAGGCTATAGCAGCTTCAATAATTCATGCCTTTAACTGGACAAAGAAACTTCCCTATATAGAAATATGCACTATGTGCCTATCTCTCATCACATTATACCCGTTGCATCTTATGTGTCTAATGGAAGTACCCGTTACATGGAAGGTTTACTCAACTCACATACTAAGTTTCCTGAATTTTATGCATCTCAGATGAAGTGGTTGTTTATGAGTAAGTTAGGAAGAAACCAAAGCAACTCTGCAACTTGCGGCCAAAACTTATCTCTGGCATCATTCTATTGGATTTTGCAGTGTCAATAACATAGAAACCTCTCACTGGTCTACATCTTTAATGGATCATATTGGCAAGTTTTGTTAATCAAGTCACCTATATGCAGGCTAGAAGCTTAATTTCAACCAAGTAATCCCACATGACATTCTGCAGACTGCAGATCATTAGCACTAAAGATTAACTTCACATTAATGGCTACCATAGATGCCAAAAGTTATAAATGACTAATAAGGTAATGCTTTATTTCTGTTATTTGCACTCAGTAATTGTAAGATTGTTATTAATTCTTAGGGTGGTCTCTGGTCTGTGCTCTGTTTCCACAAGTTTAGATTAGGGGACACATACTCTAAATCTGGTAATCTGATTTGGCTACAAGACATTATAAACCACAACTATTTTTTCTCTTAATAATAACTATGGTTAGAAAAGAATTAACTTTATTTTTATTCCATATAATATTAAAAACTTGACCCTCTCTAGTGGGTGTTAATATCAGTATGATCAATGCCTGCATTACCTGAAAATGGATAGAAGTTGTTGAAAAATCTCTATATGATGGTCTGCTTCATTATTGTGAAGAAGAAAAACATAAAATCTGATAAAGGATGCCATCACAGGTACAAAGAATTGTGTTAGTAGTTTGCTTCTTAGTAGGTCTCTCATTAAATATGAAAACTACACATGACCTCTCATCCACGGCAATGCACACAGCTCTGACACCAGAAGTTGATGGGAAATTGATGGGAAATTGATTTTCTTTATAATTGATGCACTCATCTACTCATATTCCTGCTGTGTTAGTACTAGCTAGTATACTGGCCTCATAATCTTAAATGGTCAGGGAATTGATCAATAATGTATATCAGTAAAGAAGTGGGAAATGGGGATCGGAAGTTTTGAACCAATAACCTCCTGCAGACAAAGCTCAAGTTATTTAGACAATAAACCAATTTTGTATATCAAGTTTATGAGATCGAACAATAACCTTCCATAATTATATGGGTACTAGAATGTTCCAGATGCCTAACAAGTATAAAATCTGTCTGTTCTTGTCTGATCTGAGTGTGTAAGTAGTATGGCCTTCTAAGGAATTCTGCATGTCTTATCAAGCCCACTGAATTATCTTGACTTTCTTGTATAACTAAATCCTAGTTGTATTACTGGGTCCATGCTTTAAATAATTAAATGGTTCTAGTTTCCTAGCGACAAGGAAAGATCAATCTCGGGTCCGCACGCACAGCTTTATCTTCAAGTCAAGTGGTTAGGAATGAGACAGATGGCAAAAATAACATGAGCGTCAAGAAACAAATACAATTGTCTCGCACCGGATAAGTTCGTTAGGAATTAGATATAATTCTAGCACAACTTATCTTCAAGTCAAATTTTAGCTGCAAGCAATTAATGTGATTAAGAATTGTTAATCAAATACATCAATGTTGGATTGAGAAGATAAAATCTCACATCAATGTTGGATCATAGGCTTATAGTACACCCACGTTGGTCCGTTGCCCACACAAAAATGAAAATATGGAAGACAAGCATGTATTGTAATTTTAGTTGCGGTGGGATTCATTAATTTTTGGGTATAGACGAAGGGTTCAAAGTGAATGATTGGTGTTTATATCCACTAAGTGATATGCATAACTATCAGAATATTATTTCATCAACAAAGACTGCTATGGCTTTCTTATCATTAAGCAACATACCCATCAACGAAAATGGTCATTGAATGTAGTTATGAGGAGTTAATTGCACTAGCTTGGTTTGAAAGAGATATTAATCTAGTCGCACTGCACTTGATAAGAAAACAAAGAACTATATATCATGGCTTTGGAGCTTTGAGTCTCATGACCAAATGAACAATATAGACCCATTGGAGCTGCATGCTAATCTCTCTTTCTCTAACACATATGATTGTTCCCCAATAATTGTATGCTACATTAATCAGTATACTTCCAAATTCCAATTGTTGTATATCAAATTAAAAGCAACCTCTTTAATTCATAACAAAGTAAGACTTGAATCAACTTTGCATCAGCATTAATGTCTTAGGTGATTGCAATCCACAACTAGAACATGAATTTCCACGCACCTAAACAAACCCACAAAATTAAGTACTCAAATTCAACAAAAATTATAAAAAAGAAAAAGGAAATAACTCGCATATATGAATAATCCAATGGTAAAAAACCAAACATGTGAGATGAGCCGTAAACTACAAAAGCAATAAGAAAATAAGAAAAAGTAACAACTGGAGGAATGAGAAGCAGAGGTTGAGATCGATCTCTCTGACAGACAGTCGAGGTCTCCACCGAAACATGCGCATGGCGGATGGACCCCAAGCAAAAGAAGTTAGCGGCTTTACTGGTTTTGGCTCAGGGCCTAATTTGACCATACCATCCACCATATGCATGCATGCATTATATATAATACATATAACATGACAAAATTGAAGGCACCATCTAACCTTGCCTCTCACGAACCATTGCTGCTGCAGTGACTCCGTGAGAGATATTCAAGCCAACAAACAAAACACCAAATAACAACAACAATGGCTTTTCCAAAGCTTTCTCATCGCGTTTTGTTGTTGGCTATTATCGCTCTCTTTTCTGCTCTTGCCATGTCTGAGGCCAAGCTCATACCAGAAACTCTCGCTCCCGCTGGAGCACCTGCCTCCAGCACAAGCGATGGTATGCTCTATTGCAGAGATTTGTGTCTTTGAAATGTGGCTTGCATTTGTATGATCTATTTGATTTATGGGGTTGTTTAAATTTTGTTTTCAGGGATATCAATTGACCAAGGGATTGCATACGTCCTCATGTTTCTGGCTCTGGTGCTCACATACATTATCCATGCTGCATATATTCTCGACTTCTAAATTCTCATAATGAATGAAGGAATTATGAAAATCAGGGTAAAGAGTTCTTTTTTTGTTTAGTCGAAGTTGGGAAGATGAGTGGTACGTGGTGTATTTTATACCTGCTCATGTGTTGTGGGTTTCTGGGCGTACATGTTTAGCATTCCGACTTCACTCTATTTGATGGCAGCCAACACACTTTTTTTTTTCTTTTTTGCAAACACTGATTCACTTTCATTCTGAAGAAAAAAAGAATTCAAGATTGAAATGGCTTTATATGGGGCCATTTCTTTGATGTCTTTGTATTGTTTCAACGAAGGCATGATGGAAATCAGGGCTACATAATTAACTCCAAAAGCAAAAACCCACCTGGTCTTCATTTGAATGGCAAACAAATGAAAACTTATGCCATCACTCTTGTAATGAATGTGGTACAAAATTAAGTAAATTTCAGAGGCAACTACAATTGGATGCATAGGCAATGTTAATGGTGAATGTGAACTGGAAATTATGTTGTGTTCTAATACTTACAATATATAGGAATCCAATATGCATAGGCAATGTTAATGGTGAGAACCAGTTCCTTAGGAGCAGGCCTACGCAATTAAATTTGTTTATTTTTGTTTTACTTCAAGAAAGAGTTTCTGGTATAAACCCTGAACCATGTGGTTTTACAATTCATCGGACTCTGATAATCTAATGCAGTAACTATGGTGAAACAAGATCACCAGCTGCCACCATTACTACCACAACTTGATCAATGTTAGGCCCTCAAAAAAGGCTCCAAGTGGCATCCTTAACCACAATTCCTTTTACCACTAACATGAAGCACAAAAGAAGAAGAAAGATCAGATATTCTGTGAGAAGAAGTGTTGTCGGCATTATGCTATTACATCAATAACAAAAAAAGGTCTGGCCCTCTCATAGTAAGATAATTATAAGGGATCAAATGCTAGAAAAAAGTGTGCCATCTGTCTAACCTCCCAAATGAAATAACCCACACATCTAGATGAGAATAACATTTTTGCAAACTTCACAGTTGGAGGGTTTCTATATCAGATACAAAGGGAGCTGTTAAGAAATAATAAGACCTCAAAAATTGTTGCCCATAAAAATGTAAGGGGAGAAGGAAAGAAAAAGTCACCGATACGACAAAAGACTTCAGCCGGACAACCTATCAACAAAAAATGCAATCAAGCTTTCTTGTCAATTGGCTTTGCATCCTTCTGTTCCTGATCAGCTAGTGAAAACTTCTTCACTTTCTGTTAAGAAAAAAAGAATCATAAGACATATGTAAATGTGAAACTGTGCATCTATGTCTTTGCATGCACAAATTTGCTTTCTGAAATTAGAATGATACATCTCTGTAAGGCCACTGACCTAAGCTTGCACGTTTTGATTTTTTCTTTTTTTGTAGGAAAAAGAAGGTCCATATTAAGCAGCTTGAAACAGAATCACAACTTTCATGGTTAATAATATGAAGAGCATTTTTAGGCTTGAATTCTCAACATTTGGCATAATCTGAAGAGTGAAAACACAAACCATGTACGAGGATCCCCAGTAAGCATCCATGGGCGAATGGTTAAAGCAAAGAAATCATGGAAGCTAATTGCCTTTTTTACACAATGATTGCCAAGTTATGTATGCAAAGATCAACTTCAAGCCTAATTGACTTCAATTCTCTCATCCTCAGTGTCACAAAAGTTCATTAGAAAGAGATAAAATGAATTGACTTGATGATGAAATAATGGAGTAAAGTTCGAGGCTTAAACTCTAGTTGCATAAAAGACATCTCAAAAAATGGCCTAGATAAGATCCCATCAAAACTCAACTAATATAATTGGAAAAGCAACTGAAAGTAAGAGTCAGAATCCAGGTCCTTGAAACAGGACCATGGAAGGGGTTCCAGGACAATGAAGCAGTTTAATTAGTTCAAACGGATGTATGAATTGGGTTTGAGCAGAATATTGTATTAGGTATATATGTGTTGTTAACTTCATGAAATACCAAACAGCCTAACTATACCTTTGAACATAAACAAGCTTCATGCTTTCCAAGAAAAGAAGCATAAATAGATGAAATTAAACAAATGTCAATCTGGGTTTTCAACCTTAGCCCTTTCTTAATCAACTTTATTCAACAGGACCCAAAATCCAAAATTATATAACCTTAATCGCCCAATAAATGGAATTAAAAAAAAAAAGAAAAAGAAGATTGAATTTCCAATCCACCCCTAAAAACATTCCCAATCATGAGTGAACGTTTGATCAATTACTGATTTTTCAGAGAAAACAAATTCAATTAAAGTTAAATTAAGCTACAAATTCACAGAGTAATTTAAGAAAGAAACAAAGAATGTGACTTGAGAGAGAGAAAGATGGAGTGGGTGACCTTGTTGAGGACGCATTCTCGCAAGGAATGCAAGAGGTTGAGGCATTTGTCTTGATCGAAGGGAGATTGAGTGACGCAGTTGAGCAGTTCAAGAGCCTCCTGACCGCACACCGCCTTACCACGAGCTTCCTCCATTGCTCTTCAGGCTACAATGCTTTAGGGTTTTAGAGTTACAGTTTAAACCCTCACAGAGTCTTTAGCAGACTGTTTGGTTGTCAAGAAAAAACAAGAGAGAGAAATCAGCAGTCCCGCCGTCGCCGTGGCAAAGTCGATCCTTCTGACAGCGTTTTCAATTTCGTCCTTGTAGTTTGGCTCTTGCTCTAATTTTGTCCCTGTTGTTTCAATTTTCTCAATAAAGTCTTCGTAATTGACATTTTGTTAAAATCAAGTCTAGAACTGAAATTCCGTCCAAATTTAAGACATAATTTTTGTGTCAAAACCAGGAGCATTGTTAACCTTTGCAAGTTTAAGAGAAAAACGGTCATAAAATTCATATAGTTGTAGTCTCGTATTGATAAAAATAGAGATTTCACTGTCCAAATTTAGATGATTGGACTTTATTGTAACAAAATGTAAACTATAAGGAAATTGTTTCTCTAAGGGCTTCATGCGCCATTCCCGTTTAACCTAAGGGATTGCTGTGGGATAACATTAGTTCTCTCCAAAATCACTTTTTCCTCCTTCCATCAATCGACTTTGCCCTATCTATTCATCTCTCGAGACTTTGCTTGTCTCTGGTAGTCAATAAAGTTTCATAAGGACTTGGTTAAAATAACCACCAAATTAGGGGGACCAAAATAGTCATTTGCCTATATATATTATGTAGAATCATTTTCCATAAAGACATTTTCACTTATAAATTATAATACAATTATACCTATTCAATGAAAGTTTTTTTACTTACCAAAAAACACTTTTATTATTATTAATTTGTATGAGAGGAGGGGGGATTCTTGCTTGAAATCATTCAATATTGTGGAGTACTAATACACTTTTTCGATATATATTTGATAGAATCATTTTTCATAATTGCGTTTTTACTTATATCTATTTGTTAACTTGTTAAACATTATTGGTTCATTCTCTAATAGCTTAAGCTTCTGGACACCGTGATTGTCTAACATAATATCATAACAAATTATCCACGTGTTTCACTTGAGTAATGCGACATGTAAAAAGGAGTGTTGAGAAAAATTCTAAGAAAAATTCTCACATTAGAAATGTCTGACTTTATATAGTGATTTATAAGAGTTTTGAGTTTTTTCACCTATTGTTAATTAATAGGTTTTATATCAAATGCTCTTATTTCCTTCATATTGAAAATTTTTTAAATTTTTTTTATATCTGAAAAGAGCAAGAATTTGAACTTGAGACCATTTAACATTGTGAGACAAATGCCAATAACTAATTGGTCTTTAATTTCAATGAAAGTTCGACATAGTATTTAAGTTTTTTTTTTTTTCTCGAACAATTCGAAACTTACTTTACTCTCTATTTTCGGTGGCATATAAAGTCTGTGTGTTGAGACAGAACAGAACATGTTCAATTTTTTTCCCCCTTTGAACAGAAGATGTAGATTTAAGTATACAAAATATGTGTGTAAGGAAATAATACTATGTAATCTCGATGATATATATCAAGTCTAATGTGGCAGATGTGGTTATCACCAGCTGTGACAATTTAGCAAGTTAAAGTTAGGTGCTTGAAAACAATTTTGGCAAAGTTTTGGCTAATGAAGGTAACCAGGTTACCTTGCATAATTAATGGTTATACCTCATGATGGGCATACCAAATATATATGCTTATAATTAATCACATGTCAATGACTAATCATATATTGATAATAAGTACGATTTTCACCGCATGAAAATAATGTCATTTTAAACATAATGCACAACATGCATGGACTTAGAAAAGGTGAGTAGAAAATCTTATTTTCTTTCATGGCCAGTGCTGTCCTTCCATTGAGTTATATGTTGCCTCGTCACAAATGATCATAGAATGATAGCTAATGTAAGAACGAAGATATATGGTTAATTTCAAACTCTGAACCTCCATAACAAAGGTTTCTTGTGCGAAAAGAATAGCACATTTTTGCTATTTTAAGCCCAACAAGACAATCAAATTCTTCAATTAGCTAGCTAGTTTAATTTAGCATTTCTCTCGAAATAGCTGGTAGTCTTTTTCCACCTCAAAACCATATTGTTCATTTTTCAAGTGCTGAAAACACTCTTGTCCTCACCCCCCCATTAGCAAACACTGGTTGACATTGTCAAAAAATGCCAAAAATACCAAACAATTTCCAACCAAGCACCAAAGCACCTCCAAACTCTTTAATACAAAGCATGACTTGGAGAGTTCTTTGACCTTCAGTATTGAAGGAGAAGAACAATTTTAAGAAAAAGCTAGAATATTATAACCCGTCTTCTTCAACACTGCAGGCTCATAGAAGTTTAGAATAATTATCATTAGAAGGCAGGGAAAGCAGAAATGGCGAAAATGCCCATCGCATTGTTAATAGTGGCAGCAATGGGCAGTTTCTTAATGGGACCAGTGAGTGCATTCACTCACATTATTGGAGGGAGCTCTGGCTGGACTACCCCTGTGAACAAAACCTTCTTTGAGGAATGGGCTTTTCCAAGAACCTTTGGTGTAGGCGACAAACTTGGTAAGTGCTTATATTATCAAAGAAACAAAACTAGTCCAATTTAATTTCTCTTTTTGAATGCACAACTTTTCTAGGTGTGTGTTTTTAATTAGTAAAATTGAACAAGCTAGTGCTCCTTGACAACAATTCGACGTACTATATATATAATGCTCTGACGATTAGCTCAAAATAATGCATGGCGGAAATTGCAGTTTTTCCCTACAGACCCGGTACCGGCACAGTGGTGGCGGTACCCAAGGAAGACTTTGATGGCTGCACTCAAAAGAATGTGATCACCATGTACTACAATGGACCCACAATCATCACCCTCGACAAACCCGGGGACTACTACTACTACAATGGCGTTGGAAAGCACTGTGAGATTGGCCATAAACTCCACGTCAAGGTTGTCAATGCCCCTGGATCGTCTGGAAAACACATGCCCTTCAAATTTGGGAGAAAGCTTGGTGCTACCACCACACTCGCACTCACTCCTGCCGCCGCTGATGCTCCGAGGCCTATTTGGTCTTTTCTTTCTGGATGCCGCCACCGCAATTGCTAAGGCCGCCGCTGACATGTCCGCAGCCACCACCATTCAAAAGATTGGGTTGGCTTCTGGGTTATTGGCGACCTTCTTTTCCTTCTCCATCTAAGGGATCTATATGCTGCCTGCTTGTGATATTGCATTCCTATAATAATATACACACATGACACTACTATTTAAGAGCACAATTTTCCAATTTCTATACAAAAGAATGTCAATGAACTTCATTAAACAAGTCTTGTACATGTCATAATTATATGTGTTATCTACTCTCTCTTTTTTTACGACCAATTGTGGGGAGGGAGAATTGAACGTAGGACCTTTGGTATAGAGGTACATGCTCTTAACGACTCAACTACAATTCCCTGGCCTCTTTTTCCTTTCTCGTACCATACTTGTTTTCCCTTTATCATAACTCTTATTACATTATACATGCATCACTTTCGGTCATTTTATTGTGTATTTTTATAAGTTATATTTTAATCAAATGGTGGGGTTTTCCTCAACTTATAATTTTCTAGACTAATTTGCATGGCATGGCCAAATGTAAGTCCCCTTATCTTCCAACTACATCCCCCATATGAGATGGAGGCTAGAACCTCCAAATATTTGACATGAATTCATCCCTAATTCCCTAGAAATCTTCTTTGCATTATTTGTTCCTGAGAGGAGGACAGTCAGCCCATTGGGCCTCCATAGTGGTGTGACAAATACAGTCCAATATTGGGCCAACAATGGCCCAAGAAAGGCATTGTATTGGGCCTATTGGCACTGTTGAAGATAAGCCCAACTTTGTGTATGTATGACACGTTTTTTGTTTTTGTTTGGTGAAGATGTATGGCACGCCTTTACTTCTACTAGCAGAGAAACTAAAACTGTTGGATATGATGGGGCATTAAATAAATAGCATTTGGATAAAAAAAAAAGAATTAATAGTTAAAGATGATGGAATTGAAAATGAGAATCCCTGAAGAAGTGTGTGAACTGATATATGGGAGTAGAGTAGAGTGTGGTGGGCTTATTATTATGAATATTAATATCTCTCCCAGCAGGGCCACCAAAATTCATGAGATATGAATGTCTAGCTCCTATAGATGTATGTTAGTATGTATGTATGCATATACGTCCACAGTGAAAATCTCACTCAATATATTTTGTGTCATCACTTTGCTGTCGGTTGGTTGCTTCCTGTGGTGTTGACCCTACCTGCCTAATTTTCCACCCACATTGCATGACTAGGCGTACACATAGTCTCAGGATTATAATTTCTGCAATTACTGATCTAGTGCTCATCTTCATAATTCATATTGTACGGATCTGGTCATTTGTTTGTGTGGTTGAGCTAGAGGAGGCAAGCTTAGAAATTGATAATATAACATTAAAAGATAAGTTAGGGGTATTTTTGCAATTTACGAATATGTAGTGATAACCTGATTTTAAGAAGAAAAAAAGGGGTGGATAAGGTGAGCAAAGTTGGTGGTAATTGAAGCACACTATCCTTTAGACCTGGCAACAATGCCGCACTTAACAAGTAAGTCCGCAACAGATCAAAGGTTTGAGGAATAATCCGCAACGGTATTTGTTTTATGAACTATGTATCAAGGGGCCGAACATCTATAAATAAACTGTCATGAAATTTAGTGCAAATTAAAACATCATCGATATCAATGTTAGAATCACCATCTAATTTCAAATGCAAGAATACCCTTCCAACAACAATCAATCCATTAAAATTAAGCTCGATAAAATCCGAATTAGGGAACTTATGTTTGTGTACTCTTTCAAAACGTACAAAATCCTAGAGTCAAAAACAAATCAAGCATTTGGTTTTATAATCCTCGTTTTAGTGACACCTCAACAGCATGATGCTATGAGCCCATGAGGTTTGGTTGTTATCCCATGCCAACCCCTATTGGAAAATGGAAAAATAAAACACAACATTTTTTAAAGTCCTATTCACATAGGTGATAGGACTGGATGGATATTATCTTCATCTATCCTCTTAGGCATGTCAAAATCTCATATGGGCCACGCAATCATGAAAAATAAAAGCCCACAATTAGTGGGCCTGGTACATATATACCCAAAATCCAAAACTTCACTATTATCGAAAATGTTATGGCCACGTCAGCAAACTAGGAGGGAGTGTGGGACCGCAATCACGACCACAGGGCACAGACACAGTGAAGCCTGAGCTGGATCGGGCGGGGGGGGACCATTCCTGGGGGCCCGGGCCCAACAAAAAAAAAAATGGCAGCCCAGTTGCAACACTTGCACTGCTCGAGGTGAAACCGTTAGGCTGACTGACATGACGTGTACGGCCCTGATTGATTATGAGGAGGTGGGAAAAATAACAAAGAAGATCTTCTGGAGGCTGTGTTGCACTCAGTGAATCTGCAAGGATTTGGAGTTTTGTGCTAAGATTTGTGCCTCCTGTTGCTGAATTTTGGTTGTGGGGCTAGTTTTTCTTGTGACCTTTGTGACCTATGTGACCTTTGTGACCTGTGAGTCTGTGACCTCCTCCTACATTGTTATTGCCCAGACAGCAGGGGTGGCCTAACCCGACAAAGCTAGCTAGTTTCAGGGACTAGACTCATCCTTAAACAAATTCTCGTATTGATACGTTTGAGACTTCTTTAATACGGGATTAAGGCAGGATGCGAAAGACTAATCAATTTATAGTTATAATTGACCGATTAGTGTTAATCATTATTACTAACTGATTAGTGTGATCAGTGTCACACATCCCACATTATTTTTACAAAATTCATTTCATATTAATATATGTTAAAATACAAACTTAACTTGGAAGCGTAAAATTTGAGTGGAAGATGTGGGTAAGTGGTATTGATTGTGGTTGAATGTGACATATTATTTGGCATGTATTGGATCGTATTCATTGATGGAAGTTTGGTTGGATGGTTCACATTCATATTATATGATTTCATCTGAGATTAATCTCTATTCCTTACTATAGAGTTGAACTCATCCATATACTTTCTGTCAGACTATTACAACTGAATGTATTAAGTCCACAAAAAAAATTCCTCCATATTCGTCCATCAACATAACATGTCATGGTCTAGTAGAAGACATTATCCTATACATTTAAGTTCAAGTATGCAAATCCATATCATATTAATAGTTTCTAAGTTGAAAAGAAAACTAAAAACCTTCAATCTTTTCCCTTCAAAGTCTCTATTGATTTTGTCAAATATGACAAGCCGACCCTCACTATAGTTTGGCTCAAATTAAAGGAAAAGTAAAAAATTCAGGTTTATTTGTGAGTCCCCCAGGCCTCCAATATTACCAATACAATGTTCACTTTTAACGGTTGCCTCCATATATAATTATATTATCAAATTGTTACTATGAAATATATATTTAAATAAGAATGCACTTAATTATTATTAAATTGTTAATCAACGATTTTGATTAACAATTTAATATTGTAACAGATAAAACGGCAATAATGCGAAAAATGAAATGCTTTTTAAAAAAAAAAAAATTTTTTTTTTTTTTTTTTGGTTGTGTGTCTTGGGGAAGCAGTATGTTCATATGTTTTGTAGGGGACCCAATGTGTGCAAATACAAGAAGCAGCTGAATTATATTGTCCCTACTCAATTGGGCTAAGAAGTTGTTGAAAATCCCAGTAGTAGTACAAGTAGACTTTTCCATAGACCCCTACTCATCAGAAAGAAACTTCATCACTCCATTATTACAAACCTTGCGAAACACTTGAACCCCATGATCTACCAGAAAGTGACATCTCTATTCTCCCTCCCTAAATCCTAAATATCATTCATATTTCATGCAGTTTAAACATGCATGCCTGGAATTTGTCACAAAACTTGTATTGGGCCAGAAAGCCCATAAACCTTTTTTCTCTTTTTTTTTTTCTTTTTTTTTCAGAGAGTACAAATATCAAACAGATGGCATGCGGATGAGTGTAAATGTGTAATAAAACAAAGAAAAAGACGTAGTGGTTTCTCAGGGTATGTTTGTCATATTAGGTATGGAGTGCAATGCAGGCAAGGGTGGGTGTGTGTGTCTTCAGGTTTACAACAGTGCTGTCACTATTGACCATATAGCCAAACATATTTAATAAACATTTGGCTCTTGTTTGAGGAATAAGCTAGCACACTTTTGGCTTTTGTGGATTGGGGCATCTACGAGTGAGTATTTTAGGCTCTTAGCCAAAGCCACAGAGTGAGTTTTCTGCTGCTGTAGTGACTCAGTGATCGAGCCACAAGTGTGCTAAAAATATCTGGTGTGCCATCTGTGTGATTTTCAGACAATCTCAGGGACCACTTGATCTGTTTTCTCACAACCCCGACCATTGATATGAGTCATTGATTCTTTCTTTTTTTTTCTCTTTTTGGTCAGAATTTTTGAGTCATTGATTCGGCCCAAGTCTCCCTTTTGTCGCATGAAAAAATGGATCCCATAAAAATATATACATGGTATGTATTTTTAGGAAACTACTATTAATTCTCTTGCACTTTAGAATCAATATTTTAAAAATTTCAAACAATAACAGGACAACTGCTTGAAGTTTTAATAAAGTAGCTAGTGTCAAGCACATTGTCCTATTTATATAACATATTTGGAAAATAAATATAATTGAAGTCCGAATAATTTTTTTGATGTGACCATAACACCACCACGCCAGTGTTATAATCTAAATGGACGATAAATTTATATTTTGATATAATATTAATAAACGTACATGTATGTATTATAACATTAGTGCATTAATTAGTAACATCACACATAAAGAGATATATTCTTTTTATGTAACTCAAATTTTAAAATATTATTTTTTATGAATTGACAATTTGATAATTGAAAAAAGTTTCATTTGTAAATACTCTTAAAAGTCCAAATCATATATGAAGCTCCCAAATGAAACATTAATTAGTCAAAGATGGATCCTGAGTACCCAATAGTCAATACCATGAATCCTGTCATATATGGCATGCATGTTCTATCAAATGCACGGTAAAGTTGTCATGTAAAGACTCAATAATTGGCTTCTTTTCAACCTCATTTTTACATCAAAATTTTGTCTCATTTTGTTCAGATCTTGTATCTACTCTTGGCCCAACCTAGCAAAACTTTAAGATTGACCAAGAGATCGAAAGAAGTTACAATATTCAAATTAATGGTTTTGGTCTACGTACTCTAGCTAGTTCAACTGCCAATGTATGTGCATCTACGTGTTTGCAAGCAAAGCTATCAAAGGTGGTACCTGGGTGCCCCTCTGTAATTTAGAATACCAGCCAATATATTACACTTAATTACTAGCTAGGTCTCCAACCATGCTGCTTGCATATATATATATATATATATATTGAGAAGTTGAGCAATTGAAGCAAGATTCTTCGATGTTCTAATCTAATTTTTTATTCAAGGATTCTGAGATTCTCTATTGGGTTTTTCTCAGTTGGTTTTTACTTGACTTCTAATTAATTACAGTCATTTGTTATTGACTAAAAATGTACAAGGAAAAGGGTGTAAACATATGGGCCATATATGGCTGTGCAAAGAATTCATTTCCTTTATTTCAAAGAAAAAATGACATAATAAGGCGAGACATTCTCTTCTTGCTTTGAATGTTGCAAAACAATATCTTAAATTATTTTTTGCAAATGGACTGCCAGATAAATAGGAAGATCGATCTCAGTTGGGGATATTGGAACCTAAAACTCATTCCAACGAACGAACACCATTATAACAAATAGTCATTGGGATTAAAGTATGACCTCCCATGTCCCCAAATGACTTTGAAAGGGCCAGCCAGGCTATATGTTATAATGTTAGTGACCTCAACGTATGATCTAATTAGGGAGAACAAATTAAGTACTTGGGCAAGTAAGCAACAACAACCGCATTAAATTGAAATAACATGATACGTATACCTACACCAAACGATTGTCAAAGAGAGTTTCACATAATAAATGAACCAATGAAATCTTTGCCTACTTGTATACATTTGGAGTCAAACGCTTTCAATAGGTTCATTTGTATACACTTGTTTCCCACATTTTTAGTAAACTTTTGAGGTGTCTAGCCTCTAATTAATTAATAAATAGCTTACAACGAAAATTAGTCACAATTTTATTGATTCGGTCCAATACTCCAATCTTATTATATTGAAAAAAAATAAAATCACCTTTCAAATTTTAATAAATTCAAAGATACAAAAACCCAGTAGCACGTGTAATGCCCCGCATGTGTTTGGGAAAATATAATGGGGTTGGGACGGTTGGTTTATAACTTTATATAATAAGCAGATTTTTACCTTGTGTGTCAGTCACGTGCCTTGGCACGTGGTACTTAAAAGATAAACCCAAAAAGAAAAAGAGGACCGTACCTTAGCCAAACTCTCGTTTCATCCACGGTTAATTAATAAATAATAATAACAATCAATACAACCAAAACTGAAAAAAAAAAATTAAAATTAAATTAAAAAGCACAATCCGATATTAATATTATTCCAATTCCCGCCGATACAAAATTTGCCGACAAACCGGCAACAAACGAGAACCGTCTCCGTCATTGTTTCGGGGACGATATTCTCAAACAGCAAGGAGAGGATCTGAAGTAAAAATGTCGCCGATATCTTGAAAATAGTCGTCCGACCGCCAAGTAGTAGAGGACCCGAATCCGAAATCCCGAACCGAATAAAAAATGTCGCCGAAATCTCCGAAATCTTCTTCTTTCAAAACGCCCAGACTCGTCTCCTCGAACAAATCCGGTTCCTCGAAGAAGTCCGGTATCGAGGTCCGGAAATCGAATATATCGTTCGGGATAAAGGTCTCAAAACTGGTATAATCCGAAAACTCCGAGAAGTTCTCCGATACGCACGAGTCGTCTCGGACTTCGCCAGGAACTTCTTTCAGACTCAGCGACTCGGCTTCTTCGTTTGAAGGAGAGGGAGACCGCAAAACAGAAGTTGGCGAGCAGAGATTGTTGTGCGACTCCTCGCCTGAATTGTAACCGCAGCTGATAGCGGGGGGCAGTGGCTTGGTGTCCGGCAGAGACTTCGCCACCGGAGGCGGCGTTGAAAAGTTGGTGAGCGCGTCGGGTCCGCGCAGCTGAATGGCCGCGTTGTCGTACACCATAGCCGCCTCCTCAGCCGTGTCGTACGTGCCCAGCCAGAGCCGTACACGTCTCAGAGGATCTCTAATCTCAGCCGCCCATTTCCCCCAGGGCCTCTGCCTGACGCCTCGGAACTTCTTCCCGGTAGTCGGAGCGGAAGCCTTCAGCGTCCGGTGGGTCGCCGGAAGTCCGGATTTTCCGGCGGGCCTTTTCCGGCAGATTCTGGCCGTCGCCGTCGCGGTTCCCGTCCGGTTCCTCCAAACGGCGTCGGTTTCCCTGGAGGAGCTGCAGGACTCGATGGAAATCTCGTTGACGAACTTCTTGACTCGCCGGCGAGGGCAGAAGAAGGGCTTCTCGGCCTCCTCGTCGCTGGAGGAGTCGGTGGCGTCGGCGTCGGTGACCGATATTCGTACGAGTCGGGGCCTGACCGAGTCGGCCTCTGCGAGGAGCTTAGTGTGGTTCCGGTGGTGCGAGTACTTGACAGGAGGATTCATGGTGAGAATTTGAAGTGGAGTCTGTTCAGATTGGCATTGAAAGCGAGAGAGGAGTAGTGAGTGAGGGAGTGAGAGCGTGATGAAATAGGAGAGTGGTGAAAAAAGGAGGAGATTCTTTGAGAGAATAAAGAAGAAGGGATAAGAAAGAAAGCTGATGATGATAATAAGCAGGCAGAGAACACGTTAAAGAGAAGCTGCTGCTTGAAACGGAGAGAAATCTTCCATTAATGAATTTTAATAGTCCCAAAAAGTTCCATCAAAGGACGAGAAATTTCCAGGAAAGTTTCCCCAAGAAAAGAAAAGAGTGTGAGCGTGAAAACCCCTTGCTCACTCTTTAGCTTGGACCTCCCAAAAAATATATGGAAATTTTGGAGCTAAAGCTTGAAACCCAAAAAAGCAGCAGAGAAAGAGAGTGGGTGGAGTAGCTTTAACCGGAAAGGGAAAGGGAATAAATGTCTTCAATCGAATCGGCCTCTGCCTCTCAGAGAAAACTTCAAAGATTCACCCAATTTTTCTGTTTCTTCTCTCAGAAATTATATAGTGGGTACTGGTGGTAGTGAGGAAATGAGGAGGAGAGTGAAGACTCTGATGAGTGAGAGATAGAGAGAGAGAATAGACGCAGAGAAAGAAGCACAGTTTCGCTGGATACCAAAACTACCTACTTTATAGGATCCCAACAGCCGTAATCGGTAAACCCGGTTTAAGAGCCATTTAAAACTTTTCAAAAAAACAAAAATCAAAATCAAATACTTTTCCCTTTTTATTTTCAATTTTCAACTTTTTTTCCTTAAAAGATAAAAATGTTTCGAACATACTCCAACACACCTAAACCCGACCCGGGCCCCACCGATTTGGTTTGGTGAGAGTAAGTCCGGCGAGGAGTCTCCGAGATATTTTACGAGGCGCCGCATAAGTCGGGAATGTGAATGCGACAAGTGGTGGTTGGGGCCCGGTAAAAGAAGAACGATCGAATAGGGAGGAGCTCAGGTGTGGGCCCGCAGCTGATTCAGCTAGTAGGAGAAAAAAAAGTTATTCTGGGAATTTGGGATTTGGGTCACGTGACAAGACACAGGGGTTCCCTTTGACTGGTAAAAGATTTAATTAATGAGGCTTTTAATTCCCCTATTGAATGGCTTCTAATTACGTGTTAAGCCTTCGGTTATTGAAATTAGCGGTCGGGGTGTTCTCGTCATTGTGCCAGTAAATGGTGTTATAATAAACTTATGAGTTTTATGAGTCACACTGGGTCTGGGTCACTGGGGGTGGTGGTAGTACTATTTTTATTTACCATCTAAATTTTAACCTTATCTTTTTGTTATTTTTCAGCTAAGTGTAACATGGCAGGCAGCCTCGTATTTGAAGCCAATTTTATAAGTATGTTTTTATCTCCTTAACCATGCATGCCTTCCACGCTTTTTATCTTTGTCTGCCTTATTAGTTACTACTACCACCCCCATTTATAAGTATGTTCTCGTCTTTTTAACCACGGGTATTACTACATTTACAAATTTTTCTTTTCAAATAAGCACGGCTCTAATCATTATATTCTGTTGACCAAATCATATGGAAGTGTGTTATTTGTCCAAAATATAGATCTATGTTGTACCTCATTTACTTTTATCATTAGAAGAGTAAATCTAGTTAGTGTGACTCATAAAACTCATATGTTTATTATAACCATTTTTTTTTTTTAATAAGAACTATTGTTTATAAGTTTTGAATTTAGAATTATTTTTAATAAAAAAAAATTGGGTGTCATCAACTAAACTAAATTGTCATTTACTTACCAATTTTTAGGGCCAGTTTGATATTGCTGTGAGAAAAAACAGCTGTGAAGTAAAACAGTTGTGAAGTAAAGTCAGCTGTAAAGTAAAGCAGTTGAGTGTTTGGTAAACTATGTTTTCAAAAGTGCTATGAGTGCAAAAAACAGTATCAAAGTATTTGGTAAATGTTAATGTAAAAGTGTTGTGACTGTGTATAATTACTAAAATGGACATGATGCTGAAAGTGTCTTTCACTTATTTGTTTGGTAAAACTAAAATGTTTTTTTTACTTATTTTTTAAATTTGTGACTACAAATTTTTATTAGCATTAATTTTTTTAAGAACAACATTATTAAATAAGTATTCCTATTATTTTTTTAAGTATATTATAATTTTAATCGTACAAATAAAATATCATAATTAATTATCACAATATAAAATATAACTCACAATGGACATATTGTTTAATTGAAAATAAACAAATAAAAATTATAGAAATTAAGAAGGGTAGTATGGGTAAAATAAAATATTTATTGTTGTTGTGATTCACTACAGTTTTCAAAAGCACCTAGAAACCTGCTTTCTGTTTTTGCTGTAGGGAGTTGAGAATTGTGGGGAAAAGCAGTTTTTTATTTTTTTAACAAACACCAAAACTGCTGTAGGTGATTGAGAATTGTCATCCACAGCAGCTTTTGGGTTCTCCACCGCAATACCAAACGGGACCTTATTCAATTTACTAGTATTTGATTTACTTAAATTTAGATTTATTCTAAATTTCATTTATCTTTGACTAGTAAAATATTAAACAATAATTTATTCATAATTAGAAAAAAAAATATTTTTTTGTTTGATACATTGAAATGGATCGAACCCTTAGATTTATTATAATTCTAACTTATTCCTGGCCAATTAACTTTATTGACTAGAGATTTTGAATCCTTAGAATGCCACCTCTGGACATCTAATTGGCGCCAGAGTGTAACTGTACGGACAGCATCATATATGTTCCTTGGTGCCCAAGTAGCTGGACCGTACTCAAATTCATTTTGGGGGGCAATGCAATGCAGGCGTTTCTTGGGAGTAAATTTTGGCCCCTTCAGCATTGGGAGTTTAATTAGGAGGATGCATTTAAAATGTAGTCGTTGGATCATAAAGATGGTGTTTTTGCTCATTCCACTACTTTGTATGCTTGTAACGGACATGCATATGGTAACAAATATGGTAAATAGAGGGTGGGGGCATTCAATGTCAACAAATTAAAGAGCAGCTAGGGAACATTGTCATTTTCCCCACATTTTTCAACAAGCTTGCTATTATTCTTAGAGGGGAAAAGGGTTAAGTTTTGTTTATGAAATTATGAAGTTTCAATTCTAAACCCACTTTTTGTATTCTTTTTGGTTATATATTAAGTTACTTTGTTAGTAGTATTATTATAAGGTTTCTTTGAAATTTGTAATGAGATTCATATATATTAAAGACCGACAATCATTCAGGCATACATAAACGATTGTCATTAATATTTTCCAAATGAAATTGTTAGAAGACATAACATTTCTAGCAAACCAACATTAATGTTGGTATAAAAAATAGGACATGGTTTTCAATGGTATGATGTCGAAACCTAAATAGACAAAGCTGGCTTGGGGTAGCATTAGGGCAAGTTAATTATGGGGTAGAGATTTACCCCCAAAAAAAATCCTAAATGGCTTCACACTAATGTTGCTACTTGCTAGTAGCGTGACTCGTTTCATATTTTGTTTATAACATGACAATATATGGCAGCTTACAATAAGCTGTCCTTTTCTCTCACAAGCTAGCCTTTAACAGCTTACAAAATACATATTATGAAACCTGTCAGACTCGTGACAATTTGCTTCCTCACATTCTTCATGCATCTAGTTTCCCACTTAATAAAGAAAGTGATTGATAATACTCCTTCCTATCCTCTTTTCTATAGCTCAAAATTAATTGGGTGAATCCCCCCTATTAGTTATTTGGGCCACATTTGCATTTATTCTTTTTTTGTTTTTTACTTTAAAGAAATCAAATTATTTTGAAAATACAGTAAATCATGTAGTTTTCTTCATTAAGAATGTAGGCAATAAAATGGTTTGACAAAACACATGCACAAATATACACCCAATCGAGGAATTTAAGATAAGGTGGTAGATAAACTGGACGTAATGTGTCAGATATTAATAATGCACTAAAAATGTATTATACCAAGAAAGCTATTAAATTTATTGTGTAAAGTATAACTTAAAAAAAAAAAAAAAAAAAGTGAGCTACAAGAAATTTTCTACTAGTACCATAATAGCGGCATATTTAAGAGGCGACAGGAGGCACCAAACATCTTCAATAATCTTTTATCTCATAGAAGTGAAAGAAGTAATGTATGACCCACCTATGTGAGGTGATCTTGATTCTTGAGTGAAAAATGTGATTAATGGATGCGGTACATGTGCAGTTTTTACCAAGATAATTACAACTTCATGTGTTGAATGGAGAAGTATGCAAGGGCAATATGGTAATTAGTCCTCGTACAAAACTGGGCCGCTAGGCGAAGTGATAGGTAGCAATAGGCTAGCCCATCTTTTTAAGTTGCTTGACTGCAATGGTGAGTGTGGGAGCTAACAACTCCAACAACGTGTCGGACAACCAAGCCGTCCTCTGCTTGTTTGTTTCGTAAATTGGGTGTGTCACTTTGTCCACTTTACTCAACGCACCTAATATTTTAATTCCAATTTAACTCAACCATGCCACCATATAATGAGTATTACTACTTGCTGCAGTGACAACAAATTTAGCAGTCTTCTACGGGCAACTTGTTGTCTTTCTCATAATTCATGTTTATTTTCCTTCCTTGTGAATTCTTTAATATTTTTTAGAATTTCATCAATTATCAAATTTATTATAATTTTAAACGTCGAAGAAAATATGTGATGGAATGAGACATTTTATCGAGTAACAACGTTAAGGCAATTTAATGAATTGATAAAATGTTGAGTGATATTAATTGTCTCTACTCTCACTTATATGGGTTCGTTACTAGTCTCAAGGGCTTCAAATATTGTACAATGTATTATTTGGGTAAATATTATCATACAATTAAATATGTTATGTTTTTAAAATTTCTATTAGGGTCATGCGAAAATTCATGATCTAAAAACAAATATGTTAGTCGATGATCAGTCTGGTAATTAAAAGAGCATTATTCCTGATTATTGATGTACTATTGCTTTTCAATGCGCTCTTAATTTAATTATTTGATCACCCAAATGAATGGTAGTTGGGCCTTCACGCAACCACTTCAAATACTCAATAGATTTATTTCAACATGAAAATGGAATGTGAATTCGACAATTTCCAATCATTTTGCCGCTTTGTTGTATAACCCAATTTGGATTATTTCTCAACTCTTAGTGCTTATACTCTTATTAATGTACTCTCTTCTAATTATGATGGATAGCCACATTAATTGTTGTAATCATGCATAAACAACAAAAAATGCAATTAGTAGGTGCTAACGAGCATGTAGATCGAATTTGAGAACCGTCCAAAACTTGCAATATAAAACAAAGAAATTTATACCTGGAAGCGTGATGACAACAGTGGGCATTTAGCTACCTAAGCAAAAACCACAAACTTTGTCTCAACAATATAGACACAAAAGTGATGTAAAAACTACAAAATATATGGATCACATATTTTAATAGACCACTTAATATTGTTGATCGAGACAATATTGTATATATATGTCAGGTTATCTAGTAAGAGAAAAAAGGTGTATCGAGTAATAAGAATCAAAATTTATATTCCAACAATACTCTTATTTATTATGTTTAAATATTATTCACATTTAAATGAAAAAAAATTATATTTTTATTTATTGTGGGATAATTTGATAAAAATAATTCAGAATAAATACTTTTCCAAGTGATGAACATTGCAAACCCAAGTGTCCAAAGGTTTCAAATTCCCATTTTATAAGAATCTCGTATCCATTCCTAAACCCCAAATTCACAAAATATGAGTTTATTACACATCTTTTGAGATTTTAAAAATTATAGCGAGACCCTATGAGGTTTTAAATCCTTTTCACATAACTTCTTCTGTTAAAATTTCGTCCAAAAAAATCTTCAAATGACAAATTTAACCTTAGGATTCATTTACACTAATATCTCATGAGGTTTATTATATTTTCACATAACCCCTCGATGTTTTAATCTTTTTTCATGTTACCCCTTAATCACAAACATAAGTGGCATAATATTGTAAATACTAAAATAACATTTATGAAGTTAAAATAATGTTTCTCAATAGTAATATTTCTTTTTTTACATATTAAAAGATATTGTTTTTGAAATTCAACTATTGCAATTTATTTGTCTTAATATATATATATTTATTTATGAACATATGAATTATTTTTCTATAATATCACAATCAAATAAATGAGTTTTTTTTTTCGACAAGAATTCTTTATACATTAAATAAATGGATTATATAGAAAATAATTGAATTACATTAAAAAAAATTATTTGGTTTAGCAATATTTTCATACAAGAAAAATAAGATTTAGCAATATTTTTAAATTTCAAAATTGGTATATTTTTTCAACACTTAAGAAAGATATATTATATTAGCCAAATAGTATGTAGGTTACTTTAGTATTTGACCATTTTTGTCATGATCGTTTGTGATTAAAGGGTTATGAAAATGTGTTGAACTTTCTGGGATTTTTTTGTAAGTGAGTTAAAATCTCAGGGGGTATTTGTATGTATAAATTTTAGAATCTTAGGGGGTTATGTGAAAACATAATAAGTCTTAGAGAGTGTACATTAAAATAACTATAAGGTTATATTTATCATTTAAAAATGTTTTTATGATGATGTCATCAATTTTTGGACGGAGTTTTAACGGAAGGGTTATGTGAAAACGATTTAAAATCTCAGGGATCTTGTTGTAAATTTTGAAACCTAAAAGAATATATGTGAAAACATAAAAAAAACTTCAGAAAGTGTTTGTAAAATTAACTCCACAAACTATAGAGGTCTTACGTATTTTGAAAGGTACTTAAACACCAAAAACTATAATATCTTAAAGCAGGAACATGCAAAAAAATAAAAATTAAACTCCTATTACTTATTTTTTTTCTTAAATTATGGTCACTATTTTGAAATTTGTGTTTTTAGATCCAATGGATGGTTAAGAGAAAATGGGCATTTGGATTCGCAAAAACGAAAAAGAAAAAGAAAAAGAAAAAGAAAACAAAAGCTGTCCATGGCTTTCTTGGAGTGTATTGCTTAATTAGGAGCCGTATGAAACCATACATAAACAAACAATTAGCAAACACTATGGGATTCGACAAAATCCATGAGAGACTAGAAAGAGAGGTCATTTTCCACTCAACTCAGTTTCTGAGCTACATATATAACTATTCATATACACACACACATTGATAATTGATGTTTAATTTTTTTTTTTGGCTTCTCAAACCACTAACCTTCTAATTAACATTTTCTTTCATATTTAATTGCAATTGTGCGGTTGCTTAACCTCATGTTAGATAATACATACAACTATACAAGTCAATCAGCATCGTCTCCTAGATATAGATGTGCGCCTTCTTTGAGCCACAAAATAGAGAGAATTCCCAGTATTATTATTATTATTAGTACGTATAATTAATAATTAATGAATTTGATTAGTTTTTGGTGCATTGCGAATAACCGTATCCCTATGGTTCTTATATACATACAAGTCAATAAATAAGCACTAATACCAAGATCGATGAAGTACTTGGTTTGAGAGTCATATATAGTACGTCCTTATTATTATTGGACAATCATGGTGTTTATGAAACATGCATGAGAAAGATCAAACTCCACTTACTTCCCCTCCTCCCAAAGAGAAATTTTGGTAATTACCAATGGGGTACAAGGAGGGTTGATTGGGGAGATGTGATAATCTGTACTATTAATTAAAAATAATACTTTTATCTTTCTATGAAAATGCTTTTTTTTTTTTTTTTTTTTTCATTTTGCATATATGAAATGTCTAATATATGCACATAATTAGTTTTTCTTCAACAGTTTTATAATTCATTGAAGCAACAAAAGTATTAATGGATATTATCCTACTTTTTCACTTCATTTTTAAGCGATTTCTTCTTCGCCAGCTAATAATTAGTATAGTGATATTTCTTTATACTTTATTAGAAAATTTTCCAATTTCAAATTCTCATTCTCTCAATTCACTATGTTGCTAAATTGAAAGACGACAAATAACCGACATGTATCACCATTTTTTGAGTTTATAACCGACACGTCAAGCTAGCAAGTACACCACGTAACGCTGACGTATATGATGTTGATTTATAATTTCCAAAGAACGAATAATGAAATTAGAGTTGATTGAAAGTACTATCGGACTCTTTCGCCCATTTGTTTTCTTTTTGCAAAAGTAATTCTAAAACCTGAAATATAGGGTTTTAAGGGTTTAGGAAGACAACGTGAGGGAACAAAATCACGCTTGGAATGTTTGCTAATTGCTGAAAGCTTCTTTAAAGAGTTTAGGTTGAAAACTCACTTACTGCCATTAATATTTCACACCAACTTCACTTTTGGACCACCATTAGTACACTAAGGGCCCGTTTGTTTCACCTTCTTAGTAGGGATTGGCTTAGTTAAGACCCTAAGCCCATGTTTGGTGAGAGTAGGATTAAAAAAAGAGGGGCTTAGTGAATCCCCTCTAACTTAAATGAACCTTCTTAGATGGGCTTAGTGAAACCCATGAGAAAGTGGAGGCTTAGCTAAGAACCTTCTTGGCTTGTACTAGCTAAGACGCACCCCACCCGATTGCAACCATCCCCAGCCCGTCCTTCGCTTCTCCCTCCCCAACCCAGCACATCCCCACCCCACCCCCCAGCCCAGTCGCACCCCTCACCCAGCCCCCCAGTCGCACTCTGCCCACCCAGCTCCGGCCCCATCGCACCCTCCACCCAGATCGTACTCCGCCCACCCAGCTCCGGCGGGGTGGGAAACCCATGTCTTAACCTGGACAAGTCCAGAAGCCCATGTCTGAAGAAACCCATTTGTATTAATTGAATGGAATGAGAAAAGGAAACCTGGTTGTCTTGCTTCTGTAGTTGAAAGCAGAAGGTCTGGTTTTAGGCAAGGGATTGGCTAATCGAATGTGTGTGTGAGAGTTGGCCGGCCCAAACCGAATGCACAAGCCTCTCTCTCTCTCTCTCTCTCTCTCTCTCTCTCAGACTCTTTCTCTTCTTCGATCTCATCTGCTCACTGCTCTCATCAGTCATCAGCCTCACCTCAACGTCCTCGGCGGCTCCCTCTTCGACAGTCGCTCCTTCCCCATCGACCACCCCACTTTCAAATTCATCATCAGCAACTTTCAAGATCGGAGGTGGCAATCATGGAACTGCTAGTAGCCTTGTCCTTCTCGATCAAGCCGGGACCATCAAATGGACCTCTGCTTCTTCATCATCCAATCAAGCCCAGTTGGGTCCTTCCCCTGTTGACCCAGTTGACCCAGATACTTTTCTAAAAAAAAAATAGTTTATCAACAAACTTTTCTATATAGTTTCATTAAAAAAAATTATTTAGAAATACTTTTCTAATTTTCTAAACAAACTTATAAATAGTTTTTAAAAACCTAATAATAATTATCAACTTGTTAGTCCTGTACTGCACCAAACATAGGACATGACTATTTTAATTATCCAGGTTGTTAGTCCTGCACTGCACCAAACATAAAGGCAGTTCTTAGCTAGCTTAATCCATGCCAAGCCAGTACATGCCAGTCCCTATAACTAGTCCAAGCCAAGACAGTCCTGTGAAACAAACGAGGCCTAATTCTCCTAATTCTTCCGACCGTACTTTTGTGCATCTTTAAAGTATTAATTGAAGCATTAAGTAAATTCTGTTGACTTAGAATGCAAGTTGTGTATGATTGTTTGCTTGCTATTTGATTGATTAACATTGGGTCCTAACTATTTGTCTTTCTAGCTAACATGTTTTTACGGGACATGTTTGGCCCCGAACCATGATTTTCAAACACAATAATGACGATCTTCTTTGATGCATTGCATGTTCACAACTAAATCCATAAATATGCCACTTTTTCTTTGGGCCCAAGTCCATGAGATCAGAAAATGCTACTTATTAAATTCATCAAAAATCTAGATTTGCGAACATAAGATCCTTATATTAGTAAATTATAAATATTAATTCTTTAAAAAATATATATGTTAACAAACTGTTTGCTAAAAGAATATTAATTACCCAATAAATCAAATTAGGATCCAAACATATGTATGGAGATAATGAGCGTGAATATATACATATGGAAAATATTAATACTTGATCACATGCGTATGAATGATTATCAATTGTTAACATAATAAATTTTATAGTAAATTTCACATACATCAATAGTTAATAATCGTCCATATACGCACAAGTAAGATATGGTCCAAAACAAAGCTCATGGAATAAAATATTTAATTAGTAATGCTATCATATATAACTAATAACTTATCATAATTTGAGTTTAGATCTCATGTTTGCTTAGTGAGGGATAAGCCAAACTAGGATCTCTACTCTTAACCGGCCGGCGATATCCTATACCTCAAGAGTTGAGGCTCATTGGCCATCAATACTCATATTTGATTATTGTAATGAGGTAGGGTAAATGGAGAGAATAGTCATGAGCTTTTGGGGCACCCAAACATGAACATGCATGGAACTTATTGAAAGCAAATAATCAATGAATGATTAGCATTAAGAAATGACTAAGTGACTAGTTTTCAATCATCAAAAGTGATTAAACAATGATTGAAATCCCACACCAATAGTTTAATTTAATTAACACACTTTAGGCCATCAAGTCCACTTCATGATCAACTGATCATGTGGAGACCGAGTTCGACAATGGCCACATCATCAATCAATCAAACATATTTCAGTGGGGGTCTCAGGACCTTGTGATAGTCACTCTTGTCTTCAATAGAGACAATATTAAGCCCTCTCAAAAGTACACAATTAATATTAACTTTGATTAATTTAAGCAAAAAAATAGTAATTTTGATTAAAGTAGGAATTTAGGGGCCAGATTTTCTGGGGCCAGGGTTCCCTTTACAACTCCTGTGCACGACTCATTTGCTGGGATTCATTTGAATTTCCCTTTCCACGTGCAATTAAAAATAAATAATATCAGTTTGAAAGATAAAAAAATTGGTCAATTTTGATATTAACTACTCCAAATGCAATGTCGTTAGACATAGAAAAACATGGATGACTGTGCCAATAAGATGCAACAAATTAAGCTGAATTCATTTGCCTTATCTCTATGCTTTTCTGGGGAACAAAACCTTATTAAATAAGCGGGTCGACAGGCCACAGTTCTTGACTCCATGGTTTGGGGTTATATATTGAGGCTTTAATTAGGTAGGTCTCACTTAGATCATGCTCTGTTAATGCTTGTATATAATGGGTTTATAACTTTGAACAGTAATCTCCCAGATATTTTTTTTATAGGATAGTGTTCATTTGTTAAGTTGACATGCTGCGTTGCATGATTATATTTCAAATTTGTCATGCAATTAATGGTTCATATCGATATTTTTGTTAAGAACAATCAATTAATATGAGGTATAAGTAGTATTGAAAAACTTGAATCAACACTTGCAGTAGCTATAATATATATAAAAAACAAACATAAGCTAATATATATTGCGAATATATTAGTCAAAACGTTATTATCAAATCACAGTACTAATAATAAAGCATAATGAATTCAACTACAAACTATAATATAAGATTAGTAAAAGAAACTACAAATATTGTATATATATATATTGATAATGTAATCACACAAAGACTATAACTTCTACAATATTATAGTATATCTACCTATATCAATGATGTAATCAAGCATAAGCTACAATTGCAATAACAATTTTATCACATATATCAAGTATGTAAGCCACCAAAAAATTTCAATTTACAATTTCAACAACAATGAAATCGAGTACAATCAGAAACAATAAGATAAGTAGTAGGAGTGAAATTGGAAATCACTAACTTGCTTAGGATTAATAGAGGCTTGCAAATGCAATCTCTTAAGACAGAAAATTCACATTCTACACCTTGTGCAGTAGATTCTTGGATGTCTATCTTGCAGGATACAACTATCAATTTGAGTTTTTGCACACAGACTCAAATTCTCACAAACTTTACTTTATGTTTCTCTAAGAAAGAAATGAGGGAAGAGAGTTGGAGGAAAAAATCAATTATCTTGGTCTGGTATGTTGTCGTGTTTATAAAAAGATGATCTGAGCAGTTGTGTCAACAGTTGAAACTGATTGTTTGAATTTAAACTATTAGTCTCATCTTTTCATTGTAACTAACTTGTCTTATCCTAACCGATAATACCATAAAACCAAAAGATGCAATTTTGTTTTGCTTCTTTCGTAAATCATCAGACCCAGGCTCGCCTACTAACACATGTGACTAAAATATATGTTCGATGTGGGAATTAATCCCACAAGTTCCAACAATTTTGACAACATAAATTGCCAAATTTTATGACAAAAGAACAGTTCTCATATATAATGTAGTTAGCAGTGACGGATCCAAGAATTTTATTCCGGCGATCAAACCATTCAGACATTTCGTCGAACAAATTGTGGGCGTACTTGCAGTTGATCGCAGGTGGTCATTTCAGGGAGTCAAACCAGAGATTTGGCAAAGATTTTCTAGCGGGCGAGTGGTCAGGCGACCACTCTTGTCCCTTAGTGGATCCGTCACTGGTTGTTAGACAGTTAATTTGTACAAAATCAATGATTTAAATTGAACTAAAGACATTTTCAATAGGTTAGATATTTATTTTCTAAAACAGGCACCATAAATGAATGAATATTCTATTTTCAGACACCATTACATGAATGGAGATATTTCATTTTTGTATTAGATTTTGCCAACTCAATTCATCAATTGTATTGTTTAGTTGATTCGATGTTGTTTTGGGGTTCAACCTTTTATATTACATTGTTTTGGAAAGCTTAGAATGGCTTACTGATTCCTAGCAAAACTTCATTTAGAATCGAAATAGTGTCGAAAAACAAAAGAAGCTATCAAATGTTTGAGTGCATACAGTGAAGTTACAAATTGATTTATTAATCTTCCTTTTTCTGAACATTGGTTAGAGTAGAAACTAGAAAGTAGAAGACTTGATCAAATCATTCAGTATTGAGTCGCTGATTATATGTCTTTGTATCTCAGTACCAATTGCATTTTAGGTTATTTCGATCATTACTTGATCATGGCATCATGCACTACGTGATAGAGGAGATGCCAAGGTCATCCTAGGATAGGGTGGATTGTTCAAAGCTGTCTCGAATCTAATCTATGTTAATTTTGACTTTGAATCAAAAAATATTTAAAATAAAAGGCTCATGTGAGAGCACAAGACGGCTTATGAATGCCACAAGAGGTAGAAAAAAAGCTACATTTTTTTTTTTGGCCAACAAAGGCTATATTTAAAGCTATGCCAATACACACAACATTGTCTGAGAAAAGAAAGCGAGATATCAGAATCAGATGACTGAGAACAAACAAGTATCCCTAGGGCCCTTGGCCCTATACTGTTGTAGCCCACTAGCCCACTAGAACTAGTAAGAAGTAAGAACATGTCCAACACTTGGATTTTTTTTTTCTTTTTAAAAATATTTTTTATTATTAATTAATATTAGCATGTTAAAAATGGGAAAAAGACCACAGTTAAAAACAAGGGTAGGGGTGTAGGACTTGTAGGACTATCTAGTAGGTTTGTAGCCCTACACATATTGATATTTGATATGCATGCAAGATGGTGATAAAGATAAATTGACAAAACCACAATTTGAGATTTGTTTTTGAGCCATGTTCTTTTCATCCACTTGGTCTGATTCTCACCACACCCTAAACACTCTGTGCTGCAGATACATACATACATACATAGCACATACATCACAGCAGTACACCACACATGTCATTAATTAACTAGATTTTGAATTTAGTGGTATTTTACTATTTTACCACTCTCTCTCTCTCTCTCTCTCTACTTGCCAATGCACTGTCACTTGGCTGGCAGCTCCAACAGGACTTCCAAGGCCACATGCAGAGTCGCAGAGACCTAGAAAGCCCCAAAGCTCTGGACTCTGGTCTGCTGCCCCTTCCTTTCAAACAGCTTTGCATTCCAATTCTATTCCTTTTCATGCTCTTCTTCTTACTGCATAAATTATATATCACAGCACCACCTGCTATGCAAGGCATGCATGCTTTACCAAGTTCACGTAATTGCACTTTACCCAACAAAATCTAAAAAGGGTTCTATTTGTTGTTCAAGATCTCCCAAGTTTTTTGTTTTTTGTTTTCAAGGGAAATCGACCCTGAAAAGAAGTAACTTTAAGGATAGTAAATCGTTGGCCCAAAAACAAAAAAAGGACAGTAAATCAATCAATGTGGTTAGCGGTTAGCCCCATTGGAAGGGGTCTCACTAGTTTTACATGGAGGTATTTGTTCGGGCTTGACCCATTTAAAGCCGATTGGAAATGGGAAGAAATAAAAACAATATAAGATGGTTTTAAAAAAGAAATTAGGGACTTCTAAATGCACCCATGACCCAACAAATTTGATTTTGTACATTAGAAATGAAAAAGAAAGACATGATAGAAGAATCAAAATTTTAAATTAAGACAAAAAAAGTCGGCTGTGGGCTTTTATAAGGATTAGTTTAGGGATATTTTAGGGTATATTGTGTTTCTAAAATTTAGGTCTGGGTGTGATGAGTGATGAGTGATGAGTGACGAGTGACGAGTGACGAGTGTGGTGATTAAATTTGGAAGGAGATAAAAGCCCCTTTAACAGAAAGAGTGTGCAGGCCCAGCTGTTGAAAAAATAACAACTCCTATATTCATTATGGACCAACTTATTCCATGTTTTCTTTTTTGTTTTATCAATTTGCCAAAGTAGACCAGTTCAAAAAATCAATTTTCGCTTTAAAAGCAAATAGCCCAAATTTTGAAAAATGGAGCAGCTTGTGTTTTGGGCAGCAAATAGCCCAAATTTGGAAATGGGGCATCAACTTCAAAACGTAGTCACTCATAATCCATTATCTATAATCCCTAATATGCATAATCTAATATGTGCATAGTGATGCTACTATTTTGTGCGTTTATAGACTAATATGCTTTTTAAGGCCCCATTCATTATCTACCTTGTGGGTTCATAGTCTATTTTTGTGGCATTACCAACTATGTTTTTAACAGCCACACATAATTTTTTAGAGGGTATCAGGCACAAGGGACTCAAGGGTTTCATAATCTTATATAAATTATGCATAGGAACAATTCAAAGCAATTGTGTTCTGAGGGCAGAAAACTCTCCCTTTTGGTCCACGTATGTGAAGAACAGATCACACTTCTATCCATACATCTGATCAAAAGATCAACGCCACAGGGAAAGAAGCCCTCCTCACACAGTCCTAGCAGCACTCTAACCCATAGCATACTTCTGGGTCCAGCTCCTTGCAGTTGTCTCATACTTGTTCTTGTCCGTCTTGTACATATGGGCAATCTCCGGCACCAAAGGGTCATCAGGATTTGGGTCGGTCAACAGTGAACAAATTGAAAGCAACACCTGAAAAATAAAAGTGCCGAATGCTTCAATAACACAAGTAAAATAGTATTACATCAACTGTTCTATAATGAAAATGTGTCAGGATCCATTAGCCAAGCGCTCAAATATCCATTAGCCAAGTTTCAAATGAATATCAGTGCAAACTTTAGAAAATGTGACGGGATCCACAAGATCAATGAACAATCCACTGAAAAAATTCTTGGTCAGAACAAGCACAGATGATTAGACAGCAAGTTGCCACACCAGAAAGAAAAACAATTTTGTTTAGTGCTAAGCATGTAGTTTTGCGGATTCTGCCCAATCAAAAGGATCTTAGGCTGTTTCTTTGACATAGAAAAGGGCTATATTATTTCGTACAAAGCTTAATTTATAGAACTTCCAAAATACCATGATTTCAACCCAAAAAGAAATGAGTTGGCAGTGACAATTCCAAGCCTTATTCCTGATATCTCTACAGTGCACTCAGACACTCCATTAAAAATGAAGGGCTTTCTTGATTCTAAATTGCATTCAAAGATAAACATCCATCATCTAGAATGGATATAATAAAATTGCAAGTTTCACCCCTAGACTGACATTTCCTGTGTCAGTATCCAGAGTGATAGACTTAAAATGAAATCATATGCAGAACTCAATAGGTCAAACAAATTTCCACAGGACATTCAAATTTATGAAAAATGGAACGTTCCTGTTTAGGAAATTAAACATTTACCTTGGATATGGTCAGGGCAGGGCTCCACTGTTCTTTCAAAATGTCAAGGCAAATGCTTCCGTTGCTGTTAATATTAGGGTGAAAGACCTTTGTCCTGAATGCAACCTGCACAAAACATAAAACACAAAGCCATGAAAGAATGAAAAACTAGACAACAAAATCTTCAGTACTTCCAAGCCAATTGTACAAATACAAAAGATCTGGAAAACAAATAACATAAACATAACCAATATGAAAAATTTCAGTATTTCCTAGTCATTGTTAAATCTGGGACTTTCAAAATGTCATATATTGACTTCGGTCACCCCATGGACTTCTAATAGAAGCAATATCCCATAGGAGTTAAAGGTCTGTAAAAATAGCTTTTTTACAATTTGGTTTACATCAAATTTTACCAAAGGCCTCACATGTGAACCATGTGTGTCTGAAAATACATTTGGCATCAGACATCTTAATTATGTCAGAACAATTACAATCAACCATAGCATGGCACGGGAGCTCAGATGATGTGATTACCATCTTCCCCTCCCCCCCCCCCCCCCCNACATAAAAATTTTCAACTACTTCTATGGGAAGCAAAAAGAATGAAAGCATCAAAACAACAAAGAAAGGAATCGCCATGCAAACACAACATCAATCAGACATAAATATAATAGAAAGCTAGCAAGTACCTTAGGTGGTTTAAAAGGATAGTCTGGAGGAAAATGTATAGTGACAAGAAACACTCCACCAGCATATGGACTGTCAGAAGGACCCATGATGGTTGCCTGCCAATGAAACATGTCTTCTGCAACTGGGCCTAAAGATATACATTAAAGCAACAACAACCAAATTGAATATCTGTTGAACAAATGTACTTAGATTCTTTTATTGAGTAAATTTGTCCAAAAGAAAAAAGAAACCCATGCGTTACCAATCTATTGGAAAATTCGGAAGAAAAAAAAAGAGTTCAAATTGCCTAGAAGATTTGAAGGGTTACACTTCCACGTAGTTTCAGTGCATAAAGCAGAAAGACCTCTGCTGTTTCTATAAATGAATGACAGTCGGTCCATATTCTCCCGACAAAATCAATTGTTGCAGCCATTAACTGGATTAGAAACCGAGGGTGACATGATAATTATGATGACAATGAAAAAAATATAGCATTTTATAGTAATTACAATGTAATGATATAGCACCTTGGTGGAAAACGGGCGGGTTAAGACAGTTTAGGGTGGGTCATAGATGGGATAAATTAACAGATACCCATTTTGTTTTCCATTTAAACTCTTTCTCTATTACTGGCTATACCGACCCTAATTCATTTGTTAGGGTGGATGGATGGAGGCCTATTATGGATATATTCAACTCAAGAAAGGGAAGAGGCTACTATTATTCACTCCATGGAGGAAGACAAAGTCATATAGGGGAAATTTATTAGAAAATGAAAAAGAAAGCATTTATCCTTCACTTGCAAGCAATGCAATTTCAGAGAATCTATTGGCAAATATCATTGAGCAAGAAACCCCAGAACCAGACTCAATTGCCCACCATGGAAAACAAGAACAAGTGTCTTCCCACCGCAACCAGTACAACAATGCAACACTCGACCAACTCCTTTGACTGCTGCAACCTCCCTCTTTTTATGCTTCTCTAACTCCTTTAATGTCTAATGACTCATCCCCAAAAACCCTATCTGAGCCTCAGAATGACAAAAATCCCTCCCAAAATGTTGGCTTAGCACCTAGGTGGACTTGCAAGACCTGTGACGCCAAGTGAGGATCACTTATCCTCAGGGCTATGCAGATAATCAGGTATAAAAAGAAAAGGCGTTTCTTTTGGGTGTTAAATGGGTCCTTCCGGGCCAGCTGCTACCCATGTATCACTCATTTAACAAGGAGTTCAATGGGTAATTGGTAATTTACCCATTTATTCCCAAGATGTTAGATGGGTATGGGTAAGAGCTGCCACCCAATAGCAACTTCAGTATCCTATAACATTCACTATTTTCCTCCATACTTTCTAATGGTCTGAATGATGCAATTCAGTTGACCAACAAAAAACAATGCAATTTCATTCGATTATGAGACAAATAAATACTTTGGCATGAGATCACTAATTGATAAGAACACCAAGTCGGTGCAAGACTGCTGCTTTGCACAGATTTACATTTACTGATTTGGGTCAAAAAATCAAACTCAAAATAAGCATCAATGGAAGCTCAAATTAGATGGTAACCATCTTCAAAGAGGAGACAAGCAACAGATTCCCACATAAACAAGATAAAAATTTAGCAACACACAAAAAATAAAAAAGAAGCAGAAGAGGACACAGATCGGAGCTGAAAATGGAAAATACCAGCGCTGCAAGAAGTAGGAGGATCTTTCTGGAGGTCCTTGAGCTCCTTCAAGATCCGCTTCGACGCCATGACCTTCAGAAAACAAAGAAACAAACGACAAACCCTAGATAATCAGCTCACCTCAATCTAACAAATGCACACACAAAGAACCCAAATTTCTTTATTTTATTTTCTGCAAGTGGGAGAGAGAAGATGGTGGAATACCTGATAGACCCTCCTGCTTTTTTATTGATTTTGTTTGTTGTGTTTTTTTCTTTTTAGTCTTTTGCTTTTTTTGAGAAGGTGGTAGATCTTCGACAACCACTCATAAATGAGTTTATATATTGTAGAGAGAGAGAGAGAAAGGGAAGAGGATAAAAGTGTAATTATGCTCTTTGCATTATGTCATGATGTACTCGATCAAAGCCCATGTATTTTTTTGTAGACTCGGTTACATATTTGTCCATGAACTATCACACTAATTTCAAGTGAGTCCACGAAAGTCTACAAATTTCAAGCATGTCCACGAAAAATTGAGAACATTGCAAAATTGACTTATACCCATAGATCTATTAGGACCTTAGTTAAGTGCCACCATGGACACATTCAGCGTCAATTTTGTTTAATGACATGTATGCCATGTGAAAAAAACATTAAAACAATTTCATCAAAGCAATTTTAAAATATTAAAAACTAAAATATTTAAAAAATTTACAGCCCATTGAAATCCTCTCGAATTTGAGTTTCGTGTCGATGGCTCTGAGCCTCTGACTCTGGAGCTCTGACTCTGGAGCTCGTCTCTCAGTCTCTCGTCCCACAGTCTTCTTCTCTCACCATCTTCACTCCTGCCGACACCGCTTCATCTGATCGGGTCAACTCGCTCTCTCTGCTCCAATTCCACTTCTGCCCTCTCCCTTTTCCCCTCCAAACCCTCAAATCGCTCCCCATCAGCACCAAGATCCCCACATTGCTCTTCGGCCACTCGAAAAGCTTCCACCATTGTCATTTCCAAGAGAAAAATTGAAAAAAAAACAAAAAGACTGAGTTTTGAGAGAGAGAGAGAGAGAAAAAAAAACAATCTAAACCTAAAATCGAGACCAGGAAAAAAATGGGCAAGGATTTGAGCGACGACTAAGTATCCTCAATGAAAGAGGTGTTCACACTCTTCAACACTAACAACGATAACAAGCTTGAGCCGTTCGTCTATGTCTCCATCTCCAAGCTCCGCCACATCCTTACCAGCTCAGCGAGAAGCTCGAGCCTTCTGAGTTGTACGAGTGGATCCGGGAGGTCAATGTCGGGTCGGATGGGAAGATCAAGTACGAGTGTTGTGATGAATTGAGTTGAATTGTCTCACGTACTGATAATTTTAAGGTGTTTGGATATAAGTGTTCATGGCTTTCATGGAATGTAAAATGGATTTCCTGGATTTTTTTTGTAGACTTTTCATTTTGTGCTTTAGAGAGAGCTAAAACAAAAAAGGAATTGAGAAAAAAATTTGATTATTGATGTGGGTTTTTTGGGTTTGTAGCAGATGGGTCTGTGCCTAAAATGGTTTTCAAACTTTTTCTTGTTGCAGAAGAACGGGGAGAAGGAAGAAGGATGGTGAGGAAGAAAGGAGGAGGAAGAAAAAGGAGGGGATGGAGGCGTGGGTAATTTTAAGTTTTTAAGTTTTTGGTTTTTTTTCTTAGGTTTTTCATATTTTAAATTGCTTTGAAGAATTTTTTTATTGTTTTTTTTTTTTTTTCAATATGGCATGCATTTCATTAAAAAAAATTCACACGATAGCACTTAACTAAGGTCTTGATGGATCCATGGATGGAAGTAAATTTTGCAACGTTTTTTATTCTTTGTGGACGCACTTGAAATTTTGAAGCTTTCGTGGATCCACTTGAAATTGGCGTATTAATAACGTTCAACCATATTACAACACATATATTAATTACATCACATGCGATATTACGGTTATATCAAATAATTTTTCAATAAATTGTGTGTAAGTAAGACTACCAAAACAATCATATGTATTAATTATTAATACATGTGATTGTTTTTTTCAAACTTTATGTCTCTAACATTGTAGTTAGAAATACCACTAAAGATCAATAGCTAGTTGGTTATGTAGTTGTTTTTTTCTAATGACATGATAATTCTACACTACATTTAAAAGTGATGAGCAAAACCTTTGAAATTAAGTTAAGTGGTGAGGGAAAATGGGAAAGGGTTTTACCTTAGGATAGATCAAGAGTTTGATCCAATCTGATATGAAAAAAAGAAAAAGAAAAAAAGGTGAATAGCCAGCATGAGCTCCATTGTACTCCAACCACTGATGTGATTGGCCAGTTGGCCCGTGGGATGTGTACCTTATGCCCCAATCTTTTGTAATTTTTCCATTTCTTAACATGGTATCATATGAATACTTTTATAGTTATAAGATTTTTTTAGAATTACTATCATATATGGATGAAGTGAATTTTATTTTATAAGGAAAACAGTTAGGTAATAGATTTGGATTGAAAATAAAGGGACCATAATCTTAAGTTCGTAGTTACAAGATATGTAAGTCAATTTGGATACAACATATTAATATCTAGGTCAATTATTATTCAATAATCCATCCTACCTAACAATTTTCAAATTCTTGTAAGTCTATTCATTTTAAATACATGGTATTTAGTTTTTTAATTTTTTGTACATGAGATTCATTTTAAATACATTATACTTAGTTTTTTAATTCTTTTTTATTTTTCTAACCACTGTATGTCTATTCTCAAAATTCAAATCCGTTACTTCAATCCAAATAGATCCTTACATGAAGGTGAAAATAAGAGAAAGACATAGGGCCTCTAGACATTACATGAAGCTGAAGTACCTTGACTTAGATGATAGGACCTATGCTCGTATAAATCTAATGGAACCTATAGACAAAGTTCTATTACCTATAAAATTGGGAGTATGAAACACCATAAATTGGAGGACCAATTAAATATAAAGTAAGAGAAATAACCCCCACACTTACTTAGGAGGGTCGGATACTTCCAAGCATATGGATACATTCGAGCCAACGGATATATCCGAGCCTATGGATCCCTTCGAACTCGCAGATGGGTCTGAGTTTCTATCTAATCTCACAGATGCATTCAATTGAGAACCCGCGGAAGTATTACCACACCACTCACGGTTCAAGGGATCTAAGAACTCTATGTTCTACTAGGAAACCAACTCCAATACAAATTAAATAACTTGAATCCTCTCCAAATAAGAATTAAAGTACAAGAGTTCAATCCAATATGAATTATATTTCCTAGTGATTACAAGTATAATCAACTTACAATCCTAAGGCCATAGAGATTATATCATCCTCTGTAAATAAACTCTTATAAAATCATACAAAGGTACGTAATTCTAAAACTCCGAGCTCATTACTTTGAATTAATATTGATCTTGCTTACTGACTTGACCGTCGGAGAGCCGTTGGCCAACATCATACCGGTGTTACCGTACTTCCGAAGATTTTTCTTATGTTTACAGGACCTATCATTTTCTGAGTTTAGCTACTTATAGATTTCATGTTAGAACAACTTTCCCCAAAAGTTTGTGTAACCGGATAATAGTCTTTTCAAATTGTGTTGAAAGCAAAAGCAAACACAACTTTTACTTTTCATGCTTGATTTCTCCCTCCAATATCTTTGGCATGACTATGCATCCACTCAAGCAGAATATCTTCTACATTCCTTATGTGTGTTCACGCTGACACATACACAGAGTGTTTCAAAGTAACAAAGCATATTTGAAATTTCAACTTTCAGGCATCAACAACAACTAATACACTGACTAATAAACTTTCTACCTAAATGGGATCAAGTTGATTAAAAAAAATTATCACAAATTTGTTCAATAACTGGAGCAAAGCAACATTTTGAGATGAAATGAAATGCATCACCAGATGGGAAAAATGGCAAATGACTCATTCATTGGGACATTGGATTTTCTGTTCCAACCACTGGCGGTGGCGTTGAGCTTTCGGATCTATTTTCGGAAGATGGCCGATTCTCATTTTCATTCCGCCGGACACTTTCTATCATCTTCACTACATCCACCATTTTAGGTCGCTGATCTGGCATCCTTACCACGCAAGACATGGCGATCTGTAACATCTCTACCATTTCTTCCTCTATATTTAGATACCTCATCAGCTCTATGTCAAACACTTCTGCTGTCCACTCCTCTCGGACAACTGAATGAACCCACCTGACCAAGTGGACAATCTCATCGCCAGCAGTAGTATGGATGGGGGATTTTCCGGTGAGGAGTTCCAGTAACACAACCCCAAAGCTGTAGACATCAGCAGGTTGTGCTGCTTTCCGGGTGTCTGTCACTTCTGGAGCTCGGTAACCAGCAGCACGGGAGATAGGTGGAGCCAGTGAGCTCATTATGGTTGTCAGACCAATGTCAGAAACACAACCATACTGTTGTGGGTTGAGAAAAATGTTTGAGGCTTTGACATTTCCGTGGACAAGCTTCCCCCCATTCTCTGTATGTATATGAGCAATTCCTCTTGCCGCTCCAATAGCTATTCTTAATCGGGTATCCCAATCTAAAGGGGTTCTATCCTCTCCTCTTCTACCTGTAAATGCAAAGAACAATGCAAGATATATATATTAAACTCTACAGTGACTGACCACTTTAGTAGTGCAGTATGGACAATGGAGTTAGAATGCCAAGCAGTAACAAATATTGTCCTACAGAATGATGTCAATGCTGAGATATACTATATATTTTGGTTTGATTAAATTGAGTTCTTCCCAATTACCAACCACTACTTAGGTAATTATTTGAACAAAGAAAAGTTGGGAAGTGCAAAGGTTCCATGATCAAGATAGAACTAGGGGTCCACCAAATAATGGCACATGATGCCTCAAACCCAATATTCACACGTCTCTATCTTTGAGAATGAATATTTCTGATGCACCACATGGTTTACAAACAAAGAGCCCTACAATGGAAAGAACCAGTGGAATATCATTTACACTAAACAGGCTTTTTTTAGAAGAGACTTACTCCCTGATGTCCAAAAGATCACTTTGTATAGATTAACCATGGATTCTCCTAGTTTCAACTCCTCATATTCCTAGGTCAAAGAAATGTTGAAGCCTTACAAAGGTCTGAGGCAACATAACATTAGTGCATATGTGCTGTGTGCACAGACTCTCATGAACCTACTTTCTGTTGATGGGTGAAGCAGGTAGTTGAGATACCTCAAAACTCCATACCCTGTTAGTATTGTCATGCGTCAAATTACAACTGGACTTAAAAGCAGTTATCGTAGTTTTATTGCTTAAAGCAAGAGTAGCTTCTACAATTCAAAATTCAAGTGTTAAAACAATTCAACAACCACAGGCATATTAGCACTGTTACACAGGAAAAAAAAAAAAAAGCAAAGTGGACTCTCCAAAGTCTAAATCATGTTCTAGGATAATACTTTAAAAATGTTTTGACCATATACCATACGACATCCAGAAGGCTAAGACACATTCTAATATTTGGCAAACCCAAGACCATTTCAAAATGGTGACTGAAGCTAAGCCTCATATTATTCATCTAGGTTTTGAGCTTGTCCCAACTGGCATCTATCATATACTTAGTACAGTTCCAACAAATTATACAAAATGGTTGAATTATTAAAAGCTTTGCCTCTCCTCCTAGTATTCCAACAATTTTAGCTACAGCAGAGTACTTATTAGAACAAAACCTCTACGAAATATGAAACTTAGAGGGCATTAACTTCCAAAATAAAAGTACAACAATCAGCTATTTTCTTTGAATACTTTTCAATAGAAAGAAAATTTAAAGTTACCAGATTACCATTCAACAAAGATGGAAGACAGGCACGTACCATGTAACAAAGCTGAGATGCTCCCCTGACTGTAGTAATCATATACCATTAGCTTCTCATCTTTGGAATAATAATATGCCTTCAGTTCAACCACATTTTCATGCCTAATATTGCCAACAACCTCCATGTGTTGCTCAAAGTCCCGCTTCCCAACATTTACATCCTTCAACCTCTTCACCACGACAATGGTTGCATCCTCTAATATTGCCTTATAAGCTGTACCAAATGTCCCCTTTCCAAGTACCTCAGCAGAAGCCCTCAATAAATCCTCCAGATCAAATGCGTAATGACAACCCTCGAAGAAAACCAGCCTATTATTCGCATCTTGATTCCTTGAAATCATTTTCTCCGGCGACATTTCTCCTTTCTGCAGCTTCCCAGAAAGCTCATCTTCCCTTTTTCTTCTTGAGCAGAAAACAAGTATCAGAAAAGCAAATGCTACAATACCCAAAACAGCACCAGCAACTATAATCCCTAATAATGCTGTCTCACCAAGCTTCCCACCATTCTTAGATTTTGGATATGGTTTAGAGGAGGGTGGAAGAACCGGAGGAAGGCGAGGCGGAGAACTTGGAAAAGAAATGTTGTTACCAACAAATACAGACCTTGGAAACCTCTGAAGTGATTGGGGCACACTACCACTCAGATTATTGTTAGCTAAATTTAGCTGCTGCAATTTGCGCAATTCAAGATCGGGGATTGCACCAGAAAGTGAGTTGTTTGCAAGATTCAAGGCTGAAAGCTGAGTCAAATTGGAGAGGGAAACAGGAATGGTCCCATTGAAGTGATTGTTAGATAAATTGACAATGGTGAGGTTCTTCCAAACTGAAAAGTCCCAAGGCAATGGCCCAGAGAAGTTGTTAAATTGAAGATAGAGCAAAGACAAGTTTTTGAGGTTGGAGAAATCAGAAGGGAACTGCCCATGTATCACATTGGATCTAAGACTCAAAATCTGAAGCCTTGAGATGCGGCTGAGAGTGTTGGGGGGTATCGGGCCGTTAAATCCGATACCGGGCAATCGGACGGCTATCACATGAGATCTATCCTCACTACAAGTCACTCCAGTCCAGTGGTCACACACAGGAGTGCTGTTATCCCAATTAAGAAAGCGAGAGTGAGGGAGATTGTTCACAAAGTCAAGCAAAGCTTGCTTATCTTCAACTGGGTCTGCATTTCCTTGCAAGAAAATCAAACCCAGCAAGCAAATCCAATACATAATGCAAAGACCTTTCATTTCCATCACTCCCCACTTAACAAGTTTCCAAACACTTCAAGCAGTGAACGAGCTGTTTCTGCAAAGTTTCTCTTTTTTCATTGTTCTGGCCCTTATGGGCTTTTCTGGCTGAAGATGAACAAAACAAATACAGAAAAATTATAGTTAAAAATACAAAAGACAGAATGTAAAGCGAAAAGAGAAAGGAGAAAAAACCAGATTCCAAGACAGTTGTCGAGAAAAAGCAGAGGTGACTCTGAGAAATTTCTGCTATAAAAAAAAAGAGCTTGCAGGCTTTGAATAATGCGCTTATAGTCAAAAAGGAACTTATTTTATTATGCAAATGTACCACAAGAAACCGAGCTTCTTTTTGTTCTTTGTTTCTTTAATTTTGTCGTTCAAATTTTAAAAATAGCAGGAACCCAAAATTAATACATGGGAAATTGATTTCCTTTTTTTGTTTGAAAGTTTCAACAGACAAGAAAAATGAAAAACCAAGTACTCAAGTTACTTAGCTACAGAGTACACAGTACATACCATTCGTTTTCAGATCTGACCCAACAAAGTCCTCTGGTTTTGGAAAGAACCCAAGTCAAAAATCTGAACAACCTCTGCCTCTTGGGACCAAAACTATTCAAACAAACCACTATTTAGAAACACAAACTAAAATGTGCAGCATTATGTAAATTGTATTTAAAAACAAAAAACAAAAGAAAGAAAGAGACTCAGTCACTGAGTTAGTATGAGTGAATGAGAGCGAGAGAGAGAGAGAGAGAGAGTAGTGGAAACGTACAAGTTATGATGTCTCTAAACTGATGGTGCTTCAAGCTAAAATAGCATCCAATATGAATGGACCTAAAAAAGAAACTGTTACCCAAAAAACCCAGGGACCAGGGTTTTAGAAGTGTGTTTGGATTTTGGAATGAAATGGGAGTGTGAAGGAGGATATCATAAAGCATTAAAGCCGTTAAAACCGCTATTTCAGCTCTCGGTTTTGGAGGGCTCTGACTCTGATATAAAACGGTGTAAAACTGAAAGCTAACGAGCGGAGGGAGCGATGGGGAGTTATTATAAGGTCACCGGTGGGGGTACGGAGTGAATCGTGACCCTGTGATCGACGGAACACCGTTATGGGGGTGGATGGGATTCGTTGGGATTGTGACGTGGTGTCGTCATTGTCTGACATGTGGGCCTCTAATTTAAATGAGACGTCCTCGTCCTGTGCTGTCGTCTTTTTACGATGACAATAGCAGAGGAGGCCTTCGGTTAATTATGGCCGCTGATTTGAGCTCCAGGATTTTGAATAGGTGTGTGTAAGCCGTCCGATTGAATGACGATGTCTCATTGACTTCTCTTTCCATTCTTTTTTAATCTGACCAAAGATAAGTGATACCAAATTACCAATTCATTATTTTCATTTTTTAATCCATGTAAATTAAATAGAATATTATGTCTATGAGTTGTTAACCACACTATCCTATTCAAGTTAATTATCTCATTGTAAATGGGATTTAAAATCTTGCAATTCAATGTTCTATCTTCGTCATATACATATTTTCTCATATTTATAAAAAAAGTTCTCTACATCATTGAGTATTCTAAATTTGATATCCAATTAGTAATTATAGTATTACTCATATATTTGATACATGTAGTTATTGTAGGCTTGTAGCATGCGGTGTGGTCAGTGGCTTACAAGTTACAACATATGTTTGCCACATTACTTTGTAAGATACGCTATAAAACGTTTTGTAATCTACTACAAAGTCTACAATTAAAAGAAATGTTGTTGACCAATTTTAAAGTATTAACATTTACTCACATAGTATGGTAAGATTCTAGAAGTAACTTTCTCTATTTTTTATCCAAAAACTGTCAACTTCTTTTGTGGTCCACAAGATGATAGTTCCTAATCTCATCTCTTCCCTAAAAGATAACCTAGTAATCAATAAAAAATGTGATAAATATTGAAATAAGAGAAATGTTAGCCTTTTCATTTCTACCTTTTTTTTCTTCTCCTGTCTATGTTACAATGTAGTGTCATAATTAGAATTATTCATTTTTTAGATGAATAATGCTAAGGATTTCAAATTATGATCCCAAATAATATGATAGTGTATGTGTCAATATTTTACTTATTGTTCTGAATCTATGAAACACTGTTATGTGTATTTGAGATCCAAATTAGCACTCTTGCTAGATTACCTATTAAAGATAATATATATAAACAATCAACGCAAAAATCGTTTAGTTACATAATTATTATAAATAAATAAAAGACTTTGATAACAATTAGATTAACTGTTTATTTATTTGATAATATACAAATTTTTTGCAACAACGATCTTTAAATAGCGATATAAAAAATGAACAATTTTAATTATGAAACTACGTTGTAAAATGTATATGAGAAGAGAAAGTAACTGTCATTCATCTTGAGATGATTGTATAAAAATCAAGTAATACTAGAGATACAAAACTACTACTATTCCAATTGATGTAGCATATGTGATCACTTATATTATGTGTTACATCAATGAATAATTGAAGGTTAATATAAAAATTAGTGTCTTTGATATAATTGATAAAATATAGTTTTAAAACAACATGTTTTTAATAAAATATTTTGACCACTGTTATTTTCACACCTCTAAATTTCTCACATCACAATCCTATAACTTTTAAATTTATTTAATTTTTCTTTACATACCCTCTCAAATTCTCAAAATATTCTCAGTGCACAAGAAAAAAAAGAAGAGGAAAATCAACCCATTGTAGCCCCTTACCCCTAACCCTGACCCCACCCTTAACTGCCCCTGCCGCCAGCAGTTTAGATGGTTGCCCTTTATTTGTAGGTTGGACCATCGGTGACCTTGCTGACAAAAGGAGGCAGCATGGGGTGGGGTCGAGGTTGAGGTCGAGGGTGGGGGCTTTTGGGTTTGGTTTTCTTCTTTATTTTTTTTAATTGTGACCTTTATGGTCTTTACACATTAGGATAAAATCGTAATTTTTAAAATAAAAGGAGAGTGGTGTGAGATAAGAAGAAGAATGGTATGAGAATAGTAGGAAAAAAAACTTAGTTATCAAGGTGTATATATCTCACCTGTGTATTATTCTTAATTCTTATCATTTGTTATGTCACATGATAAGCAAAATATAAACAATAAATGCTTACACCCGTTAATAGAAGTTTTACTCAAATAGTAGCGAGAGTCAATATTTGTTTTTTCTAAAATGCGTTGGATTAAGAGAGTTCCCGGCTTTAAAATTGGGTGTTAAAAAATGAAAAGTCAATGAAGTCAATAAGCTTGTATTGAACCAGCTAGCTTCCATTACTCCATTAGGTAAGGCAAGCACTTTATCTCAGGCTCAGCACCTGTAGGCTGTAGAGTGTAGACTGTAAGCATAGGTCCCATGCCATGATTATTATAGTATATTATATACCTATTAAAAATATATGCACCAACGACACCATTGTCCAATGTTTATTTTTTTTAATTAAAGAAGCAAAATTAATCTAAAACCAAAATTAAAAATTAAATAAAAGAAGCAAAATTGATTGGAAAAGCATTGAGCTCTTCCCCCTTTCTCTCCCCCTCTCTGCTGTGCAGTCTGGTTTTTCATGTAGTTATTCATTTGTCTTCTTCCTCATATTTTATTTTCTTGTTCTCAAAGTTGATATTAGTTGGAATAATAGTAATGATGATGCATATAGAAAGTTAAACACAAAGCATCATATGAACTTTATTCAATATAGCTATAAAATATATCAATTAGTTTAAAAACATATTTATAATTGACAAATTAGGAACAATCATGTGCAAAGATAGATAATAGTACTTTTGATAATGATTCTAATACTTAAAATATCTGTCACCTAGCTTTTCTTTTTCTGTTTATGTTCTTTCTGTTTTTATTTTTACCCCAAATCTGTCTTCTTCCTCTTTTTATTTTTCTTATTATTTTTTTTTAGTAACACCCACTCTGTCTTAATGTCTCTATACTTCAACTAACTATGAACTACCATCTCTTTTTCTCATCACAAATATGTTCTAAATATTATGGCCATTTGTTGTCCATGCTGGTTGGTGGAGATTCTAGAGAATGCTTTATGGTTCTATTTTAAAGCTAGTATGGAGGTTGCTAGCTAGTGTGGGCCCCCAGGGGATGAACCTCCCAGATTATGACAAGTGTCAACAACCTCCCATTTATTTGCAAGCCCTTTTATAAAGACTAAGGAGCTACTAGCTAGCACCCAAATTATTAAAGAAAATTGAAGGGCATGTTGCAATTGGAAGCTTGCATGAATCAACTTAGAGTCTTCCTCCTGTGTGCTCTGATTTGGGTTGCATTTTTCTTGTGGTGTTGGAATTGCTTGTTGAATTTGATGTGAAAGGAAAAGCAATGCATGGCAGGGGAGCATGCAAACACAGATCATATGCAGCTGTCTAATACATGTTTAGCATTTTAATTTGCCACAATTGGCTTCATATACTTTGGATAGGGAATACTAGAATAATTAAAAGCATAAAGAGTAATGAAATGACCTCAAAAACTGAACTTCAAGCAATTGGCATAGATGACAAAACTGGACATAATTATATGTCTTGGAAAGGTCAATAAGTACTCAAATATTTCGGTAAGAAAAACTTCTTACCGAGACTAGCAGTAACACTGGTAACTAAATAATGTCATTCAGTCATCATTGTTGCTATTTAGGTTGGGCATTCTTTTATTTCATTAAGGATAGTTTAGTTTAGTTTAGTTTTTTTTTTTTTAAGTTGGTTTTCCTTTATATTTGACAGATCAGAGATTCTCATATCCACGTCTGGTTAGACAATATCCTATATGAAAATTATTTATGTCAATTTTATACACAAAACTTATTCGAACATGATCTTATATTAGAATTATTTAGGCATGAAAAGCTTCTTATATACGATTGGAATAAAAGATTTCCATATACGATATTTTTCGAACTAAATGTAGATGACCTGGGTGTGGCTTTGGGAATCACCGTATAACAAATGCCTTGTTTCTTTTATTCTCTGCTTTGCATACATAGTTTTGTTCTTTTTAATTATTATAAAAAAACACTACATATCAAATAAAATAATAAATTTTTTGGGCATGACTATGTGGTATGATAAATTATTTTGTACTAAATTAGTTAATAAATTAAAATTTACAATGTTAAGACATAGAACCATGACTGCTCTTTGGGATCAATTAGCCTTCACAAAAACTTAAGGACTGACTTACGAGTAGAGGTTTTCTGTTTTTTAGCCCAAACGCAAATAGTTAAGGGCTGGCCCAGCCCATCAGCATGAAAGGCCAACATGCAAGCAAAAACTGACAAAGAAAGTCTGATTCTAATCCTACTTTCGTTTTATATCTTAGAAAATAAAATACAATCAACAAATCAGAGTGGCGCAGCGGAAGCGTGGTGGGCCCATAACCCACAGGTCCCAGGATCGAAACCTGGCTCTGATATAATTTTGTTGCTTTCCATGTATTTTCTTTTGTCAAACCAGCATTCTAATACTTTGCAGCTCTGCATTTTGTCTTTGGCCAGTCAAGGATGGTGGACAGGTTCATCATCTTGACATTTGAAAGTTGAATCCAGAATTCAGAAAAGGAGTGTTTGATGCTGTCCTGTAACCCACCATGTGTGGCCAAAAAAGAATAATTCTATAACCCTTTTTCAAGAGCACCCACCATGACTAGTCAAAAGGAAAATCATTTAGCCCCTAAAATGTTCACTATTACTTTCTAATAGTTTTTCCTTGTACATATTTTTTCAATCATCAAATTCGGTCTTTTTTTATTTTATTTTGGCTTTCCATTTCTTGGTATAATCAGGGCAAAAGAATGAATCTCTAGCTTAAACAAATAAAGGTGGAAAAGAAATGTTTGTGCCAGGAAAGAGAGAAGGTAACAACATGATTTATCACTCTTATTACTGGCTCTGCAGTCAATGTACAATTTGCATAGGCAAAAGGTAATCCATGTTCATTTAAGATTATAGCTACAATGGAGAGAAACTAAAACGATATCTCCACTTGCTTTGAAGGAAAATCTATAATGAAACACCACCAAATTAAAGGTAATCATGCTCTTATTGTATTGCAATTACAGTCAAACTTTGCCACTAATACTTCAAGTAGTTTTCTTTGTATGCCTTCATGTCAGGATCAAGAGGGTCAATGCATTAACATGAAGGGAGAACAGAGAGCTCCAATCGGCTGGTCCATTCCTCACCAGGCTTCAAGCTGATTGGCTTTTCAATTGCTGCTCCATCAACACAAAGCATCTGTTTATACTCGTCGTCTCCAAGATCTACCATGGATTTGGATTTCTTCTCCCATGGATTCCAAACAACTAAGTACACATAAAGTTCAAGAACAAAAAATTATTTGACAGTTAACAAAAAGGGTGTCTATATATATATTTCATTTACCATTGACCTTAGGATAGAATCGATAGATGAAATTACAGAAGTGACGAATAGGTGCCAACTTAGTATCTTGTGTATATGAAGAAAAGGACACTATAACTTAAGTCTTAACTCTTAAGGACAAATGGCTCAACCTGATGTGCTAACATTGTACATGGAAGAAGGATGAAAAATAATCTCAGGCAGAAACTTTCTATGGCTTAATAACCTGATCCTCTAAGCCTACTGGTTTCCATAAGTTCCAAATTCGCCTAATTTGACTTGTAAAAAATCACTCACAATGCCCTGGCTTGCTAAATTGATCTTGCCTTCATTCAAGTTAGAGGGGTTTCATTCATTTTTCTAATGGCTCCTTAAGCTCCTGAGTGCCGATGATGATTAAGAGTATGAGAAGTGTTGCGATTCTAGGGAAGCCAATATGTTACTGATAACATTTCATGAAACTTAGTTGAATAGCATGAGACTTACCAACATCTGGAAGTCCCTCCTTTCGTATGACGAACGTCCTCTTTTTCTCATGATCAAAGACAGCTATCGCACCTGAAGAACTAAGATATACCCGGTCCACCTGCCCAAAATTGAACACTTCATAAGCTGGAGCATTTGGCTCCATTAACAAGTTGAGATGGTTTTGGAAAGTATGATTACCTCGGATTCAAATGTTAAGGCATCACCTTGTTCTGTAAAGCGCTCTCTTTGACATAGATTGTCTAGGTAGTCAAGAGTCTCCAGGCCCTCAATCCTTACTTCACTGTCATTTAAGGTTATTTAATGCTCATAACTTTGTTCGAACTAAAATCACTCTTCTAGCACTATTTATTGGTATACATGGTGAATAGAACTATTGTAGTCATTTATTCTAAAATTAACCAAAAATATGATACCACTTGCTCCTTTCTAATTGAACTGATGGTGATCATGATGTGATCTGCAAAGATTTTATTTTTGATGCACTTGACATTGATTTCATTAAGCGAAGTAATGAATATTTATGTATTGGACAGATGAGTGATCATGATGTGACCTATAAAGTTCTCATAATAATTCAAATTTCTCTTTTTTCTTTCTGCTAATGGAATGCTATAGCTGTTGCTGGCTTCCCTTGATGATGCTTATCGAAATTAAGAATAACCAATCCCATTTTCAACTCTGAACGTTCTGTACCTGATATCAGAAATGGAGAAATATGTATGATACGCAAATGAGAAACTGAAAGGCTTGCAATTGATGTTCCTGATGCGTGTTATCAGGGTTAGATGCCCTTCTGCTGCCAATGAGACCGTAAGGCGAAGCTCAAAACTGAAAACATGATTCAAATCACTATCTCAGAAAGAACGAATATTTCGATGGAAGTTCATAAGGCAAGCTATGATAAGACTTCGATTGTGTCAGTTGCATACTATGATACATTTCATGATTCAAGCTCATACCTATGTGGCCAATTTTTCATATCTTCTTCTGATGGTTTGAGTAGCAAGTTGATGCAGGCTTTGCCATTAGAATCATTGGGATGTAGAGGTGGAGGATTGTCGTCAATGACCCAAATCTTATTCCCTGCAAACCCATTTTGCTCCGATGATCCATTTCCAAACTAAGTAGATATTGGAGCAAACCCATCAGCCAGAATTAACCAAGGCTTGGTACATTATAATCTGCATATGTACAGATATAGATACCTGTGGGAAACATATTGGAATTCCTCCTCTCACTACTTTTGGTGGCTTAAAGATTGCCTGTATAGATGAAACAGAAAGAGGTGAGCTTGGAGAATTGATCTATGGGGTTGCAACAACAATATTGTCACAATAATTAATCTAAGTAGTCCTAAATTAGACCAGATTAGATCAGGAAAATATCAGCAAAAAATTCAAAACAGACAAAAGAAAACAAAGTTGAGAGAAGGGAAAGTAATTTACAAATTTCCCATTTGTTCGTGATCTGTATGATCATATAGGAGTTGTTACTGGTAAAACTTTTATCTACTGCAGAGTAGTTCTGCAATATGAAGTTACCTTACTACTAATGAATAACAATTCTTCTCCACGTTCAGTCCTCCAGGACAGAACCTGGCCTCCCTGCAAGCTAACCTGGATTGAATTCACATAATAATATTAAAATGCATGTAAGCTACAAGTAAATTCTATGCCACTCAGATTGGCATGATATATACGTGTGAGCACCAAAGTCATGAATGAATGGCATTTTTCTTAATCAATTAAGTGTGCATAACCATGCCTATGGCTTGGAAGACATCCATTAAACAATGGAAATATAAAGGTAACAGAATCTAACCCGAGCGGAAGCTCCTCGAGGGTTCTGAAGGAGAATTTGATCAATTCCATTCTTGTCCTTTTTAACTTCAACTCCTGCTCTCTGATCACAGGCTGCTCCAGATTGCTCCATTCCAAGAACACAGTAAGGACATCAATAGAATAAATAAGAAGACAGATGAATCTCTCTCTCTCTCTCTCAACCCAAAACAAGACCTGGAAGGCTGGAAATGACTTCCCCAGCACTGAAAAAACAGCTTCAGAGCAATAGAAAAGGAAAGGTCAGTTGGTCATTCAATCAAGCAGTTGAGAATCTGAACTTTCCATGGACCTTTCTGTGACAAACCCAATATTCCCGTGAGCTGAAACTAAAGTCCCAACTACCAATTCAACTACGTACGTACCTTAATCTTTCTTCAACACCAATACTTGTCACAGTATATTACTGATTACAGGATCTTCTCAATCCCACCAATAAATACAGACGTATCAAGAAATCTGTATTCCCTCTTAATAAAAACCCAACTCTTACTTTTTGAACAGATCCAACTTCTGTAAAAGAAATATCAGGATAAAAGCACAAGTGGTAACCACAACAACAGTTTCCCAAATGAACAAAAACGTCTAAGATTCAAACTTGGACCAAACAGACAAACAGTCGTAAAAGCCTACAAGCCTACAAAAACAAAAACATTTATGATGGGAACAGTTTTGTCCAACAAAGAGAAGGAAAAATTGAACTCAATGACATAGCATGAAATGAAGTCGACAAGACCTTTACGGAGAAAGATGAATCTATATTTTGAGTGCGACCTTGTTGTATTGATAAAGAAAAAGATTGAAAGGGTGATCAGATATACAAGAAATCATAGTCCTTAATTAGGCATATCTCTAGGACTAGGAGGATCACTGATCATGATTCATGACTAGTAATAAAATAGTGCCACTTGCACGTAAGTATTAAAAAGAAAACAAAAAATATACTATTGTATTATATAGATGTACGTATAGGACATTGCAACCAGCCAGCCATGAAAGAACAAAAAAAGTCTGTGCTGGTTTCCACACGTGATATAGACAAGTCTGAACATGCGACCCTCATTAACAGAATTAACTACCCGTTTTAAAAGGGAAAACAAAGGAAAATGTGTTATTTGAAGGTTACTTGTTCTTAGTGCTCCCCCTAGTTTGGTAAATAAAAGATTGATAGCTATAATAATGCGGTGAACGTGGATCGAACACGTGACCTTCAGATCTTCAGTCTGACGCTCTCCCAACTGAGCTATCCCCGCAATTGAAATTTTGGCATCAGTTTTTCAATATATCCAAAATGGAAGTTACCCTTCAATCCTTCATATCTTAAAAATAAAATGAATAAAGGGAAGGAAATTAAAAAAAAAAAAACGCTGAGGACTTTGAAACTATTGAAGGACAAGTATGTATTGCGCTAAAGATTTCAGCTTTCAAAATTTAAGTTCTTAATTTGGAACAATTTTTTAATACGTTCATTTTATTACTTCATGTTATAATAAAATTCACGTAAATCTTATTACGTAATTATGAACGATACTAATATTTTATTAAAGTAAGCGAAGTAATTCCATAAACTTGCATAATTTGAGTTCAACCATCATGGAAAGGATCACATTGTCCAACATGGACCAATGAAGAACGGGAATTAATGATAAATATATACTTGAAGCAACCTTTATCTTCTTGACGGTTGAAATTGAATAAAGAATATTATCCATGGGATTGGTGAGTCCCATCTTTGCCAAGTCAAATAGTATATTGGTGTAAAGCAAAAGATATTCCATAGAGAGAGAGCGAGAGAGCACCTTTTGATGTGTACATACTGATATGATATACATGAAGATTGAAGACGTTGAAAGAAAAAATACTTCAAAGAAATTCAACTGGATCCCACAAAGAAGAAGCCCAGAAACAGGTCAAATCAAAAAATTTAAGGACTGTTTCAGTGGTGGACGTAGTCCAAACTCTCAAGCAATGGTCGGACAATTTTTTCTTCCTCACTTTTGAGTCACTATTCAGAAATAAGAATGATATTTATGGTCAGAAGCTTTGAATTGACAGGCACTAGAATGGAGAAATTAAAGTGCTTCGGGTTGAAAATTTTGCAATTACATCATGATGGGTGGACCAAGTAAAAAATTTGGGTATCAAGTGCTGTCACTGATGGTTTGGAGGAGTGGAGGACTTAGGTGCAATGAAGTACCTCTGAAATTCCCTCTAAAAAGCCTTTTGGATGCGCTTTGGTGGCTTTCTTTCAAGTTGGTTTTTTGACTTCCAGTTTTCACCTACCATATTGAACAATTGTAGCCTCAGGTTTAAGAATTCAAAAGCCTCCTTCTTTAAAGTTATCTTCTCTCATATTGAAATTAGCTTCTAACTCTCATTAGTAGTGTTTTGAAATCACTATTTCAGGGACCAGGATCAAATTTCTAGTACAAGGAACCAAGGATCAAAATCATACTTGAATGAACCTTTCTACCAATCTAGCAAGAGAACAAATCAAACTTGCATTTTGCAACAGCACACAATATGCTAAAAGGCTTGCAAATGCCTACTCAAATGATAATTTCATAAAACCAGGAAGTCTGCAATTACACATCACTTGCTTCGGAACCTACCTATCCTTTGGAATGTTCATATTCATAGAGAACTCTTTTAGCCTATCCTAAAGTTAATCGCACAAACAGAGTTGAATACAAAAGGAAAAATAAATTGAGCAACTGCTATTTGTCCCTCTTCACCTATGAATTTCCTGTCTTCTGCCCCCAAAAGTTACGTTAATTAGGTTTTTGGTCCATTGTGAAAACCAAAAAGTTAAGCCAAGTGTCATGTGACAGCAGATAACACCAGCTTCCTGATCATCTAGCAGCAACAGCATCAGTCCTAGAGAGTTGATAAAGCTTGGTTTCAGACATAGAACTTTCATGTGCCTCACGATCCAGTTGAGCATTCCTGCTTACAGAACCCAAATTGCCGAGTATATTCTCAGTACCATTTGGCAGGGCCAAATCAACTTCAATCTTAATTGAAGCGATTCCTCCTTGCTGCACTACCTGTGCATTTTTCAGTGTCTCCTACAAGACACAACTCATGTGAGATCAAGGTACAAATGAATGTAAATACAGCTTAGATTTAAACAAGCTAGGATGGACCAAATCAGCCATACTAGATTTTCCTTGTTCAACTTAACTCGGTAGCAAGTGCTAAAACATATCTGAACAAAATTCATACCAACACCACAACCCTGCCTACGCTTGGTTAAATTTTTTTGGCAACCAAAAGCAATTATGCATGATTATTAAATATGGAGACAGCTTGGTTACTCTACGTATACGATATGGTATAAGAAATAAAGATCACCATACGAACATGGTTGTTCAAATGCCTATCATTTGTTGAACAAAATAGAGTTTCACTAGTTGGGTCTTGGTGGTGCATATGCATATCCAAAGGCTTCAATAAACCTATAGCCCACCCCTGTGACCCCAGACATGGGCTTGGAAAATGCTACTCATTTCACCTGTATCGGCATCCTGAAAGACCCCAAATTCTGCAGAGAAAAGGCCCTAGAAAATTGGTTCTTTCGCAATGGTGGTTTTATTATTAACCTTGAATCCATGCAGCAAGGGGAAAAACAAAAAAACAAAACTGACAATGAATATCATGAAAAAAAGAAAAATTCTCAACTGCAAACACATTATGAAAAATTGTTGAGAACAGATCAAAGGCTCAAGCATTGGAAAAGAAACAAAGTCTACAAGGAAATACCCTTAGTGCGGCATTTGCAAGCCTCAATTCCTCTGAATCCCCTTTCAATACATCTAGTTCAGATTTAAGGGCCATATTCTCTGTGTTTAAGGATTCACATGTCCTCACCAGTTCCTCATATTCAGCCTGCTTCCTCAACCTAGATCTCCTTGCAGATTCTCTGTTAGCCTGTTTCCTTCTCTCTTGTTTCAACTGCCTTTCATCCTGAGGGAATCAACATGCATAATGAATGGTCTGAATATGACAGAATATTTCTAAGAGTTATCTTAGAATTTGTTGCATCCAAAGATCTGTGCAAACTCGATAATTACTCAAAAGTTGAGAATATAACAATGTTTCAACAAATAACTGCCCTGCAGAGTCTTAAGATGGGCTGTGCTTCACAGCTAACTCTGGCTCACAAAATTTGAGGAAATTCCAAATCCACAATCTTTCATCAACCCCATGGTTTCAATTCAAACCAGTAACTGAGTGTTGTTCAAAACAAACAAATAGAAAGGTATCAAAGGCCGCAATTCTTTTAAACACTTATCTGACTTCAATACAAATTGAAGCTAATAGGCATAAGCTAGCAAATAAGTAAGTAGTACCAACAACAAAAATTGAACATTTGCATACCAGAACCATTGCATCAAAAGGCGACCCTGCACGAGCAGAAGGAGCAACAACAATTGTGCCAATTCCCATTTTCTGATATGGGGAACCAACAGATACGCCCACAAAACTAGAAGTTGGTGCAGTAATAGAAACATTAGTGGTATTCTCATTCGTTTCCCCTTCAGTTTTGGGACAGACCTGAATATGGACTTTCACATCATCCTCTGTCACCCAGATAATTAAGAAAAACAGATCAGTCAGCATGAGTGATTGGTTAAGGCCGCATAATTCCCAGTCCTTCATTCAAGTAAATCCAAGACCATAATAAAACATCCCCTTTTCTATACAACATCGGCAGAAGAGGGATGGGAAATAAAAACAGGCAACAAAATTTTCTCCCCTCCCAAAATGAAACTCGGAAATTCTGATTAAGAAATTCCAACACTTCAAATGCAAAAGTATAAACTAAGGGGAAATACTTAAGCATACCAGCAGATGGCATGCTCTCAGACCCATTGTTCCCCTGAGTGTGGTGGTCTGCCTAATAAATGAAATCCATGATTACTTTAACTTCATGATAAATATCATCTAATCATCAAACACAAAGAGGAAAAAAAATGGGGAATCTGTCAAATATTGGACATAACAAAAGGAAACTCTTACTTCAGTGCTTCCATCAGTTCCGTCTGTCAAACCGTCAACGTTTTGTTCCAAACTGCACATGATTATAAGATCAAAATTTAGGTTGCTCACATTTGGTGACAATATCATAGAACTCACTGTAAACTGCCAAATGGTGCATAATCTCAAATTGTGTGCTGTTTAAAGGTTAGCCTCCAACATGAAAAAAAGAAAAAAGAATGACAAGAAAATAAAGATTTTTAGGGGCAAAGAGGAAAATAATAACTTCTCCACAAACCTCTTTGATGCCTCAAGGACTAGGTGCCCAGCATCACCCTTGGGATGGTCACATCCAACTGGAACTGCAAGCCCATCCAATCCCTTCAACTTCTTTGTTACATCTTGGTCCATATTGTCCAATGTCTTAGAAAGCTTTTCCTGTGCTTGAAGAAACTGTCACACGCAGCTCACTAGCTTAGTGTCAACTGTCAAGGTAACCAATTACTCTTCACAGCTGCATATGCAGAATGAAAAACTGCTGATTTTTTATATTTAAACGTAAATGCGTAACAAAAATATATTCTTAAAAGAATAATCAATACCCATCCTTTTTCTTTCATTTGCTTTCATGACAATATTTCATAAACCCATTTAACAAGTTAATACGTGGCGAATGATAAACTTGTAACACATAGAAGCTTCATCATCAACAATTTCATGGGCATATGCACTCATACAGAACTTACCTTTTTTTATCTCAGTAATTCATCATCGCAGCAAGCCCATTAGTATCAGCTTTAATCGTTAATTAAATAAAATTAATAATACTGACACCAGGATTCTCAATTTATCAAACCCTGTGTTTGCTTTCTCTGAACCCCTACCAACCCCAAATCTACACAGAGTTTACAATTAAAGACACTAATTTTTTTTTTCCAAAAAATTACCAATTAAAATAATTGTCATCTTCTACAATTAGTTTTAAAGTAAAAGTTTTCCCTTTTCTGCATTTGTGAATTCGAAGATCCAGAAAGTTTCCATTTTTAGGTTCTGAGTCATAAAATATCTAGAAATTCTAACAAAAACATAAGAACAGATTCAACGTACCTGAATCTTCCGAAATCTCTAGAAGAGCAACTCAAATCAAAACACTAATTTTGAAGGAGCCAAACAACAGACCCTAACCCTAGCTCTTCAATTTTCCCGCCTTCACTTCCCTCGCTTGCAATTTTCTAGGGAATCAGAGGGGATTTTCAGCTGGAAGAGAAAAAGCTGGTGAAGAAGACAATGTAGAGAGAGAGAGAGAGAGAGAGAGATGAGAGGGGAAACGTCACCCGCGCGGCGCGTGGCGCGTGGCGCGTGGCGGTCAGATTGTGAACTGGGATAACGTGATTGGCTCAGATGATCGATGTGGCACGGTTGTTCTCAGCCATACACGTGTTGCACAGAGATTCGCCGCATAAGAGTCTAGTAAAAAAGCCTGTGCGCTTGGTTTTTTGGGTAAATTTGTACGCTAGAAGTTAGCCGATGGTCCTCTACACGCGACCTTCGTTTCTGAATGTACCGGTAAGTGGGCTCCACAAACCGCTCTTCGTACTAAAATCACATGGTCCTCATTGTATCCAGATTTTAATTGACTATTTGTTTTTAGTATTTTAATGTGTTAATGTCAATTTGTAGTCTTGTCAATTTAGTTTTCGTATTTCAATGAATTAATGTCAATTTCCTTTGATTTTAGTTTTTACCATATGAATATATGATTGCTTAAAGTAACAACTGGAGATCGGATCATGTCATTAGGCTCCTAATTAATAGTAATGACTACCGAGTTATATCTTCTTACAATTTAGAGGTAATAAGTTAAAAAAAAATCTTGAATAAAGTAGTCGTCTCATATAAAAAGAATCATTAAAACTAAAATAATCATTAAAATTGATAAAATAAAATTTTTTTAAATCCCAAACAACACCAAACACAAAAGTTATCAAACACGGATCAACAACCAGAACCACGATCAAAACCGATTATAAACTTTTCCTAAAAATAACTAAATAAAAAATCACAGAAAGAGAAACCTAAACAATCAATATGCACACACCTGAACAATTCATTTACTTGAAGTTGAAGGCTACTATATATACCTTCTTGTTCTAGGACTGTAACTCAATGATATCCTATCCTAAGTGAATCTTTGATCATGTTTAACATTTAAATCTTTTTAGTGCCTAACGCCTACTTTGTGCTGGACGACATAATTTTTTCTATTTTGAGCTGTAATTTAAAGCACTCAGTTTTTTTTTACTTTTTTTTTTTTGTATTTGAATGTATTAATGTCAATTTCCTTTCATTTTACACTAGCTTGGTGATCGGATCATGTCATTATGCTCCTAATAGTAATGAGTCATCTCTTTACAATTTAATCATAAAATAATAAAGAAATCTTGATTGGAGTAATCGTACCACGCATCAGTGCTATGTGCTAATTCGCACGTTAACTTACTATTGACTTATAAAAGAAAAGACCCAAATGGCCAAATACTAATACAACTTGAGCCTGTAGCATCCTCGTATTTAGGAGAAAATCCAGTTAGTCTAGCACTTTTTTCTTTTTAAGAAAAATCTATAATTATTCATACAACACTATATCAAGAAATAGTAGCATTCTTCACACAATACCATTTTAACATTGTGTCAATATTGTATTATTTGCGCCCAATGCTAATCCCCATCTATTATGTGGTAACGTGTCGTGCTTCCGGGTTTATATTAAGTGATGATCAACCTCAATTCATCAACTTGGTATTAAGTTCAAATCATGTTAACATGGCATGTGAAAAATTCTCAACCCTTACACTTAGCAATTTGGCATAGTGGGCATGTTGTCCCACCAGAAATGTTCCCAATCCTCCACCCTGAGTTTCAAGTTTGTATGTCACCATACCAACCAAAAGAAATGCAATTCTCTTCAATCATTCCATAGGCTGGGATGAAAAATTAGTAAAATTAGTAGAATTAGTAAAATTTAAGAATGATGATGTGGTACGACAAGGGGATTATAAATCATACATAAGAAGGAAGAGCCCTCATGCCTTTCAGTATCTTTGAGGACAAAAAGTATGCTGTCAGCATCGGGAGCTTCTGAGAGAATTCTCACCAGCAGCACATAGAAATTAATTCTCACATAACCTCTTAATTCAATATTCATTCTTTTAAGGCCGCTTGAATCGACTTTCAGCAGAAAAAAAAACCCTCCTGTACTGCGTGAATTCATCCATCAGCAATGGCATCGAAGGCAATGCTGTAGATGAATCGTCATAAAAAATCCTTCAATACTGGTTGCATCGGTAGTTGTGACTTGTGAGGCAAGTTAGTTCACACAGCTGTGCATATTGCTCCTGAAATGAAAGATGCATATATGTATTAATTGATCCCTTCCAATGTAACAAAAAAGAAAATCGCTTTGGAATAAACTACTATTTTTAATCGTTTTGTTCTTATCTAACTTTTAGGAACATCCTCGGTTAATTTTTTTTTTCTTCCCAATTTCAAGTTTTCCATAAAAGGATTAGAAGAAAGTAAATTGCAGTATCATTTCCTTGCCCTTGTATTATATTCATCAGTCATGATTTCAAGTTTCAGGAAATCATCTGGGGCAGTTTTGGTGATAGACAAAACTTGAATAGGATTGAGGAAATAGTAATAATCCAATACACTTTCAAGAGAACATCAAATATCTTCAGGAAGAGTCAGCAGTTCTTTACTTGTGTAAGAATCCAGGACTTTTGTCTATCTTTAAGGTCTTCATTTCATTAATTTTATATTTTGACAATCCCTCAGGCAAGAAACCCCCGGTCCCCCGCCCCCCATCTTCATTATGTTCATACTTAAAAAAAATAAAAAATCCATTGCACTTATATGTGTTAAAAGAGAGACAACCAGACCTGGAAACCAGGAGGAGCAGCAAAACTTCCGTTCATCAATGTGCTCCACGTCAAGCCCAATGAACCAAGATCCAGCACTAACATCATCATGAGCATATGTACGAAGAATTGACCTGCAAAACCAACAGAAGGCTATAACTAAATCCTGCCATGCTTGTTCTGCATTCTACATAATATTATCAAATACAAAAAGAGAAGGGGGCAGAGGTACCTGTTTATTGATATAAACTGAGCTAATGCTCTAGAAATGGCATACATTTCACCAGAAGCATGTCTAAAGTATCTGCATCAGACAAGACATATAATTTTCAGCCAAATGGAAAATGCATATCAAAACTTGGGAATTGATGTAGCATCTACGAATGCTAATACACTGTGAATTGCTTGAAGGTATTTGAAGACTACGACCTAGCACTGACCATAACTGTTGAGGTGAGAATCTTTTATATACAGAAATATATCAGGGAAATGACACTGTAATTTAAAAATCAGTTCATTAGTTGATTCCTTAGAAGCAATACTTTTTTTAGTTATTCTCTATGGGGAATTGTGCTACATATATACATAATAAAATAGATCTGAAAAGTTCAATTCTTGCCTATCAACTTCAAAAGTAAAAGATCATTCTTTGAGGGAAAAAAATCCTTCTTTTTTACGATGAAGATCCAGTTTAAGGAAATAACACTGCCAACCTAATTACCTAAATGCTCAAATTTACTAGACTAGTTCTAATACTTAGTCAACTGAAAGATGCATGATCTAAAATTGTCATAATTTTGGGGAAACTACATCGTCAACTCCTTTCTATAATTTCCCCCAAAAACTAAGATGCTGTAGAGATTAACAATTTATATCAACTTGACAGCGATGAATCTGTCTTTTTTGAGTTTCAATCCATTTATCTGACTGCAACTGGACATAAAATTTTGGTGAGCCAATCCAATATTACAAAGAACATTGCATGGCATTTTTCTTTATGACGAAACCACCAAGACATTGTAGAGGAAGCGCATCAACTAGTAACCAAGCTTTTTCGTTTTTTAGGATAATATCTTGGCAAGCTACACTGACAGTCATGAAAAACCTAAAAGAGCATTCTACTCATGTAACTAACAACCATTATTTCAAAGATACATCCTACCAAACAAAATATTAATGATCACAAATACACTTGGCCCTCCCACCATTCTTCTACTCATATTCTACAAACCAAGCTCCACCCTATCCCCACTCTTTTTCTAACAACCATCTTTAACACCGTTACGTAAAATCATTTTGCCTAAATTTCTACACTGTAGAGAGAGAGGGAGAGAGAGCGAGAGAGAGACCAACCATATCCAGAAATCTATCTTCTATTCAAGCTTAAAAATAAAAGTGTTTATTTCTTACGATTTTCCGTCGCCAAATTTCCACCAGTCTGGTTCATACCACTTGTGTGTCCTGTATAATTAAGACAATACAATTTTTTATTTATATGAATTTAATCTTAAATTTCTCATAATTTTAAAAGTTTTCATCAAATAAAGCATGTCTTCTGCACTCACGGTTCAGAGAAAACTTCATCTGATTTCATGCACCCAATATAGACACGAGGCTTATCCAAGTAAGCAGCCAGCGTTGCTCCCAGGACATCTGAATCAGAAGGCAACGTCAATGATTAGCATGCAGTTCAGATAATCTGTTTAGGCTAATCATATTTTCTGGTGCGCTAATCTCATGTTATTGCTTCAACCACAACTTATCAATTATCCCTGCAGTGTCTACACGTAGGCTATTCTGAAGTAAGACAAACAATTACAGATTTTTGAAGCAAAATTGTACCAGTAAAACAATGCCAAAAGGTCATATCTCTAAATTGAGATTGTGTTCTGAGACAGAAAATGAACTTTCTTGAGGTCATGACTACATAACCAAATACCTATCCTAGAAATTTGCATCTGAAAGTTTCTCTCATTTTCTCAGATAGTAAACACGGGTTTGTTTTAAACCAGGAAAGAACATCTCCTTTCTAATACCAGTATTATCCAATTAGTTAGATGAATTTGCAAAATATGAAAAACAGTTCTTGCAATGGGAGAAAAAAAAAAAAAAAGGAAAGAAAATTAATTAATTATCATGTGAATATGTATTCATTTTTCTTATTTTTCTTCCATATCAGAATAATGTTATGTAGGTACAAGTACAACATAAAGTATCTTGAGGATACACTATCTTCTTCATTACAAAAAATAATTATATTAGGACTACATACCAATATTGACAAAAACATCATCATTGACCTTCAGATAAAACTCAGCATCCCAGTTCTCTACAGCATGAATAAAGAATGATTTCATCTTTTTTGGACGCTGCTCATATGCCTCCACTTGATCATCCTGTAAAGCAAAAAGGGAATGAAAACAAAATTTGATATGACATCACTTGCTCCTTCTATATCTGGCATTAATCTGAGCATATTGGTTAACTCCCTATATCAGCTATCACACATATGATACATGAATCAACTATGAGGGATGTGCACAAATTTTGGCTGAGGGCCATGTACATGATACAATAAATAGCAATCAGGAACATGCAGTGAGCTTATTTTTCCTCAAACTACAATTTGAGACTACATTGGCTAAATCATAATTACAAATTGGTTACAACTTAGAAAATGGAACAAGTCAAAAATCAACAGCACATACTCTGATAGCCATACAAAACTAAAGATACACATACAACATTCACATATAAACAAGGAACCAGCTATTAATTAGGATGCCAACCAAGGGTAGGTTCGTTCATTAGTCTCTACTCCACATACAAACTTCTACTATTGCTAAATGCATCTTGTAATTTTCACAGGATTTTAAGTTTCTTAATGAATCCAAATATATCCACATATGTAGTATTCAATAGAAGTTCAGATGTCGACAACATGAAATTTTATTTAACCTAAGAATCACACCAAATATTGTTAAAATCAGATCATCAAATGGTTGAACATACAAGAGCAATGAAGTCGTTGGTCTGCCTATTTTCGCTGTTGATTTGCCTGTCCATACTGTCTCCACGATTTGGGCTGCAAGATATACATACTTAACTGAACAGAGAATTGTAGACAATTCCTTGTCATCATTCTAAATCATCGATATACAGACCTTCTTCCAATTACAAATCGCACAATGATGCCCTTTTCATCTTCCAATTTTTTTAATGCTGCACCTGCAAATATTGTATATTCAGATTAATCAACATGGCCACATGGGAAACAAGTATGAAGTAACAATAGAAAAATATTCACCAGTTGCATCAACACAAAATGTTTCCATTATGTAAAATCAAAATTGATGATCAGTCTTTATCTAGATTAAGCAACCACATGTTAGCAATGCAACTAATCATTCTGATGGCAATCTTAAACAGGAAAACATCATAACAGAGTCAACGAAAAGCCAAATTTAACAAAATGGATATACTATAATTCACGAAACCTGTAACAGAATAGCGGACTACAAGCCCATGTAGGCACCATCTTATGACCTCTTAAATTGTGTGAGCTAACCAGACAACATTCCAATGGCTTTCATATTTCTATAAATCTCCCTTTGTAAGAATGCACCATATCATGAACTCTTAATGTAATGGAACAATGGAAACTCTCTAGTCACATTCGGTGGCTTTATGATGGTGGAAATCCACATACCATGCAATTCCACAAGCCCATGCCAACTACAGAATTGAAAAATAACTTCCATGGTTCCTTTCCTTTATTTTACTCATCCCTCCTAAAGTCATTGACTCATAAGTTTACTGTTCAGTTCAATTGGGTCAGACAGTTGTTGGAGTCTATGTAACATTAACATGGGTCATCGTATCACATAAATTGTACCGAGGACAGAAGAGACAAACTTTAAAATTTGCAAAAAAGTTACCAGTAGACATCCACGCCTTACGAATTGCATCCCTATTTTTCTTGCGCCCAAATGTTGTAATAATTCCTATAACAGCTAGAAGCTTCTTCTTAGAATGATCTCCCTCATCTTTCGACAAGCTCTTTGGAACGAAACCTTCTTGTTTTGCTGCAGCCAGTTCCATCTCAAGGTTGGACAACTTCTTCTGCTGCTCCCTAGCAAATAAAATCATTCATCACAGTAAGCCCAATATCACAACAAATATGAACCCTTTTACAGAATGGGGTCTATTTACCTGCAAGCTATAATTTTAAGCGTGTCGTCAACAGAAATGGCAGAATGACCCTGAAAAATGAAAATGGACGATTTTCTGCCTAGTTAAAAACTTATTCTACGTTAACTTTTTAAAGAATGATAAAAGCAACAAACTAAAGCAATACATATTAATACTGGGTGAGGCATTTGGTCTGAAATTGAAAGGTAAAACTTAGGCGAAAAACAAAACAAACAAAACCCAAATGATAAAAATACCTGACCATTTCTTCTATCAAGCTCCTGAATCAAATAAACCCTTTCTGCAGCATCCTGCCACAGACTGTCAATACCACATCCTTATCAAACATTCATCAAATCAAAGTTTTTCGCCGAAAATCAAAAAGTCCAAATTCAGAATAGCCCCAATTACAGGTGCGAAAACAAAATTGAAAATTCGAAAAACTCACCGTCCGGCGACGTAGATTGCGGCCATGGTGGCGAGCATGGCGAGCAGGAGAACTGAAATTCGAGAGCGAAAAGACGAACCATATAGCCGGCTATGCATGTTTTTGGGTCTAACTAAACGAAGAGACAGAGAGCGAGACACGCAGAGGTCTAGCTTGGGAAATGCTAAGGGAATTTGAATGGATTTTTGGGAACTGATCAGTCAGATCTGGGAGGGTTTTGAGAGCTCGATCGAGCAGTGATTCAGAGTTTGAAACTAGCTGGTTGAAGAAGAAGAAGAAGAAGAAGAAGAAGAAGAAGAAAGGTGGATGGATGAAGAAGACGACGTAACTGATTACTATGCGCTCCAAATTAACGGGATTTTTGCAATAAAAAAAAAAAAAAAAAATGATCCCACATTCCCACGTGATGAGAATCACTTTTTGTCGTTTCTAGAATGGGAAGAGAGATGCAATGTGCGCTCCAAAATTAACTTAGCACACTCCTCCGATCAAACAATTTTTTTTATTTGAATCTCATTAAACAGTTTTAATAATTTGGACGCACCTCAATTATGATTACAGAAAAAGACAAAAGGGTTAATTACACTTTTTTTTAGATGCCAAAAGGTTTGCTTTGCATCCTAGTCCTAGTGTAAGGGACAATATATTGATCCCTTAATTTTAACACAAGGGTTAAAACTAATAAACCTATAAGTAAATCTAGTACTTAGATACATGACCGATCTCTTAGTTGAGCATTTTCATTGCATCATTTTAGTTTGGCCGTTTTTCACTATACACTATAATCTTCAAAACTCTACAATATATTTTTTAAGTTAAATTTGTGTTCTAATATTTTTCTCCTTCAATTTAATTATTTTTTTTTTTTGAAGTATTATTTACTTATGTGAAAGCTATGGTGTTCACGCATTTTCTTATGGTGTTCACCTTGATTTTTGTTAAGGACATTTTTCATAATATGAAATACCTTATTCTATTCAAATTACTTATGTATATTATGACAAACGCTCTAATATAAATTAAAATGAACGCTAATCACTTGTCACAAAAGAAAACTTGAGTTTCATAACTTTTTCGTAAACAAATAATGCTTAAAAAAGACAATCAAACTAATGTATAACATAAATTGAAAGACATATCTAAAGTTAGAGTGTATATTATAGAGTTTTAAAGATCAAAGTGAAAAATATGACCTAAACTTAGAGAGTGCAAAGTGTAATTAACCCAAAATAAAACAAAATAAAAACTTTTCTCTCCATTCATACATCATCTATCACAAATTTATGATTGACACTATTTGTTTTTTTTTTTTTTTCACTTTTAGTTTACAAATTTTGACACGAACTAACTTGCTAATTTTGTCTAAATTCGAGTTGTGTATTTTATGGGGTCAAAATTCGTCCTTTCTAATTGTAGGGCAAATGCGCAATAAACATGAAATAGAGCGCCAAATGTGAAGAAGTGTCAAAAGTAAAATAAAAAATCACTTGCTCTTATCGACGATATATATAAAAGCTGTTGCTCTCTTGGGCTACTACGGTTTCTCATTTACGACCGGGAAAAGACTCACGGTCACTTGCTCTGCGACAGAGAGTCACCGATCTTCTCCGATTCGATTCCAAGATCAGCGAAAATGAACGATGCAGATGTCTCCAAGCAGATCCAGCAGATGGTGAGGTTCATTCGCCAAGAAGCTGAGGAAAAGGCCAACGAGATCTCCGTCTCTGCCGAAGAAGTACGTCCCCCAATTCTCTCACAGTTCGCTTCTGTTTTCCCAATTCTTACTTTTTTTTTTTAACCCTAAATTTCATCTTAATCTTGATCCATTTTTGTTCATTCAGAAGCAATTGATTCTCTGTATGTATAATGCGTTTTTGAGTAATTACGAATGTTTACTTGGGTGTTTGTGTAGGAATTCAACATTGAGAAGTTGCAGCTGGTTGAGGCTGAGAAGAAGAAGATCAGGCAAGAGTATGAGAAGAAAGAGAAGCAAGTCGAAGTCCGTAAGAAGATGTATAATTGCTTAAACCTTCGTAGACTATCTGATTGTTTTATATTTTTGGTCGGTGAAGCGAATCATTGATTATGCTGATAGGAATATGTGTATAGAGCATCAGTAGTATGGTTTTGAATATCAGTTAGTGTTAGGTTGAATTCGGATTCGAAAATAGTCACTGTGTGGTGTGGAATACGGTGGTGAACATCCCATTTGGCAAGTTGGGAATTAGTGAAGACCGCTTCTGTTAATTTTATTGATTCGGAGGAAAATCGGGGAAATTAGTTGTTACGAGTCAGATGTGTGAATTTGGATTTATCCCATAAATTATATGATTGTTGTATATGCCTATATGGGTTTTGAAAACCAGTTTGTATGAAGCCCATAAAAACTAGTTCTCTATTTCTGCACGGTTGGGAAGCTTTTGCTTGTTTTTTTCTTGGCTTGTATAAAGGGTGCATTTGTCGGTTAAGTAACAGTTTGTTTTATCGGTTTGTTGCAGTGAGTACTCCATGCAGCTCAATGCTTCTCGTATTAAAGTTCTTCAAGCTCAGGATGATGTGGTTAACTCCATGAAGGAGGCAGCATCTAAGGAGCTTCTGAATGTGAGCCAAGAGCACCATGGATATAAAAAGCTTCTGAAAGATCTTATCGTTCAGGTCCGTTAACTTGTTATTTAGTTGACATGACTAACCCCACCAGTTTTTATGTGCTAAATTAACAACAAAGAATGAGATTGTGACTTGTTAGATAAATAATACACATGCTAATAGTTTGATCTCAAAATACATTTGAAATTTTGAATCTACATGACTCTTTTGGTGACAATTGAGCTTTAAGTATTATTCACGGTGATGATTTGAAATCCTTCATTGAGCCCATTGTTAGAACAGTCTGCTGTTTCTGTTTATAACAAATGAGTTCATGTGATTCTTTTGTTAATCCTGAATGATTTCTAATTTAGTATTTTTTTGCACACTTTCATTGATAAATTATAGACTATCATTGGTTTACTGAAAATTATGTTTTGTGTTGCAGAATTTACTCAGGCTGAAAGAGCCTGCTGTTTTGTTGCGTTGTCGAAAAGACGACATACATCTGGTGGAGTCTGTTCTGGAATCAGCAGCACAGGAATATGCTGACAAAGCAAATGTTCATACACCAGAGATTCTACTGGACCATGATGTCTATCTTCCACCTGCTCCTACGCATCATAATGCCCATGCTTCTTCCTGGTATGCTTCCTTAAGTTTATATTCAGATTCAAACCCTAATATCAGGCAGTTTGGGAATTCATAAAGTGGTCTACCTGAGTTTTGTAGAGTTATGAGCCTTCTAACCCCCCCCCCCCCCCCCCCCCCCCCAACACACACACAATTTTTTTAGAAGCATCTTTCAATTAGGATAGGATTTGATCTGGCTTGCTAATATTTAGCTTCTCAAACAGTTTACAACTTGCTGATGATAATTTTTTATTGTTCAGTTCTGGAGGTGTGGTCTTGGCTTCTCGAGATGGGAAGATTGTGTGCGAGAACACCCTTGATGCACGTTTGGATGTTGTATTCCGTAAAAAACTTCCAGAGGTATTTACCCTACAAGTTTTGAAAATGTTCAGATTTCATCTTTTGCCAATACTATTGATTTTGTTTTTATGCCATGCCATTTGACATGACTTCATAATGATAATGTGACATAGCTCTAGATTGCTTATTATGCCCTCTACTCTCCGGGACCATGCTTCAACTGAGCTTTTCTTATTCTAATTGCAGATCCGCAGAAGGCTCTTCGCTCAGGTTGCTGCATAATGGGATGAATTGTATTGTTCTTTTACCCTAAATTATAAGGCCCCAGAATTTTAAACTGGTCATTGACCAGAGGATCTTTTGTCCATTTGTTTGTGTATTTCTGATTTCTTGTCCTCTGAATAACTTTATATTTGTTAAAATAGTTCAGCTGTTATTTGCTTTGGTGTTCATATCTTCTGGGGCATGACAATGTGTTCTCATTCTTGTTAGTAATGATGATATTAATAAAAGTTTCCAGCTAGAGTATTACTGCTATATGTTGGTTTCAATGGAATGATGAAATCACAAATTTTTATAACTACTGGTAGGATGAGGGAACATGTGAGCCACATCTGTTTGTGTGCAAATCATTTTATATATTCACTTTTCAGAGGATGTTGTTTAATGTTGCTTGTATTCTTGTCGTCGTCGTCGTCCTCATCATCAGCACATGGACCATTATAATTTACTTGCTAAATGACAACTTCACCTCGTTTCATCTTAAAAATAAACGTCTCACTCATTTTCCACTAAACAATTTTACTAAAAACAAACTTTATGGGCTAGTTTGTTTTACCTTCTTAATAGGGATTGGCTTAGTTAAGACCTTAAGCTCATGTTTGGTGAGCTTGGGATTAAAAAAAATGGGGCTTAGTGAATCCCCTCTAACTTAAATGAACCTTCTTAGATGAGCTTAGTGAAACCCATGAAAAAGTGGAGGATTAGCTAATACCCTCTTGACTTGCCTCACCATCATCACTGGACCTCTTCCCTGTGACGCCCTCTACTATCGGCCACCAGTCACCTCCGCAACTCCAGCTCTCCGGTGGCTTGCTCAGCCACCCACGCGCAGCCCAGCCCATCTCAGCCACCCGTTCGCAGCCTAGCTCTTCGGCTGCTTGCCCAGCCACCCGCGCGCAGCCCAGCCCAGTCCAGCTACTCGCTCGCAGCCCAGCTCTCCAGCGGCTTGCCAAGCCACCCGCTCACAGCCCAGCCACCCGCTCGTAGCCCAGCTCTCCGGCGAAGTCGGTCTTTGTGTTTTTTGTCTTTTCTGTGAGATTTACGAAGTGGGTATTTGTGTTTTTTGTCTTTTCTGTGAGATTTACGAAGTGGGTATTGTCTACTTACTTGGTTTTTTCCTGATTGTGCAGTTTGGTTATCTGAGATTTCATTTGGTTGTTGTGATTTTATGAAGTGGGTGTTAAATTTTCTGGTTTGCGTATGAGATGGATTCAAATCTGTATCTCCATCTTGTTAGTCCTGCATTACACCAAACATAAAGGCAGTTCTTAGCTAACTTAGTCCATGTCAGTCCCTATAGATAATTCATGTCAACACAGTCCTGTGAAACAAACGAGGCCTATGTCTCTTAATTCTTAGACTTGTAATGTTGAGCTAATTTTGTTCATAACCATGGCCTGATGTGAAGTCATTACTGTAAATTCTGCAAGTCACCTTATATTATCTAACAACACTGTTTAGTTTTCTCTTTTATCATATGGAATCTTTAAATAGAAAATTATGATTAAATATCAAATATTAATAGTTTTTTAATAAAGCAGTAAGACATTAATTTTTTTTTAATTTAGGTACTAACCTATAGTAAAACATTTTGGATTAGGTCATAAATCAGTTTGTTATACAGTTGTGACTGTCGAACAGTTACAGTTGTAATTGTAGAACAGTTATAGTTGTGATTATTTAAAATTTATAAAAAATCAAAATTTTTAAGGATTTCATATTTTTTATTTAAATTTGAGGGATGAAATCCTATAACCCAAAGACTAAAAATTAAAGTTTAAGTCTTACAAATATTGAAAAAACAACAAATCAATAAAAAAGTTATGACTGTTAGACAGTCACAGTTCGATATAACCATGTTTTTTAAAGTTGGTACATAAACTGAAATTTAGTACCTAAAGTGAAATGACATAAATATTTTAGTAGTTGAAATAAAAAAATATTATAATTGGTACCTAAAGTCAATGAATCTATCTTTAAAAGCACTTTTGCTTATTTTTTGTAAAATTGTTAGGGTGGGGGGGCGAAACAAAATTATGATAACCCAAAATTTGCCAATTATCGAAAAACAGAAACTTCATCTATAATTGAAATTCATATGAATAATATATATTCTAAGGCGATTCACAAATGTAAATTCTACCGTTAAAAAGTAAATCCGTCATTTTTCAAAAGTTTAGTATTTGTCCGCCGTTTCCAAAAGTTCAAGAAGTATTTGTCTAGCATACAAATTCTTACTATAAAGTATTTTGATAACAAAAATCTCAAAAACAATCAATTTCAATTTCTCTCCAACCTTCCCAACGGGTCAGTTGAGTCAAATTGAAAGGACACCAAACTCAATTTAGGGAGGTGTTTTAAATGTGAAATTCCGTGGAATATTCAAGTAGGACTTTTGTTGAATGGCTTTACATTCATGCATAAACAAAGTCCATTGAAAAACTCACCCCAGTTATATTAGTGAGCTACGGATTGATCATTTGAGAAAACCTTATTTGATTTTTCTGCTAACAAAGCAAACCAAATACAAGTTTAATATCAACAGCAAATTAATTATAACAAAATATGCAAATGAACATAAAAACCCATGGCATCCTATTTAAATTTTTTTTAGAAGAAAATCATCAGTTTTCTTTCTTTAAAAATATAATTATTCTTTTTTTTTTTTTAGAATAAGATTATTCTTATTTTAAATATACCATACGAGAATAATATTAAATATTTTGTAAAAGTGGGTGGAGAAATATCTTTTTGGATTAATTTCAGTTCAGTACCTTAAGTTTGCTTCAAATTTTAATTTAGTACCTCATGTTTAAAATTTTGCAATGTCATACCTCATCTTTCCAATTTGTTGCAATGACATACCTCCGTCAGTATGGCTCTTTTAAATGTTGATGTGACACTTACATGACACTCCCACAATGATGACTGAATGTCACGTGCTCTGATAACAGGCCACGTCATGCCACATAACATAACAATAATTAAAAATCTAAAAACATGACACGTAATTATTAATTTTTTTCTTTCAATTTTTAGATTTTAAATTATTTTTTATGCTATGTGGCATAATGTGTCATGTTGTTAAACCACGTGGTATTCAGTCAACATTGTGAGAGTGCCATATAAGTTCCATATCAACATTGAAGAGATCTTTTAACAGTCATATTGACGGAGGTATGACATTGTAACAAATTGGAAAGATGAGGTATGACATTGCAAGATTTTAAACATGAAGTACTAAATTGAAATTTGAAGCAAACTTGAGGTACTAAAATGAAATTAACCCTATGTTTTTTATTTTTTTAAGTGGGGAAATAGGATTGGGGTGTGACAGTTATTTTCGAGCCAGCACGCGGGTGAGTTTCTTTTTCTGGTGGGTGCAGTCCGAAAATAATTTGGGTCTTAAATTTCTAACGAAATCAGCCCAATCAAAAATTTGTGGGCCGAAAAATTGGGGCTGAGGCTAACTTGGTCCAATTGACAATCCTCTCTCTCTCTCTCTCTCTCTCTCCCACTCTTTGATCTCTCGTTGCAACTTGCAAGGGACAACAGGCAACGCGAGCGAAGAAGGTTCACCGACCTAAACTGCTCGTTGTTCAGAAAGTGAACCCTAGTTAGTTGTCTTATAAAACAGTAAGTACAAGCTTTGTAAACTCCAACTTTGTAGTGCTTTATTTGATTCTGTTCAATGTTTCATTGAAATTTGTCTTCCACCGTTTTATGTGAGATTCTAATAATTTTCTCACAGTTTTTATGTTTATTTGTTGGATTTGATTCGCTTTTTGAAATAAACTCATTCATTTTCGTCTGGGTCAGTTATTCTTAGAGAAAGATTGTATTTTTATGGAAGTTTTTTTTTTCAATTTCATTATAAATTTGAGGTGAATTGGTGGATGGCCAATCTGGGTTTCTCATGTTTAGCCTATTATGGCTTATTCTGAATACTTTTGTACCTGCTAGTTCTTAAGAACGTTAATTTTTGTTTTTTTTCTTAGCAATCAGAGGGAGAATCACTGTGGCGAACGCATTGTTTTCTGGGGTTGTCTTTGTCCAACTGTGCTGAGTTTGAAACTCTGAAATACTTATGAATGGCGTGGAGAGAGATTGGCAAAAGGGTAAGTTTTCATGCATCTCTGAACAGACACATATGTACAGAAATATCACTTTCATATATTTTGGGAAAATTTGTTTCTTCTTTAATATGACATATAATAATTAAGGGGATACCAGTCTCACAACTAATGCTTCAACACTCCCCTCTTCCTGAAAATGCCTCTATTTTGCTTGACCCGGTGTGCAAAGAGCAGAGTAACTGCTTTGGATTGTCTTATAATCTTGTCACATATTCTTGGTTTAGCATTGAAATCTTGTTATTTGGTCACATATTCTTTGGCATCTTGATTTGAAAAGTTTATATTCATCCTGTTGGCAATGCCTAGGACAGCCACTCAGAAAAAGAAAAAGAAAAAAAGAGAAACACTAAAAATGTAGTAGTTGGATAATTGTGAATAGAAGCTTGTAATGATGAGAGTGATCTGTAGTTTTGGCTGAATTCTTTTTTAATATATACCAGTGGCATCAAGAATGTTTCACCTGAATTTCTTTTTGCAGGGTATATGTGCCAGTCTAACTACAGATTTAACTTCAAGTCTACGAAGACATGCTGTGGGCTTGACTTCTGTAACTACTGTTGAGGATATAGTAAAATCAATTTCTGCTTCTGTCAGATGCACAGCAGGTAAACTGAGGTTGCACAAGGAAAACCTTCTTATTTGACATTTTTGCAGTGCAATTTATCTCAACAGATTGATTTTTAATCCTTTTTATTTCCGTAATTACCTTTGCAATCCAATTTACCTACAAAAAGACCTGATATTGAATCGAGCTCCTTTTCGTAATTACCTTGGCTTGTATTACTTGTTTCTATTATTTTTACCACATAATTGTACTAGATGATAGTTCCACGTTTTGTTTTAGAAGCAAAGTAACTCCTAAAATATGGGTGTTTTGTTTACACGTTACACGTCGGATATCATCGTTCAGTTTTGCTCATATCTTAATTTTTGTTTGTGCTGCAGCACCCTCATTTAAATTTATATCACGGACGTTTGATTATTGTGAAGTTTTGAGAAAAGAGTCCCTCATACGGTAAGTTTATCTTTCTGTTTTTGTTTGTCACATGTTTTCCTTAGGAGTTAGGCTTATCTACTGTAGTAGTGTTTATTAGAGATTTTTTTCTTTTTATTTTCGTTTCAGTTTAAGAGGTACATATGCTTATTTTGACATTTGTGGTGAAAACTTTATTCCTTAGATGTTATCATGCAAGCCCAGAACTGTTTGCCAGAAAAGGAAATGATGAGGCATTTGGTTTAAAAACTCCCAAGAAAGAGAAGTTTGTAAAGAGGGACAATAAGACCCAGCCTCCTGTTGAAGCTCCATATGTGCCTCCTAAACTACAAAGAACTTCCAAAACTATGCTTGATAAGACAATTGAGATTTTTGAAGGCATGACCGTTGTTGAGCTTGCCAAGCGTACTGGTGAGTCAATATCCACTCTGCAAGGTATTCTTACAAATGTTGGGGAAAAGGTTGACTCGGAGTTTGATCCTCTCAGCATCGACATTGCTGAGCTGATTACAATGGTATTTCACCTTTTAAGCACTGAAATAATATATCCTATTCTTAGTGATTATTTTATTTTTTTGTCTGAATTCTCAGTGATTATTTTATTTTACTGGTTAACGATTGTTATCCTCACCAATAACATATTGTACACTGTACACATGCTTGGAATTGGATTCAACATTTAAATGTGTTTGGAAAATCTCTAAGCTTGAAATCTGCTTAAATGGAGAAAGTTTGCTTCCAAAGTCATTCTGCTCTTCTCAGTGGTTGGGGTACAGTTTCAAATAAATGGTTATGTGTTATTCTTCAAATCATTCTTAGGAAAGATGTCTTCTACTCTTACATTACACCAATCAGGTCATGTGACGGTACCCATAGTTGAGCATTATATTCATATAGCATATTTCTGCTTGATGAAAAGAAATATAAGTATAATTTACTTGTCTTAGTTCTGAGATACTAGTTATGAACTTTTTTGCTGCTCTTTCTTTAGCATTTTTTCCCTTCAATGGCAAGTGTATTCAGTATGATATTCTGCATTCGGGATACTTTAAAAACTTTAATAACTTATGCATTAATTTTGTAGGAAGTTGGGATCAATGTTAGGAGGCTGCACTCCAATCAAGGTACAGAAATGCTACCACGGCCTCCAGTTGTAACCGTCATGGGTCACGTTGACCATGGGAAAACTTCACTTTTAGATGCTCTACGTCAAACATCTGTGGCTGCCAAGGAGGCTGGAGGAATTACTCAGCATCTAGGTGCTTTTGTTGTTGGCATGACTACAGGAGCATCAATTACATTTCTTGACACCCCTGGTCATGCAGCATTTAGTGCAATGCGAGCAAGAGGGGCTGCTGTTACAGATATAGTTGTGCTAGTTGTAGCTGCTGATGATGGGGTGATGCCTCAAACTCTTGAAGCCATGGCCCATGCAAAGGCAGCTAATGTGCCAATTGTTGTTGCAATTAATAAATGTGATAAACCAGCTGCTAACCCAGAGAAAGTAACACTTCAACTTGCTTCTGAGGGCTTGTTGCTGGAGGATATGGGTGGAGATGTTCAGGTCGTTCAGGTTTCAGCAGTGAAGAAGGCGGGATTAGATAAATTGGAGGAGGCATTGCTTCTCCAGGCTGAGATGATGGATCTGAAAGCTCGCATTGATGGGCCTGCTCAAGCTTATGTGGTGGAGGCAAGACTTGATAGGGGAAAGGGTCCATTAGTTACTGCAATAGTGAAAGCAGGGACTTTAGTTAGTGGGCAGTATGTGGTTGTGGGCTCAGAGTGGGGCAGAATAAGGGCTATTAGGGACATGTTGGGGAAGTTGACAGAGCAGGCAAGACCGGCAATGCCAATTGAGATTGAAGGGCTGAAGGGACTTCCGAGGGCTGGAGATGATATCATTGTTGTGGAATCCGAGGAGCGAGCTAGAATGCTCAGTGCAGGGAGGAAAAGTAAATTCGAGAAAGATAGACTTAGGAAGATTAGTGAGGGGAGGGCAGAAGCTCCAGAACCAGAGCTGTCAGAAGAGGTGCCCAAGCGGGTTGAATTGCCGATAATAGTAAAAGCAGATGTGCAGGGTACCGTCCAAGCTGTTACAGATGCATTAGGGAGTTTAAATAGTCCTCAGGTATACCATAAGATTAGAATGGCCATGTACCTGACTGAATAGTTGCCAATAATGTTCAAATAATCACATGTTGCTTTGGTTGGTGATGTTTTGTTGGTTTTCCATGTAATGTTATGAGCAGTAATCACCTTTTTCATCTTTCCACTTTTTAAAACCTCTCCCTTACTGAATTGTCTTATCACTCTTTGTTCTTGATAATTCTCCAATTCTTTGCCAGGTCTTTGTGAATGTAGTGCATGTTGGTGTTGGGCCTATATCTCAGTCTGATGTGGACTTGGCACAAGCCTGTGGTGCATGTATAATTGGATTTAATATAAAGAGTCCACCCAGTTCTATCAGTTTGGCTGCAACTCGAGCCAATATAAAGGTACTAACCTTTGTTTTCTCTTTGTATCAATCATTTTGTGAGTGTTTTACCTGTCTGAAGAGATGCACTTTTTCTAACCATCATAGGATATGAATATCTATTCTGTATATATTCTTAGGCACAGGTTGTTGAAGTTTAAATTTGGTTTACCTTAGTATATAGAACTTGGAAGATTTAATTATTTTTTGGGGGTTTGAATGGCTTAGATAATGCTGCATGGTGTGATTTATCGGCTTCTGGAGGACATTGGGAATTTTATAGTAGACAAGGCCCCTGGAACTTGTGAGACCAAAGTTGCAGGGGAAGCTGAGGTGCTAAGTATTTTTGAGCTCAAAGGAAGGAGCAAGACCAAGGGACCTGACGTGAAGATTGCTGGATGCCGGGTTATTGATGGTTTCGTCACCAAATCAGCAACCCTAAGGCTTCTTAGGAGTGGAGAAGTTGTATTTGAAGGATCCTGTGAATCTCTCAAGCGGGAGAAACAGGATGTGGACACAGTGAAGAAGGGGAATGAGTGTGGACTGGTGATCCATAATTGCCAAGATTTCCGGATTGGAGACATGGTCCAGTGCTTGGAGCAAGTTATACGGAAGCCCAAATTCATTTCGTCCGAGAGCGGTGCTGTTCGAATAGAGTGCTGATTGTTTCTTTATAAGGAATATGCTAAATTATGAAAGAATTTTGATTATTTGCCCCTGCATCTCAGTCAAAATCCGGATTGATGTGGGGTTTATTTACTCATCCAACTATGTTCTTGAGCAGCTTAAATTAACTGTAAGCATGTCAATTTTAGGAGATCATAGTAGATTCATTCATTTAGGATATCATACGAAATGTTCTGTTGTAACATTGAGGAACTGCTGATTAACGCAACAAATATTTTGGGGAAAGCAAGGAATTTATGTACTTTCTACCTCATATTCATGCTTCTTATCTGCTTAAGACTAAAGAGAAGATTGTTTTTGTTGCCCTTTTTATAAGATCTATCACATGCAATTCAGTGACTTATCTTTTCTTTCAGATCATTTGATCTTGAATCCAGCTCAGGCCCTGATACTCTCATCACAATTAGCAGACAATCAAATCGGCCATGTGTTTTACAAACTCAGCAACACTCTGTAAAGTAGATAAACATCGTTTAACAACTCTGTCAGTGTCAGTGCAGTGCTAATACTCTGTTAAAAGTAGATGAAAACAAATCGGCCATGTGTTCTAACGAGTTAGCTAGTAACATGATGTCAACGTACTACTCTGACAGACCAGCACCTCTTTGACTTGGGGAAAATACCCCAAAGGAATCGAGCCAAAATTTCAGGAGAAGGGTAGAAAAGAATGGTAGCTGTATTTGGTCTGGTAGCTGTATTGGGACCCCCTTTGCCCAAAAAAAAAAAAAAAAAAAAAGCTGTATTGGGACCTCCACTGTATCGGCCAGGACATACTCAAGTAACAATATACTTTACAAGCATGGTCTCATACGCTTGTTCTCATCGCAAATTACAGAATATTGGTTTTAGTTTTCAGAGCAAATTGCACAACACTTCTGCCTTTTAATATGGTATTTTCAGTGACTGGGAGTTGGGACCTAGCTTTTTAATCATGTTCTTAGCAAACAAAAATTTGAAAAAAAAGAACCCGCTATAATCATTATTTGATCACCAAATCTATTTTTCATTGAAGAGCTCCAAATAGGACGTGTTCTTAGCACAAAAATATAGATATTTTTGACACAAGTTTTCACTGGTGCCTACTCCATATAGGAGTTTAACAATCTGAACCGTTTATTTTGTAGGTATCCATTAATAGATTATCTTTGTAAAAATTTAGGTAAATCGAAAACTATTTACTTACAAAGATTAAATGGGTAAACATTTCAAGTGTTTATTTTGTTGACCACTTAATCTTTATAAGTAAATTGTTTCCGATTTTACCTAATTTTTTGTAAGTATAATTTTTTAATAGAAACCTAAAAAATAGACGGTTTGAATTGTTAAAATTCTATATAGAGTAGACCTTATTAAAAATTTGTGTCAAAAATAAGATACCGTGAATCCGTCCCCTTTATCTATATTGTATTGCCATAAGCTACTCGATGGTACTTTTCTATTGCCAAAAAAAGATATTTATGTTGTCTGGATTTGTTTTCTTCCTTTTTGTTTTGCTTAAAAATTGTCATCAACTGCCCTTTTCTCCCCGCCAACCATACGGTCCTTACAGATGACTAGAATAGAAAATGATTGTAGATCCAGAATATACGTTTTGAGATTTTCATTCACTTAGCAAATAAAACGTGAAGCTGAGCTGCTTCATTTATTCCAAATTTCCAATCACTTGGCAACTTCTGCCTGCATATATAATTAGCAATTGTTTGGGTAAATGATTAACTGGGAGGCTGAAAAGTTAAAAACATTATTATTATTATTATTATTATTAGAGAAAGCTTCAACTAAGAATGTCCTGATTTTACAAAAAGTAATAACATTTTTTTTTTAAACAATAATTCAATGATTGGAACTGTCCATATTTTAAGACATCATAGATCACTCTTGTAAAAAATCAGTCAAATAAAAAACTGTTTTACCTAGTTTATTTATGTGTCTGCATAGTTTAGATCGACAACGACCTCAACCATCTAAAAAATAGACGGTTTCAAACATTAAACTTCATTATGGGATAGTAGGCAAAGATGATGTTCTAATTTTTCTTAAAGTAAGAACATCATTACTTAAAGCTCTCTCATTATTATTATTATTATTATTATTTTGATATGAAAATACAGGGCCGCAGATGGTTGCTTGTGGAGAAAGGGACTGCATAAATTTTTATCGTTTAGTGAGCTGCAGTTGTATATGTGATTGTATCGTGCAAGAACACGAACCATTTATATCACTCCAAATTGCATCAGTTAATTCGTTCTATAAGAATACAAGTCATCTACTTCTTCTCTATGTCACCTTTTCTTTTTTGGGTGCTGTGGTAGATGGTGTCAAATATTTATAAATAACGAGATTTATAAAAGTGCAGATCGATGTGAGTTGTGAGTTGGCGGGTTATAGTTCATCCACGTGCCGTTGACGAATGGTTTCTTAAGGACGGGTTTTCTGCATGACAAGCCGGAGACCTCAAGAGCAAGTTAGAGCAGGAGGGCTGTGATCTGCTAGTGAGCTTAGAGTACGATTTTTTTTATCATTCCAAAGTCCTGTTATGCATGTTTCTTGAGTGATATAAAACACTGCAATCTATATTATTATTTGTTTGTTCTTCTGTTAATTGGTTTTGGTTTTTGAATGGTATCCTTTCCAACTTGATGATAGCTTCATTTCATCTGCACCCAATTTTCAGAAAATCTTTCTTTAAATCTGTGAAGAGGAAGGTTCTTAGCTATATAATCATGTTTTTAAGTAAGATACTTCAGTTCTTTGTTTTTAAGTTCTTAGCTATATATAAGAGGTTCTTTAGACCATCGAAATTTGAGGGCAGAGGTGGTAGAGAAGTTACCAAGGGGATACCTTACTTAAGGCAGCCAAGTGTGTTCATAGTGACTCTGCTTTTTGATCCTTTAATGTTGGATTTTTCTGTTAATTGTGCAGACTTTCCAAATCACTTGGGCACAACATGGGGGAGGGTTTCTGGGCCTTATTCTGCAGTAGTTCTGAGTGTTCAACTGAGTCTGGAAATGAATGCAGTTCGGGCTTTTTAGCCATTTTCAATTCAGATTCATGTATCAACAATATTTTTGTCATTGCAGTTGATACCTTTCTTCTAGTCATCTTGTTATGTACCTTCATATATAGAATATCATCAAAGAAGATTATAGCACCATCACAGTCTCACACCTTCTCTGCATTGTCAATTGTCTCGGCCAGTTTTAATGCTGGTTTGGCTTTGGCCTATTTGGGGTTTGCGATATGGGAAGTCATCGAGAAAGTAAAAACTGATCGGAATATTTTACCTCTGCATGGATGGCTAGTATTGTTATTTCAAGGGTTCACATGGTTGCTTCTGGGTTTAACCATAAGCCTGAAGAAGCCACACCCTCCACATATTATGATAACAAAATTTTGTTCAATTCTTGCCTTCTTGATTGCATCTTTTATTAGCAGTTCATCAATTTGGGAAGCTATTTTGGATGAGGCAGTATCAGTTAAGATTGTCTTGAACATTCTTTATTTCCCCGGATCAGTTCTATTGCTCTTCAGTGCATTTCAAGGAAGCAATTATGCAAAAAGTGATCCAGAAATCCATGATGATGCTTTCTACACACCTTTGCAAGGTGCGGAATCTGATATCAGTTCAAATGACAATGTTACTCCTTTTGCAAAAGCTGGGATATTTAGTAGAATATCATTTTGGTGGTTGAATCCGTTAATGAAGAGAGGTAAAGAAAAGATTCTTGAGAATGAAGATATTCCAAAATTGCAACAGGCTGATCGAGCACGAACATGGTACTTAACATTTATGGAGCAATTGAACAAAAGGAAGGAAATAGGTCCATCGGATAACCCTTCTATTTTGTCCATACTTTTTTACTGCCAGAGAAAAGCTATTTTGATTTCTGGGTTCTTTGCACTGATCAAGATTCTTACATTGACTAGTGGTCCACTGTTTCTCATGGCCTTCATGAAGGTTGTTAATGGAAATGCAGCTTTTAAATATGAGGGTTATGCACTGACTCTTGGTCTCTTCATCGTGAAAATCTTGGAGTCTCTGTCAGAGAGGCAATGGTACTTCAGAACTAGACTGATCGGGCTCCAAGTAAGATCATTGTTATCTGCTGCAATATATCAGAAGCAACTACGGCTCTCGAATTCTTCCAATACGACTCATTCTCCTGGTGAGATAGTGAATTATGTAACAGTGGATGCTTACAGAATTGGTGAATTTCCTTACTGGTTTCATCAGATATGGTCCACTACCCTTCAGCTGTGTCTGTCATTACTTATTGTTTACTTCTCGGTGGGGCTGGCAACTGTTGCAGCTCTAATTGTACTCATATTGACTGTGCTGGGAAGCTCTCCATTGGCCAAGTTGCAGCATGAGTACCAAACAAAGTTCATGGTAGCACAAAATAGGAGGCTGAAGGCCATTACAGAAGCACTCTCAAATATGAAGATCTTGAAGCTATATTCTTGGGAGACAAATTTCAAGAAAGTCATAGAAGGGTTGAGAACAGAAGAACTCAAATGGATATCTCACGTATTGTCACAAAAGGGGTATTATAATGTTCTGTTCTGGTCATCTCCTCTTTTGATAGCAGCTGTTACTTTTTGGACATGCTACTTCCTTGGATATACTCTGTCTGCTAGTAATGTTTTCACATTTCTAGCAACTTTGCGTATTGTTCAGGAGCCAATTAGGCTGATCCCGGATGTTTTTGGAGCGTTTATTGAAGCAAAGGTTTCATTAGCTCGGATTGTGAAGTTCCTTGATGCACCAGAGTTGGAGAACAGGAATACAAGGAAGGAGATCAGTGGCAAAGATGTTGAGCATTCCATTTTCTTTAAATCCTCTGAAATTTCATGGGATACTAGTGCTGCAAAGGCGACATTAAGGAACATTAATTTGGTGGTTAAGCCAGGAGAAAAGGTAGCTGTTTGTGGAGAAGTCGGGTCAGGTAAATCAACCCTTTTAGCTGCAATTCTTGGAGAAGTTCCACACATCAATGGCATTGTAAGTAATCATTTCACTCCTTAACAATTTATTGAATTATTATAGATGGGAAAGCATTATTAAAGCTTCTGACTGCCTAAATTTACAGGTTCAAGTATATGGGAAGATAGCATTTGTTTCTCAGTCTGCATGGATCCAAACAGGTACAATACAAGAAAATATACTGTTTGGGTCAGCCATGGATCATGTTAGATACCACGAAACGCTTGAGAAGTGTTCCCTAACAAAAGACCTTGAGATGCTTCCATTCCGCGACCTCACTCAGATAGGAGAAAGAGGTGTCAATTTAAGTGGTGGGCAGAAGCAGCGCATTCAACTTGCACGTGCACTCTATCAAAACGCGGACGTCTACCTGTTGGATGACCCATTCAGTGCAGTTGATGCCCATACTGCGACCAGCCTATTCAATGTAATTCATAGTTTGCCTCTCAACCTAGTAACAAAAGTCTTTTTTATTTTTTTCATCTCCAGTGAAAGCTAATATGAATATTTGCCAGGAATATGTCATGGGTGCTCTGTCAGAGAAGACAGTTTTGCTTGTCACACACCAAGTCGACTTCCTTCCAACTTTTAATTCAATCTTGGTAATTTATAAACACTGATAATTTCCCATTGTTCTATTTAACATTTGTTATATGACTTTGATAGAATAGCTGCAATCCCTTCTAGTTTAGGACCCTTTCACATGGTTTGCTGATATCATTTTTCTTAATCTATTCTATTTTTCATATTTTAAGCAATCAGTTCATGTAACATATTTTTTTCTTCACAGTTGATGTCTTCAGGGCAAATTTTAAGAGTAGCTCCTTATGAGGAGTTGCTGGCTTCTTGTCAAGAGTTCCAAGACCTTGTCAATGCACACAATGACACTACTGGTTCTGAGAGGCAAGTTGAAAATGGTTCTACCAGAAAACATAAATCGCCCACAGAGGAAATTGAGAAAATTAAAACTGAGGTACAGCTAAAAGAATCTTCAGGAGATCAATTAATTAAGCTAGAAGAGAGAGAAACAGGAGACACTGGTTTCAAGCCATACATTCAGTATTTGAAGCAGGGCAAGGGCTTTTGGCTCTTCTCCTTGGCAATTTCTTTGCACTTGATATACATAGTTGGGCAATTAATTCAATTTTATTGGTTGGCTTCAAATCTTCAGGATTATAGCGTATCCAGAGTCAAACTCTTCGGTGTTTATTCTGTGGTCATGTGTATCATGTCATTCTCTTTGCTTCTTCGCTCTTTTGTTATAGTCAATTTAGGATTTGGGGCATCCAAATCTATTTTTTCAACACTACTGAACTCTCTTTTTCGAGCACCGATGCTGTTTTATGACTCAACACCTGTGGGAAGGATACTTAGTCGGGTAAGACTTGAAGAGTTTCAAAAACATAACTTAAATGATCTGCTTTAGATTACCCTAATGGAACTTACATTTGGATTGGCTGTTCTTTTTAGGTATCTACTGATATGAATATCATCGACCTTGAAATAGCTTTCAAGTTGATAATTGCTTGTGGGGGAACTATGAACACATACAGCATATTTATAGTATTGGTTGTTCTTACTTGGCCACTTGTGTTTCTGATTGTACCCACGATTTATATTACTATACTCTTTCAGGTAATGTACTACTCTAAAACTCTTCTTCAGTTCTTCGCCCCCAAACAAATTCTCTATTTGATTTTCTTTTCTTCATACAGAATTACTACTTGGCTTCTGCAAAAGAGTTAATGCGAATGAATGGCACAACTAAGTCTGCGCTTGCAAGCCACCTTGCTGAATCTATTAATGGAGCCCTGACAATCAGAGCTTTCGGAGAGGAGGAACGATTCTTCTCAAAAAACTTGGACTTCATTGATGCAAATGCTAGTGCTGACTTCAATAGTTTCTCAGCAAATGAGTGGTTGATCGAACGCCTGGAATTTCTATGCGCTATTGTTCTCTCAGCCACAGCACTTGCCATTACTTTGACTAATTTTGAGTCTTCATCCTCTGGTTAGTAAACATTAGCTGCTGCCATCCAATTGCTCCTCATAACTTTACACAATTCAGTTTGTCACCTGTGGTGCATCATATGCATTTCATGTGCTCTGCTCCTACTTGAACCATTTGGGGTTTCATTGCACATAATCAGGGATCAGAAAGATCCTTGATTATTGGGATGACTTTAACCATCTATATGGTACATCTTCTAACATTTTGCTTAATCTTTTGACAGGATTTATTGGGATGACACTATCATATGGTCTCTCCTTGAACGTATTCCTTGTAATTTCTGTTCAGTTTCAGTGCATGCTAGCAAATTCAATGATTTCCGTAGAAAGGGTAGAACAGTACATGCATATTCCCAGTGAGGCTCCAGAAGTTATTGAAGACAACCGACCTGCACATAATTGGCCTACTGTTGGTAAAGTGGAAATATGTGATTTGAAGGTTAGTATAGAAGATATACTAAAGAGTATTATTCTAACAATTTGGAACTTTTAAGAGCAATGAGACACGAATCCAATATTGAATGCCATTATGTAGGTAAGATATAGGCCAAATGCTCCACTAGTTCTTCGTGGGATAAATTGCATAATTGAAGGAGGGTACAAAATTGGAATTGTTGGCAGGACTGGAAGTGGAAAGACGACTCTTATCAGCGTTTTGTTTCGTCTTGTAGAGCCTACTGAGGGAAAGGTCATTGTAGATGGCTATGACATTTGTACAATTGGGCTTCATGATCTAAGATCACGTTTTGGGATCATCCCGCAAGATCCAACACTGTTTAGTGGGTCAGTGAGATTCAATCTAGACCCTTTATCAGAGCATACTGATCATGAAATATGGGAGGTATGGTTTTTGCTCATGTCTGATGGTTTTTATATTTATTGAGGAATAGGATGAATTGTAGTGTTGAAGTCCCTTATCACTTGTAGAATGATAGAACTACGCCGACTGAATCTTAATACCAATAGCTACTGCTTTTCAAAACAACCATTTAAAAATTAAAATTGATGTGTTGTGTCAACTGTCAACATTAAGTATTTATCAAGAAAGTTTTCCATCAGAACAAGCCACCAAGTAATGTATTCATACTCTCAGTCCTTCTTTAGAGAAGATGAATGCAAACTTTAAATTTGCAGATATGTAAAGGAAGACTTGATTCCTGTATATGACGTGCGTATAGAATGACTTGATAACCTTTACAGCGTATAGGATAACTTGATTCAAACATAAAATATCAAGTATCCACAAATTTTAAGTTTGCAGTCTATCTCTCTAGAGAAAAATTCTTCATACTCTATAACTTTCTTTTTGTAACTTGAATTATCTTCCATCAATGTTTTCAAGGTTCTTGAGAAATGTCAGTTACGAGAGGCCATTCAAGAAAAAGAAGAGGGCCTGGATTCTTTAGGTAAGAAATGGTATATCTAGGAGTGCTTTTCAGTGTCAATAAAGCAGCAACTAATTAACACACCCTGGATTGCAGTTGTACAAGATGGAACAAATTGGAGCATGGGACAGCGGCAGCTGTTCTGTTTGGGACGTGCTTTATTGAAGAGGAGCCGGATACTAGTGCTTGATGAAGCCACTGCATCAATGGACAATGCAACAGATTCTATTCTCCAGAAAACTATAAGAACAGAATTTGCAGACTGCACTGTGATAACAGTGGCCCATAGAATACCAACAGTAATGGACTGCACAAAGGTGCTTGCTATTAGTGATGGTAAGCATTATATCCCAAAGCTCTTGTACCAAAAATTGTGTTGTCTTATTCATGTGATGTTAGTTGTTGATTTGCCAAATTTACATTGACAGGGAAATTAGTAGAGTATGATGAGCCAACGAAGCTGATGAATAATGAAGGGTCACTCTTTGGGCAGCTTGTCAAGGAATACTGGTCTCGAGCTGCCAATGCCAACATCCACTCGGAAGAGTCTTGATTATCCGGCATTAAATTCATTAAAATGTCATTGAGTTAGAATTCAATAAGCTATTGCAGCAGCTAATTAAAGCTATGAATAAAAATGTCCAGGAGCTCTTTTTTTCCTGGAAATATAGTTTCTTAGAGCCTATTGTCACTCTTATGAATCTATGAAACAATGAAACCTTATATTTTGAACAACAAAACTTTAAAACTTTGATGCCTAAATTTCAAAGCAACTAACAATGTAACCAATGATATTGACACATAAAGATTCTGAAAACTCAAAAGGAAGCATTTAGAGCTTTACTGTTTGGGCCTTTGGAATTGGCAATAGATGTGGTTAACTTGAAAATCTCCACTTTAAGGTTTGAATATGGTAAATGCACCTCTTTGACTGGGGAAGGTACCCCCAAAGGAATCCAACCAGAAATAAAGAAGGCAGTGATAGAAGCTAGCTTTTGGGTGTCACACAAGAAAAGTAGCAGAAGACAAGGTGAAAAGAAGGGAAAGAGGCAGCAGAAAGGAAGGAAAATTATAGGAGGAAAGTATGGGGGAGTGTACTTTTCATGGACACTTTGGCCTAGCTACTGGGAATGATATCATAATCTCTGGCAAGGATTGTATACAGTACGAGACCTATATTGATACCAGGTCTTTATTTCCGCTCAATCTTACACATATCCAAAAAAGTATTATAAATTCACGGTTTTTTTATCCACACAGAATTCGTGTATCAATACATGCTCTCTACGCTAGAACGACTCTTCTTATATGTATTCTTAAAGACCCCAACAAGAATGTACTAAATTTGCTTAGGCTCAATCCGAAAATATGACTTTAGCCCATTTGCACATTTGTCTCTGAATTTCATAATTGGAATCTTAACTCCCTCAATAACTTATAAGTGGTCACATGAGTATATGATCGTTTTAAACATGTCACACATTTATCTATTAAATTCTTCAAAATGACAGAAATAAGATTGATGAAAAGATATTGAAACACATATTGAACATTTCCACTTGGAAAAGCAAAGCTAGTAACCTACAAACAATACTCACACACTTGCAAAAGAGTTATCAAACTGTAATTTACTTACCAAAACTTATGCATAGAGTTTGACGACATAGCATGCTTCACTATTTGAGAAGAAAATATTTCGTATTAGAACTTACATATGCATAAATTAAGTTTGTAAGGGCATGATTGATCCTCAAAATAATGACCACAAAAAGAGAAAAACAATTCTGTTAATTTACAGGAAGAATTTAATGTGGGGGGGGTGAACAACTTGAAGTCCCGATCGATTCTCCTCAACCACAATGTTTTGTCTTGGTGTCCATTATTTGCTGTTTTTCTGAAGTGTGTGTTTACTTTTATGGCGTAAGAATTTAGGTGTATAAAAATGTCCTTCTCAACAAGTCATGCAGCATACAGTTAGCCTATATTCTATTGCCATTGTTAGTTACTCAACGGTAGACCTTTCCGTAAAAGTTTGAGCATCGAGAATAAATGAAGAAACTCATGACATTATATATTGTATTACAAGATATATAAACTTGATGTGAGGTATTTTCTTAATGCGCCCCTTATGTGTGGTGTTACTTGGCCAAATACATAAACAACTAATGTGGCAATGTGGGAACAGGTATAGCTGGTGGGACTAACACATAGATTATCTATCTTGAACTATATATATGTAGAAGTTTGAACATTCAACTCAAAATTAATTGATAATAAATAGAGATTATTCTTTTAAAAATAATCAACTCCACACCAACCACATGATCATACTGGATGGGACAGGATAGAAAAATGGTTTTAGATTTGCACAATTTTCCAACTGGTGTCAAATAATTAATCTCACGTATAGTGTACTCAGATATATTTTATCATTAGCCAAATAAAAAAATAAAAACGACCATTATGAATATGATGTATTTTAAATTTTATTCGTTCGTTTGGGCATGGGATCTCGATCCATTTTGTTTTCCAATGAGAACACTTGCAACCGCGGGTCATTGCACCCATGTCCGACCAAATGCATTTTCCACGTTGAAAGTTGAAAGTTGAGCTACTTCATTATTTTCCATTTACTTGGCAACTTCTTCTTGTATCTATATTTATAATTCACAATACTTCTGGTAGATGATTTGATTAGCTAGAAAAGTATAGCTGAAAAGTCTAAATATATTATTCGAATAAATGAAAAGACAGGGCCACAGGGGCTGCCTAATTTTTATCGTTTAGTAAGCTGAACTTGTATATATGATTGTATCATGTATCATTGCATGATACATATATATATATATATCTACCAAATTGCATTAGTTAATTGGTTTTATTAAAGGAGTTAAATTTTAATTTTTAAGAGTACCAAAATTTTATCACACATCTATCAATTTTTTAAGAAAATTTCACTGAAATGTTTGAAATCTTTTGGTGCTGCCGCTGGTGCTGGTGCTGGTGCTAAGAAATTTTTGAGAGCCAATTAATGTCTCTGTGTTTTGTTTTGTTTGTATGTGTCAGAGAAGAAAAGAAAGAAAGAGATTTAGAGAATTCAAGTGGGTTTGAGAATTTTTAACTTCTGGGGGAGGTTTCTAACTTTCTATACAAATAGATTGAATAGTTTGCGAGAAAGAGTAGCAGAGTTGGGCTGGTTGTGTCTGAAAGAGAAATGAAAATGTATGTTTAGAGAACGTAGGGTAAGAGAGGTAGGCAGAAATGAAAACGTATGATCAAATTAATTAAATAGTTTTCCATATTTAGCTAATTCTTATCATCTTCATTTATCTTTTCAGTTGTACACATTAGTATATTACCAAAACAATCAATGCTTTTTATTGTTTTAATTACACAATTTAATCACTCTTTTAATTGCAATTATTAAGCTCCTTCAATTAATTAATCAATATATTTATCTTATATCATTTTTTTAACTAAGTTAATCAATATGTTTAATCACTCTTTTAATTGTAATTATTAAGCTCTTTCAATTAATTAATCAATATGTTTATTTTTTAATTATAATATTATAGTATAAATAAAACTGAAGTATTATTTATGTAATTATTAATTAATGAACCATTTTTTAATAATATTTGACTCCATCGCTTATTATATTCATCATATATATCACATGAAACCTATTATATAATTTAATTTCTTCAATATTTTTTATCAATGTAATAAATAATATATTAAATAAACATATAGTAAATTTTCATTCAAAATTTTCATATTTTGATAACAATTTTTGTCATTTTTAAAATTCTTAAAATCCGAAATCTTGGTCCTGCTACTAACTTTTATATCAATACCCATCTGGGTTTTGTCATTATTTACTGTATCTCACTTCCATATATGGACTAGATCGATGAGGTCAAATATTAATTAAATAAAGGACAAGATTCGTAAACAGTTGTGGTTATAATTATGAATTGGTGGAGGTAATGTGCATACCTCGCCGAAAAGGACTGAAAGGAGGAAGACTAAGCTGTACGTCCTGTTCGTTCATGGTCTTGAGGATCATGCACGTGCCTTTGGTGACAATAGAAATAGTATTTTAGAGACGGGTTTTGTGCATGACAAGCAGGAGAGGCCTCAAGAGCAAGTTAGACCAGGAGGGCTGATTTGCTACTGAGCTTGAGTAAGATTTTCTGGGTTTCTTCCAAGTCCTGATATGCATGTTCTTTTTTTTTTTTTTTTTGAATCGTATAGAAGACTGCAATCTTATATTATTATGTGTTTTTTATGCTGGTGGTTTTGGCTGATGTTTGGTTTTTGAATAGTATTCTTTTTCTAACTTGATGATGCATGATAGCTTCATTTGTACCGACCTTTCAGACAATCTTTCTTTAAATGTGTGAAGAGGAAGGTTCTTGCTTCATAGAAACATATAAAGTTACGTTTGTAAGTAAATATCAGTTCATATTTGTACTGTATATATGGTCTTCTTGGTCTGATAGTCTCCAAAGCCACAAAGCATGTCACGTGTAAGAAACTTTAATGTAAAGCATGATACCTTTCAGTAGATCCCCAGATTTAGAAAAGAGATGATTAATTGTCGTTGGTCAGTTTGTTTATACTTGTAGATTCTAATGGAAGTAAACATACAAATGAACTCATGAAAAACACTAGAAGTTGTGACTTCAACTTCTAGATGCTTTTTGAGTAGAATAGAACTTGGCTTATTGGATCTAGAACTGTTGCCTAATTATTTGAACAATATGAATTGCAATTTCATGTTTCTGCGTCCTATCTTAAGCACAGAAAAATTTTCCCCATGTTAAATTTCAGTTTATATTGACTATACTACCATTGATCTGCTTAAAATTATGAATTTGAGATACAGTTCCTTTTTCTGCTTTCAAATTATTTTCCCTTGTAATTGTGCAGACTTTCCAAATCACTGAGGCACAACATGGGGGAGGGTTTCTGGGCCTTATTCTGCAGTTGTTCTGAGTGTTCAACTGAGTCTGGAAATGAATGCAGTTTGGGCTTTTTAGCCATTTTCAATCCAGATTCATGTGTCAACAATATTTTTGTCATTGCAGCTGATATCTTGCTCCTATTCATCTTGTTATGCATCTGCATACATAAAATATCAACAAAGAAGATTACAGCACCAACACAGTGTCACACCTTCTCTGCATTGTCAATTGTCTCGGTCACTTCTAATGCTGTCTTGGCTTTGGCCCACTTGGGTTTCGGGATATGGACAATCGTTGAGAAAGTAAATACAGATCAGACTGTTTTACCTCTACATGGTTGGTTGGTATTGTTATCTCAAGGGTTCACGTGGTTGCTTCTGGGTTTAACCATAAGCCTAAAGAAGCCACACCCTCCACATATTATGATAACAAAATTTTGTTCAATTCTTGCCTTCTTGATTGCAGCTTTTATTAGCAGTTCATCAATTTGGGAAGCTATTTTGGATGAGGCAGTATCAGTTACGATTGTCTTAAACATTCTTTATTTCCCCGGATCAATTCTATTGCTCTTCAGTGCATTTCAGGGAAACAATTATGCAAACAGTGATCCAGAAATCCATGATGATGCTTTCTACACACCTTTGCAAGGTGCGGAATCTGATATCAGTTCAAATGACAATGTTACTCCTTTTGCAAAAGCTGGGATATTTAGTAGAATGTCATTTTGGTGGTTGAATCCATTAATGAAGAGAGGTAAAGAAAAGATTCTTGAGAATGAAGATATTCCAAAATTGCAACAGGCTGATCGAGCACGAACATGGTACTTAATATTTATGGAGCAATTGAACAAAAGGAAGGAAATAGGTCCATCGGATAACCCTTCTATTTTGTCCATACTTTTTTACTGCCAGAGAAAAGCTATTTTGATTTCTGGGTTCTTTGCACTGATCAAGATTCTTACATTGACTAGTGGTCCACTGTTTCTCATGGCCTTCATGAAGGTTGTTAATGGAAATGCAGCTTTTAAATATGAGGGTTATGCACTGACTCTTGGTCTCTTCGTCGTGAAAATCTTGGAGTCACTGTCCGAGAGGCAATGGTTCTTCAGAACTAGGCTGATTGGGCTCCAAGTAAGATCATTAATATCTGCAGCAATATATCAGAAGCAACTACGACTCTCGAATTCTGCCAAGATGACACATTCTCCAGGCGAGATAGTGAACTATGTAACAGTGGATGCTTACAAACTTGGTGAATTTCCATTCTGGTTTCATAGAATATGGTCCACGAGCCTTCAGCTGTGTCTTTCATTAGTTATTGTTTACTTCTCTGTGGGGCTGGCAACTGTTGCAACCCTATCTATACTCATATTGACTGTGGTGGCAAGCTCTCCATTGGCCAAGTTGCAGCATGAGTATCAAACAAAGTTCATGGTAGCGCAAAATAGGCGGCTGAAGACCATTGCAGAAGGGCTTTCAAATATGAAGATCTTGAAGCTATATTCTTGGGAGACAAGATTCAAGAAAGTCATAGAAGGGTTAAGAAGAGAAGAACTCGGATGGATATCTTTAGTATTGTCACAAAGGGGGTATTATAATTGTATGTACTGGTCAACTCCTGTTTTTGTAGCGGCTGCTACTTTTTGGACATGCTACTTCCTTGGATATACACTCTCAGCTGGCAATGTTTTCACATTTCTAGCGACTTTGCGTAATGTTCAGGAGCCAATTAAGCTTATCCCAGATGTTTTTGCAGCATTTATTGAAGCAAAGATTTCATTAGCTCGGATTGTGAAGTTCCTTGATGCACCCGAGTTGGAGAACAGGCATACAAGGAAAGAGAGGAGAGGCAAAGACGTTGTTCAGCAATATTCCATTTTCTTTAGATCCTCTGAAATTTCATGGGATAGTAATGCTGCTACAAAGGCAACATTGAGGAACATTAATTTGGTGGTGAAGCCAGGAGAAAAAGTAGCTATTTGCGGAGAGGTTGGCTCAGGTAAATCAACCCTTTTAGCTGCAATTCTTGGAGAAGTTCCACACATCAATGGCATTGTAAGTAATGATTTCATTCGATCCTAAACAATTTTTATTGAATTATTATATTTATGGATGGGAAAGCATTATTAATTAAAGGTGTTCTGACTACCTAATTATATTTACAGGTTCAAGTGTATGGGAAGATAGCATATGTTTCTCAGTCTGCATGGATCCAAACAGGTACTATACAAGAAAATATTCTTTTCGGGTCTGCCATGGATGATTTTAGATACCACGAAACACTTGAGAAATGTTCTTTAGTAAAGGACCTTGAGATGCTTCCATTCCGCGATCTCACTCAGATAGGAGAAAGAGGTGTCAACCTAAGTGGTGGGCAGAAGCAACGCATTCAACTTGCGCGTGCACTCTATCAAAATGCTGATGTCTACCTCTTGGATGACCCATTCAGTGCAGTTGATGCCCATACTGCTACCAGCCTATTCAATGTAATTCCTACTTTGCATATTTTAGTTGTTTGTACTTGAAATAGCAGCTAATATGAAATTATGCTTGCCAGGAATATGTCATGGGAGCTTTGTCAGAGAAGACTGTTTTGCTTGTGACTCACCAAGTTGACTTCCTTCCAACTTTTAATTCAGTCTTGGTAATTTATAAACAATGCTAATTTCCCATTGTTTTATTTTGTTGAGAGAAGATCTGGAAAAAGATAACCTTGGATAGTGGCTTATAAGGTGTTGGGCATCTCCACCCATTACCAATTGGTTTTGGATTAGATGTTCTAATTTTTTTCATGGTATTAGATCAGGTTATATATGTGACAGGCCTAACGGCCACATGTGCTCTCACGTCACCCAATATGAACATTTGATTAATGTCTTCTTTTTCTCTGTCCATGTACAGTTGATGTCTTCAGGGAATATTTTAAGAGCAGCTCCTTATGAAGAGTTGCTGGCTTCTTGTCAAGAGTTCCAAAACCTTGTCAATGCACACAAGGACACTACTACACATTCTGAGAGCCAAGTTGAATATGCTGCTACCAGAAAACACAAATCGTTCAAGGAGGAGATTCATGAGAAAGTTAAAACTGAGGCAAAGGCACAGCTAAAAGAATCTTCAAATGGAGATCAATTGATTAAGCAAGAAGAGAAAGAAATAGGAGCACTGGTTTCAAGCCATACATTCAGTATTTGAAGCAGGGCAATGGATTTTTGCTCTACTCCCTGACCATTTTTTTTCACTTGATATTCATAATTGGGCAATTAATTCAGTTTTATTGGTTAGCTTTGAACCTTCAGGATTCTAGCGTATCAAGAGTCAAACTCTTCACAGTTTATTCAGTGGTCACGTGTATCATGTCATTCGCTTTGCTTCTTCGCTCTTTTGTTGTAGTCAGTTTAGGAGTTGGGGCATCCAAATCTATTTTTTCTACACTGCTCAACTCTCTTTTTCGAGCACCGATGCTGTTTTATGACTCAACACCTGTGGGAAGGATACTTAGTCGGGTAAGTACATACATAAGACTTACTTGAGAGTTGATGAAATAGTCTGCTTAATTAATTTACAAAACTTACATTTGATAAAATTGTGTATTTTGTTTAGGTATCAACTGATATGAATATCATTGACCTTGAAGTAGCTTTCAAGTTGATGATTGCTATTGGGGGAACTATGAACACATACAGCATATTTTTCGTATTGGTTTTTCTTACTTGGCCACTTGTGTTTCTGATTGTACCTACAATTTATGTTACTGTACTCTTTCAGGTAAAGTACTACTTTAATCTCATCAAACAAAGTACTACTCTAAAACCAACCTTCTTGTTTAGTTCTTTGAATTCCAAAAAATTCTATATTTGATTTTCTTTAATTTCTACAAATAGAACTACTACCTTGCTTCTGCAAAAGAGTTGATGCGAATGAATGGCACAACTAAGTCTGCACTTGCAAGCCACCTTTCCGAATCTATTGCTGGAGCCCTGACAATCAGAGCTTTTGGAGAGGAGGACCGATTCTTCTCAAAAAACTTAGACTTTATTGATGAAAATGCTAGCGCTGACTTCCATAGTTTTTCAGCAATTGAGTGGTTGATTGAACGTTTAGAATTTCTATGCGCCATTGTTCTCTCAGCCACAGCACTTGCCATTACTTTGACTCAGTTTGAGGCTTCTTCCTCTGGTTAGTAAACATTAGCTGCCACCATCCCATTGTTCCGGTCCTCACAACTTTACAATATTCATTTTGTCACCATCATATCATATACATTTCATGTGTCCTTCCTTCCCCTACTTGAAACATTTGGTACATCTTCTAACATTTTGCTTAATCTTTTGACAGGATTTATTGGGATGACACTATCATATGGTATCTCATTGAACGTATTCCTTGTAATTTCTGTCCAGTTTCAGTGCACGCTAGCAAATTCAATGATTTCTGTAGAAAGGGTAGAACAGTACATGCATATTCCCACTGAGGCTCCAGAAGTAATTGAAGACAACCGACCTGCACACAATTGGCCTACCCTTGGTAGAGTGGAAATACATGATTTGAAGGTACACATAGTATGACAACAGATATACTAATTAATGACTATTACTCTAACAATTTGGAACTGTAAGAGCAATATATGGGACTTGTAAATGATAGAAATGACATTATATATGCAGGTAAGATATAGGCCAAATGCTCCACTAGTTCTTCGCGGGATAAATTGCATAATTGAAGGAGGGTACAAAGTTGGGATTGTTGGCCGGACTGGAAGTGGAAAGACAACTCTTATAAGTGTTTTGTTTCGTCTGGTAGAGCCTACAGAGGGAAAGGTCATTGTAGACGGCTATGACATTTGTACAATTGGGCTTCATGATCTAAGATCGCGGTTTGGGATCATCCCTCAAGATCCAACACTATTCAGTGGGACAGTGAGATTCAATCTAGACCCCTTATCGGAGTATTCTGATCATGAAATATGGGAGGTATGGTTTTTGCTCCTGTCTGATGGTTTTTATATTTATTGAGGAATAGGATGAATTGTAGTGTTGAAGTCCCTTATCACTTGTAGAATGATAGAACTACGCCGACTGAATCTTAATACCAATAGCTACTGCTTTTCAAAACAACCATTTAAAAATTAAAATTGATGTGTTGTGTCAACTGTCAACATTAAGTATTTATCAAGAAAGTTTTCCATCAGAACAAGCCACCAAGTAATGTATTCATACTCTCAGTCCTTCTTTAGAGAAGATGAATGCAAACTTTAAATTTGCAGATATGTAAAGGAAGACTTGATTCCTGTATATGACGTGCGTATAGAATGACTTGATAACCTTTACAGCGTATAGGATAACTTGATTCAAACATAAAATATCAAGTATCCACAAATTTTAAGTTTGCAGTCTATCTCTCTAGAGAAAAATTCTTCATACTCTATAACTTTCTTTTTGTAACTTGAATTATCTTCCATCAATGTTTTCAAGGTTCTTGAGAAATGTCAGTTACGAGAGGCCATTCAAGAAAAAGAAGAGGGCCTGGATTCTTTAGGTAAGAAATGGTATATCTAGGAGTGCTTTTCAGTGTCAATAAAGCAGCAACTAATTAACACACCCTGGATTGCAGTTGTACAAGATGGAACAAATTGGAGCATGGGACAGCGGCAGCTGTTCTGTTTGGGACGTGCTTTATTGAAGAGGAGCCGGATACTAGTGCTTGATGAAGCCACTGCATCAATGGACAATGCAACAGATTCTATTCTCCAGAAAACTATAAGAACAGAATTTGCAGACTGCACTGTGATAACAGTGGCCCATAGAATACCAACAGTAATGGACTGCACAAAGGTGCTTGCTATTAGTGATGGTAAGCATTATATCCCAAAGCTCTTGTACCAAAAATTGTGTTGTCTTATTCATGTGATGTTAGTTGTTGATTTGCCAAATTTACATTGACAGGGAAATTAGTAGAGTATGATGAGCCAACGAAGCTGATGAATAATGAAGGGTCACTCTTTGGGCAGCTTGTCAAGGAATACTGGTCTCGAGCTGCCAATGCCAACATCCACTCGGAAGAGTCTTGATTATCCGGCATTAAATTCATTAAAATGTCATTGAGTTAGAATTCAATAAGCTATTGCAGCAGCTAATTAAAGCTATGAATAAAAATGTCCAGGAGCTCTTTTTTTCCTGGAAATATAGTTTCTTAGAGCCTATTGTCACTCTTATGAATCTATGAAACAATGAAACCTTATATTTTGAACAACAAAACTTTAAAACTTTGATGCCTAAATTTCAAAGCAACTAACAATGTAACCAATGATATTGACACATAAAGATTCTGAAAACTCAAAAGGAAGCATTTAGAGCTTTACTGTTTGGGCCTTTGGAATTGGCAATAGATGTGGTTAACTTGAAAATCTCCACTTTAAGGTTTGAATATGGTAAATGCACCTCTTTGACTGGGGAAGGTACCCCAAAGGAATCCAACCAGAAATAAAGAAGGCACCTCTTTGACATAGCATGCTCCACTTATCCACTATTTGAGAAGAAAATATTTCGTATTATAAGAACATATGCATAAAGTTTGTAAGGGCATGATTGATCCTAAAAATGATGACCACAGAAAGAGAAAAACAATTCTTTTAATTTACCGGAAGAACTTAATGTGGGGAGTGAACAACTTGAAGTCCCTATTCTCCTCAACCACAATTGGCCTGGCAGTAGATATGCCATTAATGTACGATTATGATGTTTTGAGAAGATCTTAACTGTCACAGCCGACACCACTTGGCCATATATATAAACTGTTAGACTATCATCACAAACATCAAAGAAATACATCTGCAACCTAGAATAGATTAATCATGAAAAGCATGAACACCTACCTGATGCCATCGAGTAAGCCTTGAGTAAGCCTTGAGTAAGCCTTCTCCTCTCAGCAGAATTCCTTATAGTAGCTCAATATGGGACTGAGTTCTTTAAGCAAAAACGATACTGTGAGAGCAGGGACTTACTCCTATATATATATATATGAAAATTGATTGGTGTCCTCCCATAAAGGAACTACTCAATCCTAATCCAACACAGCTGCAGTATAGGAAAACCTTATTCATGTCCATATAGGATTCTAACACCCTACCTTCCAGGCCCTTAGTCCTTGTTATGATTGAATCATAAATCATAAAGGACAACCGGATTAATCTAATATAGCCCTTTATCTTGAACTGCAAGCTTAGTTTCCTAGTTGTATCCAGATTTATCAATCATTAGTCCACTAGGATTTCTTACATTCTCCCACTTGGACTAATGATCAATGAACAACTAGAACACCAATATAACAGAACAAGCACAGCCTTAGTGATCACATATAATCTATACCAGATTAGAACCTGTGACATGATCTGAGAAATTGCCGAGTTACATGGGACCATAGAAAAGTCTTGCAGTGCAGAAAAGGCAAGCATCCCATGACCACCAATGCAAATCAAACAACTATATCAGTCATCTGAATGAACATTTAAACAATGTGCAGACTTTAAATTGATTCAAAAACCAGAAGCACATCAGTCCACTTTACTGATTCAAAATAGAATCTTCTTTAAATAAAACTTATTCCTTATCTGTAATTCAATAAATTTGAATATCAACCAAATAACATGAACTGTATATAGCAAATAACAATACTGACAAAATGATATCTCAACTGAAAAAGCATTAAACACCATATCTGCAAAAGTCAGTAACTGAAAACAGTTCATAACTAAACTTGAAATCAAAATGAAATTTTTGAAACCAAAACATAAACTCCCACTAGTCTACAGCATCAAAGGATTCTAAAACACCAATTCTAGTAACATGCTCTTTGAAGACTCCTATAGGCATAGCCTTGGTGAATGAATCAGCTAGCATGTTATGAGTGTCTATGTTCTCCACATGAATCTCTCCATCTCGATCTAACCTTGTCTCTTAGCCAAAAAAACTTAGGATCTATATGTCTAGACTTGGTAGACCTTCTGTTATTTTTGGCAAAAAACACAGCAGCCTCATTGTCACAATAGAGAGTCATTGGTTTAGTTGCAGAGTCCATAATTTGAGTTGCCTGGACAAAATTCCTCAACCAAACTGCTTGTGTCCCAGCCTCATAAAGTGCCACGAACTCTGCCTGCATAGTTGAAGTAGTAGTCAAGGTTTGCTTCCCACTCCTCCACGAAATTGCACCTCCAGCTAGCATAAAGAGATATCCTGAAGTCGATTTTCCATCCTCTTTACTCCTTGCAAAATCAGAATCTGAATATCCTATTATCTCAAGTGCCTCAGTTCTCTTGTACACAAGCATGTAATCTTTAGTCTTCTGCAGGTATCTCAATACTTTCTTGCCAGCTATCCAATGTAGTAATCCTGGATTGGTTTGGTACCTGCCCAAAATTCCCACAGCATACCCCAAGTCTGGTCTGGTGCACACCATTGTATACATCAAACTGCCAACTAAGGATGCATATGGCTTGTCAATCATCTGCTCCTTTTCTAAATTGGTTTTCGGACACTGACCCTTATGAAAACTATCTCCCTTCTGCACTGGTGCTTCCCCTGGTTTGCAATTCTCCATAGAAAATCTCTTAAGCACCATGTCAATGTAATTTCTTTGTGACAAGCCTAATATACCTTTTGTTCTATCCCTTCGAATTTCAATGCCAAGTACAAAACCAGCTTCTCCTAAATCTTTCATTTCAAACTCTTTGGACAGAAAACATTTTGTTTCAACAAGCAAGTTCACATCACTGCTGGCCAATATGATATCATCCACATATAAAACCAGAAAAATAAATCTACTCCCACTCACCTTAAGATAGATGCATTCATCAAGCTTGTTTTCTATAAAACCAAAAGATGTGACAACAGCATCAAATTTAAGATACCACTGTCTAGAGGCCTGTTTCAGTCCATAAATGGACTTTTTGAGTTTGCATACTTGGTTTTCACAGCCTTGAGTTATAAAGCCTTCGGGTTGAATCATGTAGATGTCTTCCTTAAGATTTCCATTAAGGAAAGCAGTCTTCACGTCCATTTGGTGTAGCTCAAGATCAAGATAAGCCACCAAGGCCATGATGATCCTAAACGAATCCTTAGTTGAGACTGGTGAGAAGGTCTCATTGTAGTCAGTTCCATATTTTTGTGTAAACCCTTTTGCCACTAGCCTTGCCTTATGTCTCTCTATCTTCCCATCTGAACCCCTTTTAGTTTTAAACACCCACTTACAGCCTATTGGTTTTGAACCTTGAGGTAAATCCACCAGCTCCCAAACTCCATTGTTGCTCATGGACTGAAGTTCTGATTGCATAGCCTCTAACCATTTCTCTGCATTTACACTATCAGCAGCCTCTTTGTAAGTCAATGGATCATTCTCATTTTCTCCAATATTGTAGTCTATTTCCTGCAAATAAACCATATAGTCTTCAGAAATTGCAGATTTCCTTTGCCTCTGTGACTGTCTCCTTGGCACTTCATCTGCAACTTGTTCTGTTGGAACATGGTCATGCTGAACAGTTTGACTAACTGGATCATGTACCACATTTAGCTCAAGATTTTCATCTTGAAATGGAAAAGATAGAGACTGGTCCGAGATAGCTGAAGGTTCTTCAGATAAGGTAGTCACATGATCTGTCTCTTCAAGAAAAGAATCAAAATCTTCTTCACCTTGTCGTGTCTCTCCATTCTCAATAAATTTTGCTTTATTGGTTTCTATGATCCTTGTATGGTGATGAGGACAGTAGACCTTAAAGCCTTTTGACTTCTCTGGAAATCCAATAAAATAACCACTTACAGTTTTGGGGTCAAGTTTTCCTATTTGAGGGTTGTAGACCTTTGCTTCAGTTTGACAGCCCCAAACAAGTAGATGCATTAAGCTTGGTTTTCTAGAGGTCCAAAGCTCATAAGGTGTCTTGTGCACTGACTTACTAGGTACCCTATTACAAATATAATTGGTTGTCTTCAATGCTTCCCCCCAGAGAAATTTAGGCAAAATGGAGGTACTCATCATGCTTCTAACCATGTTAAGCAAAGTTCTATTCTTCCTCTCAGCCACACCATTCTGTTCTGGGGTTCCAGGGGTGGTATATTGAGCTACAATCCCACAACTTTCTAGATAGAGTGCAAATGGACCTTTGTGTTGACCCTTTTCATCATATCTGCCATAGAATTCTCCCCCTCGATCTGACCTTACAATCTTAATGGTCTTTTCTAATTGATGTTCTACCTCAGTTTTAAATAATTTAAAGGTTTCAAGAGCCTTAGACTTTTCTGAGATGAGATAGATGTAACAAAACCTAGAGTAGTCATCTATAAAAGTGATGAAGTACTGGTTTCCACAGATGGTTTTGATAGGAAAAGGACCACAGATGTCAGTGTGGATAATTTCTAAAGTATGTGCACTGCGGGTTGATCCCATTTTCCTAGTGTTTGTTGTTTTTCCCTTAATGCAATCCACACATAATTCAAAATCAGTAAAGTCAAGGGTTGGTAACAGATTTTCTTTAATGAGTTTCTGCAATCTTTCTTTTGAAATGTGGCCTAACCTTTTATGCCACAACATAGCAGACTTAGGATTAAAACAGGTTCTTTTGGTTCCTATATTGTTTTCAACCAAGAAGGCTTCATTTAAGTAAGAACATTGTAACTGCCAATAATCATCCATAAGCAAAGCATAACCAATGTAAATAGAATTCTCATAAAGAGAAAATTTATTATTATCAATACTTGAAGTCAAGCCACACTTAATTAATTTCGAAAGGGAAACTAAATTCCTTCTTATAGAAGGCACTACTAAGACATTGTCTAATTCCAAAACATAGCCTAAATCCAACCTAAGCCTAATGGTTCCTATTGCATGAACTTCTACTGCTGCTCCATTGCCAACGCAGAGCCTTGCTTCCTCTCTACTTGGAATCCTCCTTCTTTCCAGCCCCTGCAAAGAATTGGCAATGTGCACAGGTGAGGCAGTGTCAATCCACCAAGAAAAATTTGGTATATTAACTAAATTGGTTTCTAACATTGTAAAGACAGCTATACCTTTCTTGGCTTTCCATTTCTTATACCTATGGCAGTCCCTTTTCATGTGGCCCTCAGTGTCACAGAAGTAACACTTGAAAACAGTGGTTTTGTTGATCTTAAGGTTTTGAGGTGTAGGTTTGTGGGAGGAAAAACCTTTGGCAGCATGATTAGAGGGCTGATCCTTCTTTGGTCCAGATTTTGCACTTTTATTGAAATTCCTTTTTACCATCAGATTGACAGTGTGTTCACCTTCCTTTTTCAGTCTTTCTTCCTCTAGAACACAGTAGCCAATCAATTCATTCACAGTCCACTTATCCCTTTGAGTGTTGTAAGTATGTTGCATCTGACCATACTTAGGATCGAGGTAAGGCATTCAGTGCAGTCCACACCAAATATCCATCAGAAATAGGCATGTCCAAACTTGTCAGTCTAGCAGCCACATCAACCATCTTCATAATGAATTCCCTGACACTCCCAACACCATCAAATTTCATGTTTGTGAATATATGCAACAGGTTCCCAGTTTCTGCCTTTTCAGACTCCATAAACTTCTCAGTAATGGATTGCATGAAATCTTTAGCAATCTCGGATTCTGGTATTCCCCCTCTAATGGTCTCACTCATAGTTCTCTTCATAATCAGTAAAGACAGCCTGTTGGATTTCTGCCACTTGTCATACTTGATTATCTGATCAGGTGTACTATTCTCAGCAATCAATGGACAATCTTCTCTTAATGCTAGATCCATCTCAGTCAGTCCTAGATAGATATCTAGATCTTGTTTCCACTTCTTAAAATTAGTTCCAGTGAGTGGTTCAACATTAGCTAGATTAAAAGCAGATGCTGTAGAAGAGTGAAAACAAGCAAGTTTAATGTATTGAAAACCAAAAACAAGTAAACATCCCATATTGTTCTTCAGTTCTGTCATTGAGTCTCACCTTTGGGCAGAGAACACAAAAAATAAAGTAAAACCATATTACCAGTCTTAACAAGCATGTCTTGCATCATAAAATTTTCTACACCTTTGGGCAGTAGCAAAAGACTTTATAAAGAGAATACATGTTTGTCAAGACTGTGATATGCTAATTCTATCCGAGACTAAGCAAGAGTTTAAACCTCCTTTGGGAGAACCTCTTACTTATTCTAGAATGAATCACAATTTGATCCTTTTCTTTAGTCCAGAAAACTTTAATAAGATTATTACTTTGGTAATACAGGTTATCAAAATTTTCTAGACTCATCCTGTGATCTGGTTCAGACTTAAGATATGATCCTTGATGACAGTATTGTGAAAACAGTATATGTAATTCAATAGGTAGCGTAAATTAACAGAGGAATGAATTACATCTTATCACGCATATATACAGCATAGCAAACATACAAGCATTAGAGTAATGTAAGCAAATTCCCAGAATCGAATTTTAATTCTCATAGTTTGCAAGCATAGATATACATATGGCAGCAGTATACAAAATTTAATGTCTATCTTGAAGATGAAAGAGATATGAAGACTTTTCTAAAACAAATGATTCTAAATATATACTGGCATACAGATCAATCAATACTTAATCAAAGATTTCAATTGATTTATAACTCATACACAGTACATGCAAATATATTACAGAGTAAGTATTTCATCGCAGCAGCCAAGTAATTCCTCATGTATTTGCATATTGGATTAATCACAAACTAACAAGATGATTTCTAGACGTGTGTGAAAGGCTCTGATACCACATGTTAGACTATCATCACAAACATCAAAGAAATACATCTGCAACCTAGAATAGATTAATCATGAAAAGCATGAACACCTACCTGATGCCATCGAGTAAGCCTTGAGTAAGCCTTGAGTAAGCCTTCTCCTCTCAGCAGAATTCCTTATAGTAGCTCAATATGGGACTGAGTTCTTTAAGCAAAAACGATACTGTGAGAGCAGGGACTTACTCCTATATATATATATATATATATATGAAAATTGATTGGTGTCCTCCCATAAAGGAACTACTCAATCCTAATCCAACACAGCTGCAGTATAGGAAAACCTTATTCATGTCCATATAGGATTCTAACACCCTACCTTCCAGGCCCTTAGTCCTTGTTATGATTGAATCATAAATCATAAAGGACAACCGGATTAATCTAATATAGCCCTTTATCTTGAACTGCAAGCTTAGTTTCCTAGTTGTATCCAGATTTATCAATCATTAGTCCACTAGGATTTCTTACATAAACAACTTATGTGGCTATGTAGGAATATGTTTAGCCAGTGGGCCTAATACATGGATTGTCTATCCTCAAATATATATGTAAAAATTTAAACATTCAACGCAAAATTAATTAACATGGACATTCAACATGGTATTAGAGTCACCAAGTGTAAGTTAGCTCTAACAAAAATCACACATAAGAACTTTTACCCCTAACTGGAACTGCATATAAAAACTTTCAAGTAACTCTAAAGGTGGAGCATTTTCTCATGTATAAGACCACGTAAAAAGAGATTCTATCATTTGTTTCTCTCTATTTAGTATTTTAAATTTTAAATTCTGAAGAATAAAGATTTAAATTTGGAACATCTCCAATAGAGTGAAGAGAAATATCATTATAATATATAGTTAGTTGGTATCAAATTGTAGAATGAATATTCAATATTAATTTGTTTTTCTGTGTTTTATTTCATTAAAAAAATTATCAACTGCCTATCTTAATTCTCCACACCAACCACATGATCATACTGGATGGGACATGATCATTATCCAAATAAAAAAATTAAAAAGAAAAGGACCATTATGAATATGATGTATTTTAATCGTTCGTTTGGGCACATGAGATCTCGATCCATTTTGTTTCCCAACGAGATCTCGGGTCATTGCACCCATGTCTGACCAAATGCATTTTCCACGTTGAAAGTTAATTGAAATATGAGCTACTTCATTATTTTCTATTTACTAGTCAACTTCTTCTTGTATCTATATGCATATATAATTGATCACAGATTCACAATACTTCTGGTAGATGATTTGATTAGCTAGAAAAGTATGGAATGCTGAAAAGTCTAAATATGTTATTCGAATATAAGAAAAGACGGCCACAGGGGCTGCCTAATTTTTATCGTTTAGTAAGCTGAACTTGTATATATGATTGTATCATGTATCATGCATGATGGCATTATGCATTTATATATATATCAACCAAATTGCATTAGTCAATTGGTTTTATATCAATACCCATCTGGGTTTTGTTCTTTTATTCATTATTTACCGTATCTCACTTCAAGACTAGATCGACGAGGTCAAATATTAATTAAATAAAGGACAAGATTTGTAAACAGTTGTGGGTATAATTATGAATTGGTGGGGGTAATGTGCATACCTCGCTGAAAAGGACTGAAAGGAGGAAGACAAAGCTGTCCTGTTCGTTCATGGTCTTGAAGATTATCCACGTGCCTTTGGTGACAATAGAAATAGTATTTTAGAGACGGGTTTTGTGCATGACAAGCAGGAGAGACCTCAAGAGCAACTTAGACCAGGAGGGCTGATTTGATACTGAGCTTGAGTAAGATTTTCTGGGTTTCTTCCAAAGTCCTGATATGCATTTTTTTTTTTTTTTTTTTTTTTTTTTTTTTTTTTTTTGATATAGAAGACTGCAATCTTATATTATTATGTGTTTTTGATGCTGTTGGTTTTGGCTGATGTTTGGTTTTTGAATAGTATTCTTTTTCTAACATGATGATGATAGCTTCACGTGTAAGAAATACTTTAATGTAAAGCATGATACATTTCAGTAGATCCCCAGCTTTAGAAAAGAGATCGATGATTAATTTGTCGTTGGTCAGTTTGTTTATACTTGTAGATTCTAATGGAAGTAAACATACAAATGAACTCATGAAAAACACTAGAAGTTGTGACTTCAACTTCTAGATGCTTTTGAGTAGAATAGAACTTGGCTTATTGGATCTAGAAATGTTGCCTAATTATTTGAACAATATGAATTGCAATTTCATGTTTCTGCGTCCTATCTTAATCACAGAAAAATTTTCCCCTTGTTAAATTTCAGTTTATATTGACTATACTACCATTGATCTGCTTAAAATTATGCATTTGAGATACAGTTCCTTTTTCTGCTTTCAAATTATTTTCCCTTGTAATTGTGCAGACTTTCCAAATCACTGAGGCACAACATGGGGGAGGGTTTATGGGCCTTATTCTGCAGTAGTTCTGAGTGTTCAACTGAGTCTGGAAATGAATGCAGTTTGGGCTTTTTAGCCATTTTCAATCCAGATTCATGTATCAACAATATTTTTGTCATTGCAGCTGATATCTTGCTCCTATTCATCTTGTTATGCATCTGCATATATAAAATATCATCAAAGAAGATTACAGCACCATCACAGTCTCACACCTTCTCTGCATTGTCAATTGTCTCGGCCACTTCTAATGCTGTCTTGGCTTTGGCCTACTTGGGTTTCGGGATATGGACAATTGTTGAGAAAGTAAATACAGATCAGACTGTTTTACCTCTACATGGATGGTTGGTATTGTTATCTCAAGGGTTCACGTGGTTGCTTCTGGGTTTAACCATAAGCCTAAAGAAGCCACACCCTCCACATATTATGATTGAT
>QANW01006408.1:186474-271152 GCA_003254865.1 Dryas drummondii
GACTCATTCTCCTGGTGAGATAGTGAATTATGTAACAGTGGATGCTTACAGAATTGGTGAATTTCCTTACTGGTTTCATCAGATATGGTCCACTACCCTTCAGCTGTGTCTGTCATTACTTATTGTTTACTTCTCGGTGGGGCTGGCAACTGTTGCAGCTCTAATTGTACTCATATTGACTGTGCTGGGAAGCTCTCCATTGGCCAAGTTGCAGCATGAGTACCAAACAAAGTTCATGGTAGCACAAAATAGGAGGCTGAAGGCCATTACAGAAGCACTCTCAAATATGAAGATCCTGAAGCTATATTCTTGGGAGACAAATTTCAAGAAAGTCATAGAAGGGTTGAGAACAGAAGAACTCAAATGGATATCTCACGTATTGTCACAAAAGGGGTATTATAATGTTCTGTTCTGGTCATCTCCTCTTTTGGTAGCAGCTGTTACTTTTTGGACATGCTACTTCCTTGGATATACTCTGTCTGCTAGTAATGTTTTCACATTTCTAGCAACTTTGCGTATTGTTCAGGAGCCAATTAGGCTGATCCCGGATGTTTTTGGAGCATTTATTGAAGCAAAGGTTTCATTAGCTCGGATTGTGAAGTTCCTTGATGCACCAGAGTTGGAGAACAGGAATACAAGGAAGGAGATCAGTGGCAAAGATGTTGAGCATTCCATTTTCTTTAAATCCTCTGAAATTTCATGGGATACTAGTGCTGCAAAGGCGACATTAAGGAACATTAATTTGGTGGTTAAGCCAGGAGAAAAGGTAGCTATTTGCGGAGAGGTTGGCTCAGGTAAATCAACCCTTTTAGCTGCAATTCTTGGAGAAGTTCCACACATCAATGGCATTGTGAGTAATCATTTCACTTCAATACAATTTATTGAATTATTATATATTGGAATGCCATAGTGATGTTTCTGACTGCCTAAATTTACAGGTACAAGTATATGGGAAGATAGCATATGTTTCTCAGTCTGCATGGATCCAAACAGGTACAATACAAGAAAATATACTGTTTGGGTCAGCCATGGATCATGTTAGATACCACGAAACGCTTGAGAAGTGTTCCCTAACAAAAGACCTTGAGATGCTTCCATTCCGCGACCTCACTCAGATAGGAGAAAGAGGTGTCAATTTAAGTGGTGGGCAGAAGCAGCGCATTCAACTTGCACGTGCACTCTATCAAAACGCGGACGTCTACCTGTTGGATGACCCATTCAGTGCAGTTGATGCCCATACTGCGACCAGCCTATTCAATGTAATTCATAGTTTGCCTCTCAACCTAGTAACAAAAGTCTTTTTTATTTTTTTCATCTCCAGTGAAAGCTAATATGAATATTTGCCAGGAATATGTCATGGGTGCTCTGTCAGAGAAGACAGTTTTGCTTGTCACACACCAAGTCGACTTCCTTCCAACTTTTAATTCAATCTTGGTAATTTATAAACTGATAATTTCCCATTGTTCTATTTAACATTTGTTATATGACTTTGATAGAATAGCTGCAATCCCTTCTAGTTTAGGACCCTTTCACATGGTTTGCTGATATCATTTTTCTTAATCTATTCTATTTTTCATATTTTAAGCAATCAGTTCATGTAACATATTTTTTTCTTCACAGTTGATGTCTTCAGGGCAAATTTTAAGAGCAGCTCCTTATGAGGAGTTGCTGGCTTCTTGTCAAGAGTTCCAAGACCTTGTCAATGCACACAATGACACTACTGGTTCTGAGAGGCAAGTTGAATACACTTCTTCCAGAAAACATAAATCGTCCAGGGAGGAGATTGAGAAAGTTAACACTGAGGTACAGCTAAAAGAATCTTCAGGCGATCAATTGATTAAGCAAGAAGAGAAAGAAATAGGAGACACTGGTTTCAAGCCATACGTTCAGTATTTGAAGCATTTTAAAGGATATTTGCACTTCTCCTTGGCAATTTTTTTCCATGTGCTATTCATAGTTGGACAATTAATTCAATTTTATTGGTTGGCTTCAAATCTTCAGGATTATAGTGTATCCAGAGTCAAACTCTTCGTAGTTTATTCTGTGATCATGTGTATCATGTCATTCTCTTTGCTCCTTCGATCTTTTTCTGTAGTCAAATTAGGATGTGGGGCATCAAAATCCATTTTTTCTACACTACTTAACTCTCTTTTCCGAGCACCAATGCTGTTTTATGACTCAACACCCGTGGGAAGGATACTTAGTCGGGTAAGTAAGACTTGTGAGTTTCAAAAGGATAACTAAAATGATCTGCATGCTTTACAGGAACCTAATAAAACTTACATTTGCATTGGCTATTTTTTTTAGGTATCTACTGATATGAATATCATCGACCTTGAAGTACCTTTCAAGTTGATAATTGCTGTTGGGGGAACTCTGAACACATACAGCATATTTATAGTATTGGCTTTTCTTACTTGGCCAATGGTGTTTCTGATTATACCCACAATTTATCTTACTGTACTCTTTCAGGTACTATACTAAAACCAACCTTCTTGTTTAGTGCTTTGAACCCATCTCCACCCCCAAAGAATAGTTGTAATTGGAAGGGAACAACCCAATTTTCTCTGCCTTTTCTCTATCACAACATATACACCCATAGACAAGTTGTCTCACTTTAATGATTTCCCTACATTTTTTCCTTTACTAAGAAACAAATCTTCTACTTAGTTTTCTCTTCTTCATACAGAATTACTACTTTGCTTCTGCAAAAGAGTTAATGCGAATGAATGGCACAACTAAGTCTGTGCTTGCAAGCCACCTTGCTGAATCTATTACTGGAGCCCTGACAATCAGAGCTTTCGGAGAGGAGGATCGATTCTTCTCAAAAAACTTGGACTTTATTGATGCAAATTCTAGCGCTGACTTCAATAGTTTTTCAGCAAATGAGTGGTTGATCGAACGTCTGGAACTGCTATGCGCTATTGTTCTCTCAGCCTCAGCACTTGCCATTACTTTATTTCAGTTTGGTGCTTCTTCCTCTGGTTAGTAAACATTATCTTCTACAATTGCTCCTCATAACTTTTCACATTTGAGTTTGTCACCTGCGGTGCATCATTTGCATTTCATGTTCCTCCCCCTACTTGAACCATTTTGGGTTTTACATAATCAGGGATCAGAAAAATCCTAGATTGATTTTCTTTGGCATGTTATGCCATATAACTGATGTTTGAAGGTGGAAAGAAGACTGTTATCATCCATATGATACATTCTCTAACATTTTGCTTTCTTTTTGACAGGATTTATTGGGATGACACTATCGTATGGTCTCTCATTGAATGTATTCCTCGTCATTTCTGTCCAATTTCAGTGCATGCTAGCAAATTCAATCATTTCTGTAGAAAGGGTAGAACAATACATGCATATTCCTAGTGAAGCTCCTGAAGTAATAAAAGAAAACCGACCTGCACACAATTGGCCTACTGTTGGTAGAGTGGAAATTTGTGATTTAAAGGTTAGTATGAGTATGATAAAGATATACTAAAGAGTATTACTCTACAAACAATGGGACTTGTATATGATATTGAATGACGTTATGCAGGTAAGATATAGGCCAAATGCTCCACTAGTTCTTCGCGGGATAAGTTGCATAATTGAAGGAGGGTACAAAATTGGGATTGTTGGACGGACTGGAAGTGGAAAGACAACTCTTATCAGCGTTTTGTTTCGTCTGGTAGAGCCTACAGAAGGAAAGGTCATTGTTGATGACTATGACATATGTAAAATTGGGCTTCATGATTTAAGATCACGTTTTGGGATCATCCCACAAGATCCAACACTGTTTAGTGGGTCAGTGAGATTCAATCTAGACCCCTTATCAGAGCATACTGATCATGAAATATGGGAGGTAAAGTTTTTGCTTATGTGTGATGGTTGTGAATATTAGGATGAATTTTAGCGTTCGAGTCCCTTATCACTAGTAAGATGATATTATACTGACTGAATCTCAATATGTGTAGCTATAATTAGCTTTGCAAAACATTTAAGATGTGTCAACATTAAGTTTTTATCAGAACAAGCTAATGAGTAAATATATTCATACCTATAACTTTCTTTTTCTAACTTAAATTATCTTCCATCAATGTGTCAAAGGTCCTTGAGAAATGTCAGTTACGAGACGCCATCCAAGAAAAAGAAGAGGGTCTGGATTCTTTAGGTAAGAACTTGTGTATTTAGGAGTGTGTTTCAGTGTCAATAAAGCAACAACTAACAACCTGGATTGCAGTTGTACAAGATGGAACAAACTGGAGCATGGGACAGCGACAACTCTTTTGTTTGGGACGTGCTTTATTGAAGAAGAGCCGGATACTTGTGCTTGATGAGGCCACTGCATCAATGGACAATACAACAGACTCTATTCTCCAGAAAACTATAAGAACAGAATTTGCAGACTGCACTGTAATAACAGTAGCCCATAGGATACCAACCGTGATGGACTGCACTAAGGTGCTTGCTATTAGTGATGGTAAGCATTATATCCCAATGCTCTTGTACCAAATTTTGTGTTGTCTAATTCAGGTGATGTTAATTAGTTGTTAATTTGCCAAATTTTTATTGACAGGGAGATTAGTAGAGTATGATGAGCCAATCAAGCTGATGAATAATGAGGGGTCACTATTTGGGAAGCTTGTCAAAGAATACTGGTCTCGCGCTGACAATGCCAGCAACCACTCAGAAGATTGATAGGGAAAGGTATTCTATGTGAAAATTTTTTGAGGAAACTTTAGGAAGGTATTGGTGTATGTACGATCTTGATTATGTAGTACCGCTCTGTCTGGTTGGCGCCATCCGGCTTTAAATTCTTGAGATGTCATTGAGTTAGAATTTAATGAGCTATTGCAGCATTTGGATCTACAAAAAAAAAATGTCCAAAAGCCTTTTTTCCCCTGGAAATGTAGTTTCTTCAAGCTTATTGTCATTTTTAATTATGAACCAATATATGAAACAATGAAACCTTAGAATATGAACAACAAAACTTCAAAAGTTTGATGCCTTGATTATAAAAGCAGCTAATAATATACTAACAATAATATTGACCATAAGAATGCTGAAAACTCAAGGAAGTATCTAAAGCTTTACTGTTTTGTCAGTAGAGGTGGTATAACTTCCACTTTAAGGTTTCAAATGCTAGGTGTTTTCCTATCTCACAATTAACAAAGGTAGCATCCTTGTATGCGTCTTTGTATTAATCAAGGAGCTGAGATTGGAGCAGCATCTGTCTGTCATTGGTTTTAACACTTTGTATCTATATATTTTCCTCCTTGAGAGATGAATTGAACACAGAAACTTAGTCCTATTCCAAATTCTTACAGATAAATTTTGTTGTTTGCATTTCTAATAGAACTTCTGAGTTGTATCTTGAACTGTCTTTTGATTTTATTTTTTTTTTTATGTATTTCTGGTGAATGGTGAAGTTATGTCGGGTGGTATTATTTTTGTTCTTGAAATGTAGCCTCATTAGCTTGCATGATCGGGTTACATTAATAGTCAGGATTATATTAGATTGGATCACATTTGATCATTTTAGTATTTTAGTATTTTTTTTTTTTTTAATGTTTAGCTTAACATAAGATTAAAAAAGCCGGATTATAATGATATCTTGAGTGGGATAAGACTAAAAACCTTGAACTTCAGTCCTAAAAAATCTAACCTTAAACGTAGGCCTCGGGCCTAAAGACCATGGAGTCATGGACTCTAGACCTAGGACTCGAACTCTCCACATTGGATATCGGACCACAAACATAAACCCTAGACCATAAAACCTGAGTCTCAAGCCCTAAATTTTGGACCGTGGACTTAAACCCTAACCTCATTCTCAACCATAGACCCTAGACCTTGGACGCTAAATTTCAACCTCGAGCACCATGCTCGAACTTTGAATCCCAAGAACAAACTCCAAATCCTAGGCTTGGACTGCAAGCTTTGGAACCCAGACCTTGGACTCCAATCCCAACCAAACCCCAAAAATTGGATCATGAACATATGACGTCAGATCTAATTGTTGGCCTCTAGGATCTAGCCGCTAGACCCTTGACCCCTAATGTCGAGCTCGGATCTTAGAACCTGAACCCAAACCCTAACACCAAATTCTCAATCACAAATTTTGATATGCATGATTTAATTTCTCCGAACTATCAAAACTCTTTAGTTGGAACAACTTACCCCTTGGCAAAAAAAAAAGGACAAGTTAGCATGTGGAATAGAGAGCATTGGACTAGTCAACATCAACCTCATTTTAATTGGTCAAACATGGAATAATCATCCAAGGATTCCAATCCCTACACTCTACAAAGGAGTCCTTGAAGAAATGAACAAAAAGATTGAAACTTGAAAAGAACTGTTCTAGGTGCTAGCTTTGTAAAATTTATAGTAGTAGTAACTAGTAAGTTAGTAACGCTATGGGCTTCTCAGATCATCAACCACAGTTCTACTAGCACTTAGCAGGCTCGTTTGTCAAAGTCAAAACGCTGCGTTTCACTCGCTTCGTAGTCATCGACGCCTACGGCACCCTCTCGTTGGTGGTTTAGGTCACTGTCCCTTCAGCTCCTCGACGAGTCCGTCACTCCCACTTGCCAACAACACTCCAAAACGCCCCATATATATTCTCTCCATCTCTCTCTATCTCTCTCCACAAACCCCTCTCTCTCTCTCTCTCTCTCTCTCTCTCTCTCTCCGATAATATCAATGGAGGCCTCAGCTCTATCCCGCATAGGCCTAGCTGGGCTCGCCGTAATGGGCCAGAACCTGGCCCTAAACATCGCCGAAAAAGGCTTCCCGATCTCCGTCTACAACCGCACCACCTCCAAAGTCGACGAGACCGTGGACCGGGCCCACAACGAAGGCAACCTTCCTCTAATCGGCCAGTACAACCCCCGCGACTTCGTGCTCTCGATCCAACGGCCCAGATCCATCATCATCCTCGTCAAAGCGGGTGCTCCGGTGGACCAGACCATCGCAGCCCTATCGGAGCATATGGAGGCCGGAGATACCATCATCGACGGCGGCAACGAGTGGTACGAGAACACTGAGCGCCGCATCGAAGAGGTCTCCGGAAGAGGGCTTCTGTATCTCGGCATGGGAGTCTCCGGCGGCGAGGAGGGCGCGCGGTTCGGGCCCAGCCTCATGCCCGGTGGGTCCCACCAGGCCTACACGAACGTCCAGGATATTCTCCACAAGGTCGCTGCCCAGGTCGAGGACGGGCCCTGCGTCACCTACATCGGCGAAGGCGGGTCGGGTAATTTCGTGAAAATGGTGCACAACGGAATCGAATATGGGGATATGCAGCTGATTTCGGAGGCCTATGATGTGTTGAAGAACATTGGTGGGTTGTCGAATTCCGAATTGTCTGATATTTTTGCTGAGTGGAATAGAGGTGAGCTTGAAAGCTTTCTGATTGAGATTACGGCCGATATTTTCAAGGTTAAGGATGATTTGGGAGATGGGTTTTTGGTGGATAAGCTTTTGGACAAGACTGGGATGAAGGGAACTGGGAAATGGACCGTGCAGCAGGCGGCGGAGCTGTCCGTGGCGGCGCCGACCATCGCGGCATCGTTGGACTGTCGGTTCTTGAGTGGGTTGAAGGAGGAGAGGGAGAGTGCTGCTGAGGCTTTGAGGCAAGCTGGGTTTAAGGAGGAGATAGGGAATGTGATGAGTGGGGTTGATAAGAAGAGGTTGATTGATGATGTGAGGCAGGCTTTGTATGCCTCCAAGATTTGTAGCTATGCTCAAGGGATGAACTTGTTGAGGGCCAAGAGTGTGGAGAAGGGTTGGAATTTGAATTTGGGGGAGTTGGCTAGGATTTGGAAAGGAGGGTGTATTATAAGGGCGGTTTTCTTGGATAGGATTAAGAATGCTTATCAGAGGAATCAACATTTGGCCAACTTGGTTGTGGACCCTGACTTTGCGAAAGAGATGGTGCAAAGGCAGGCGGGGTGGAGGAGAGTTGTGGGGTTGGCTGTGTCGGCCGGGATTAGCACTCCCGGGATGTGTGCGAGTTTGTCTTACTTCGATACGTACAGGCGGGCTAGGCTCCCTGCCAATCTTGTTCAGGCTCAAAGGGACTTGTTTGGAGCTCATACTTATGAGCGGGTCGATCGCCCTGGCTCGTTTCATACTGAGTGGACAAAACTTGCTCAAAAGAGTAATTCTGGTGTTGGTGCTCTCAATTGAGCTGTTTTTACTAGTTTAGTTAGTTGTTGATTTCGATTGGATGTTGATTGAATGTTGGTTGTTTTGATAGTTGAATTGGAATTGTATGTCTCTTTGAGGCTTCTTTGCTTAGGCATAGCGATCATTGCTTACTCTTGTTAATAAGAAGTGCATATGCCTTTTTGAGTTCGGTGAGCTAAATTGTTTTCTTATGATTTCTTTCCATTGTTCCCTTCTGCATTTTGAAATGTTTACTCTCTGTTCCTTTGTAAATACTTTGGCATGTTAGATGTAATGGGAAAAGGCGTTCGGGGAATTTGGTGATTAGTTTATTGGCATAGCCCAGATATGGGTTCTGGTTGCCTTTCTGCAGAGTAGTCACCATATTGTTCCCATATTGTTCTTTTGTGTTATGATTGTAAAATTGATCTTGGCTCATAACTATTCTGAAAAGAAATTTTTAGGACAGTATCATCGCAAGACTTCTTTTTCTCTCTTTTGGAGGCAAGTTTCTGTTTATTTTGTCATGTTTGGGGCTTGCATGTTTGAGAAATGGAACTAGTCAACTAGATGCTTAACAATAAGAAGGGCAGGTAGAAGTCATGTTTATAAGCCAAAAAGAAGCCTTCTTTAGGCTTCCATGTAGTCACTTTCTTGTGTATATGTAATCTGCCGCTTGAACTGATGACTAGTGGATAGTTGAGTTTGCAATTTATGTGGTAAGAGCTTAACTATTTCTCTCATCTCATTAGGTTTTTCGGGATGGCAAATTGGCAATAGTGTGTTTGCTTCCCCTTCTGTCTCTTTAATGAATTGATTTAAGAAATTAATCTTAGTAATTCAACAATGTTAAAGCATTTTTTTAGCATATATGTAGTGTAAAGGAGTTCAATAAGTAGTTTTTATGTTCTACAAGTAGTTTCCTCGGAGAAGAAAGGCTTGGTGTTGGCATCAAAGCATGCTTAGTTGAAAATCTGCTCTTTTTGTCACAGAAACTTGGTTGGGTTAGACTAACATAGTAATTAGTAACATATGCTAGTCCCTCTCAGAACCTGATTTTGCCTTTGCATTGTGGTCGATTGTGAATTCACAATTTTGTGTTCAGCTGTGAACTAACATCGTTTCGGGCTTGAGGCCGCTGTAGAACAGTGGTGATTTTCATTTTGTTTTTGTAATGGTGTTTTCAATGGTGGACATTTCTTTTTTTTTTGGTCAAATGGTGGACATTTCAATCCTGTTATTTCAGGAAATCTTCTGCTCTCATCATCTTGGCTTCTTTTCAATCTTCAGTCTGAAAGTATTTTACGAGTTTAGAACACACTACTCTCTCATCTTGGTCAACAAATCTAAACTTTTTAGTTTCGCTGAAATTGAAGATGAAACAGCTTGCTGTTTTGCTGATCTAAACCTCACCATAGAACTAATTCTAATAAATCGCGTGGAAGCAAGGTATTTGTTGTCTGAGTACTCAAACAGCTAGTAATTTGTCAAACTCACGGCAAATATGAAATTACATTGTTCATTACCTACCTTGAATCTCAAACTCACTGATCAAGTTTTCTCATGAAAGAGTTCAATACATCACCTCTTCTTCTTTTTTTTTGTGTTTTCTATAATGTATGATATTTAACACAAGCCAATGATTGGCCAGACAAACACCATTCTCGAGGAATCGTAGTGGGGAAAATCAATTCCTTTAACTTTTAAAAAATTTGTGACACGTACTTTTGGATAAAAATGAAAATTTCAATCAATTAGGATTTAATTATTTGGGTAACGAGTAAAACTTCAACGGCTCATTTATTAAATACTATGTTTTAAATTAAATTTTTGTTACGTACAATCGCATGCAAAATCACACTTTGCATACAAAATTACGAAAAATTATAGAGTATAATCGATATACCGCCACGTGGTATAACCAATCCAACGTGTAAGGGTATTATTGGACGATGTGTTTATATTAGTAGGGTATAGTATTAATAACATTCACTCATATTATGACAAATAAACTGATTATATCACGTGTCAATATAACGGTTATACAGAATAATTTCTCCAAAATTACAGGTTAAATTTTGAATACGTGCAATCACAGGCAAAACCACACACAAACACAAATAATGTGAAACAAACTTCCTCCGATTATTAATGACCATATGAGAATAATGTGAAGCAGACTTGATGCAGTTAAATCTTAATGCTTCACAAATTTACAATTCCATTCAAGATTTTTTGGTCAAACAAATACTTTGGTGTTGGAAAAAAACAAAAGGTACCTTGATGTGCAACTTCATCTGAAATGATCTGATGAATCTTGGCATGGAAAACCATTCTCAAGGGATGGTGTTGTTCTTATTACTGCAGCAGAAGGCAATTTGCTACCTCTAACCCATCTATTTTCAAGCATCAAATCCTCCTCAGCTTGTTTTTCCATTTCTTGAATCTTTTTTGCCTTCAAATGCGTAGCAGTTACCATCCCAACATAACCCACCAAAACAATCCCAATTAATCCAAGCACCAATCCTATCACCCACAAATACCTTATAATAAGGCTTATAAGGCTTTGTTTCTTCTTCAAAGGAACAACAATTGAAAAATGGCCTTGATCTGCAGTGTAACACACACTAGGAGATCTCATTTCAGTGAGGGAAACTGTCCCATTGGCAGCAAATGCTACACATCTTGCCTTGGATTTCATGCCTTGATCCAATGTCAAATTGTGAAATTGAATCAATATGGGCTTCCCCATTGTGTTGAGGCTGAGCCTTGTGGTGCTTTTGGAACTTGTATCTGATGCATCATAAACCATAAAACCGACAACAGAAGTGAGCAATGAGTAGCCTGGAAGACTGTAGTAGTGAGATGACCAATTGCCCAAGTCTTGATAGACCAGAGCCAGTCTTTTCACATGAGGCATGGGCCTGGTTCTTGATGGGATGCCAAAACGGCTAAAATTCACAGCACCACTCTTCCACAAGCTCCTGCTTCGAAGCCTCAGGATAGAGACTTGGATACCGGATAAACTTGCAGGGACAATGGCCCTGCACAGAGCACCGGTACGATACCGGTGCTCTGCTAGTGCCTTGAAGGCCAAGTCTCTAGTAAACCCATCTAGAGAGTCAGTAGTAGAGTTGCTCAAGGTGTAAACACATGAGAAGAAAAGAAAGGTAATCAAGAAAAACCAGATCAAGTTTATACTCATTTTGGGTCCAAATAAGACTATAACCCAGAAATCAGATTTGCTAAACGATGCAGTTTGAAAAAGGATTATGGTAAAGGGGATTGCAATTTGCCCTTTTGGTGAAAGTGTTTTGTGAAAGTGTGTGAGTGTTTGGTGGTTGTATGATGATATGTTTCTGCAAAGGTGGTCAGCATGCCAGGTGGGTCCTCGAAGGGAAGGAGTTAGAACACCTTTGCTTCTTGACTTTTGTCAGACTAAACAACAACGGAAGAGTGCACTTTCTTAGACTGTGGACTAGTTAGACAGTGAGATCCAGTCCGGATTTGAAGTCAGTTGGATTGGATACCAGCGTTACAGAGCCTACCACAGGAAGATGCAATTCATTGAATATACTTTATGTTGCAACGAATTGATTGTGGATTACTGTATGTGGAAATTAAAAAGACAATAGAATGCGGGTGATAGAACTATGTGCGTTGATTACTCTGCCAAATGGTGGCAATATTTTTAAGGTCATGAAAATGGTGGGCAATTTATAAGCTATGGAATGATGAATTTGACCCTGTAATTGATTACGTTAATGATGTTTTTGTAACCCTAGTGTATCGGGATTTTATTGTATGAAGATGTGTGTTACTAAAAGTGGAATTTCGTAATACTGCATATGTGTGCAGATATGATATAAATAGATTCGTTACGTATTGATACAGGCCGAAAAGTATAGAAGAATCTTGTTTTGTCATTTTTTTACTGCAAAAATGCTAAAAACTTTTTTTTGGTATGCAATGTGTTAGTAATTTGACTTTATAGAGTTCAGACCCTTTAATGAAACATGTGTTATGTGTTTAAAATGTTCTTTTATTTACGTGTAAATTACTCAAAAAGAAAAAGGTCTAAGAGAGTTCAGTTCTAGTTTCTTTGTTAATTCCTTGTGTAATAATCTCATACTAATCAATTAAATTACGTTATTTTACAATGTACAATGCAGTCGCATGATCATAACCGTTCATTTTTTAAATCACTCACCGTTCATTTTTTAAATCACTCTTTAAAGATCAACTCTTCAAAAAATCAATCAAATCAAAAATTATTTAGTTATGTAATTACTAGTGAGTTTAACTGTTTCCAAACCGTATATTTATTTTATAATAGTTACATGACCAAAAAATTTATAATTTGGTTGATATTTTATAGAAATGATCTTTAAAGGGTAATTTAAAAAATAAACAGTTCCGATGATAAACTTATATTGTAAAACGGAGCAGTTTAATTAATTAGTATAAAATTAACACACAAAGAATTAATAGAGGATCTAAATTAGTTCACGTGGCATTGAAGTGGATACGAAACATGTAGATTTTAGATTCGAATCCAATGGTTTGGCATCTCTCATTTTAAGATCAAATCTCATTTTAAATCTTATATTTCCCATAAAGTTTTCATAAATTCCAACATTAGTGTAGGTAGAATATGAGATTTTTGATTTAGGGTTTAGTTCATGTTCGGTAGTGTAATAATGCTAATTGTCCTACATTTTTTTTTCTAACATTTGTATTCTATTTTATGTGTTATTATTTTACTAGATACGGTATTTTTTTTTTTTTGTCCAATTTATGAATGTCATATAAAGTGGTATGAAATTGTGTTATAAAAATATAATAAGTGTAGTATTACTGTTTATAATGAATTGTTTGAATAAAATATATAAATATTTGTATAAATAAAAAAAATAAAAAAAGATACTTGAATTCAAATTCAAAACATTATATCTAGTTTATTTGATGCATTGTATCTAGTATTTTTATGGGATTTTCTAATTAATGTAGCTTTATTATTAAAATCCAAATACTTGGCATCTAACTCATGATATGTCCTTGTTTGTAAACATAAAAATAAGTCCTTTAAGATAATTTACCCTTATAAGAATATAACGGGAAAAGTTAACCATCAATGTTATTTTGTCAAAGAGAAATAAATGTTCTTAGCCTAATATCTGATACTGAATCCAGTATTGGATTTGAAATCCAATGCTCAATACTTTGTCATTAAAATTGGATTCCAAATCATCAAATAGATTGGGAATTGTGTTTCAAAACCCAAGCCCACCAACTTGCCTTGTTTCCGGTATGAACAAGTTGAGTCACCCAATGGCCCAAAAAAAAAAATAAAAAATTGAGTCACCCCAAAAGACCACCTAGCAGGCCATCGACCAGACCTAGTAACAATAATATGTTAATATTGAATTTGTTTATTGAATAATGAATCACTATTTTACTTGTCATAAATAAATATGTCCATTGATTTTAACTACTAAACTTTAATAACTTTTTGGTTTAGGTACCAAAATTAAATACCATTTTAAATTAGATACTAGTTGAATAGTCAAATCTCAATGAAATTAAAAAGCCTTCAACAGTTTTATATTTACTTGCTATGCCATTGTGAAAAGTACAAATCTACCCTTCCCTCATCAGCAACATGAATGACCTCCGGCCACCGTCTTCCAGCCAAGCTCTACTCATTACACAAAAAATTAAATTAACATTTAATATGGAGGGGATTTGAACCCCTCTTATTCAAGAGGAATGAAATATCTTTCACCATTACAGTAAGTTAACTACTATGCAAAAGTATTGATTTAACCTAATTTATACTATACTATTGTATATATTTTTTTTAAATAATTAATCCAATTAGTCACAACTAATCTAAAGTTGTGACTATCACAATTAAGTTGTGACTGTCTTTTATATTTAATTGTAACTGATTTAAGATGTGACTATCTCACAACTAAATCTAAAGTGTGACTGATTTAGTTGTGATCGAATGATATTCATAACTAAAAATTCCCTAAATTTTAACATGAAAACTAAATACAATGCACCTAAAGCACCCCCAAAATTCATATAACAACCAATTAACAAAAGTTGAAGTTGTGAATGATATTAATAAAATATAAGTTTAACATAAAACACCTACATGTTTAATTAACATAAAAGCTAACATAAAAATTCAAACAAATTAATACATAACACCTAAAAATAATAAAAAATTAACTGTGACTGTCACAATTTAGTTGTGACTGTTGGTAGTCACAACTGCATCTGAAATTGTGACTGTGGACAAAGCTGCTCAAGGCATTATTATAAGGCTTAAAGCATCTAATTCCCATTTTTATAAGGCATTATTATGGGGGCCCAATAATTTGGAAACCCATTAGACAAGGCCCACAGATCTGCAAAAATACCAAAAGCACATTCACTGAGTGAGTTTCGTGTCAAATCTCATCACCCACATTCCATAAATTTCCATTCATGCATTGCAGACTTTGCAGTCACATCTCTCAGTAGACATAACAAATTACAAGGCTTTCTTTATTCTGCTCAAGGCTGTGGACAGAGCTGGGTACAAGAAACCCTCTCCCATTCAGATGGCAGCCATTCCGCTCGGGTTGCAACAGCGGGACGTCACTGGCATTGCCGAGACGGGTTCTGGTAAGACTGCTGCCTTTGTTCTTCCTATGTTGACTTACATTTCGAGACTGCCTCCCATTAGTGAGAAGAATGAGGCTGAGGGGCAAGATCAGAAAAATAAAAAGGCCTAAATGATTTGTGACCTAATCTAAAATATAACCATATAAATTAGTAGCTCAAATGAAAAATTATAGAGCCTTACTGGTTTTCTAAAAAATTATTGAAATTAGGTATTTAACCCAAATTTTCTTTAAATAAATTAGATTCACAAAAGTTTATAGTTGAATAAATAAAACAAGGATTATATACAAATACATTCATCAATTATAAGAGAAATTTTAAGTTAATCCATGAATAAAAAATATATTTTCAATTTATATATAAATTAATGAAAACTTACAATATAACATATTCATTAAAATAAATCATTTTCTCACCCACCAAAAATGTCAGGTCAATTATATCTAGCATGACAATTAATATTTTTTTGAACAAAAATTTTGTTAGTACAACTTGAAAGGGTATATTAAACTCTAAAGCCACAAAACAATGTGACGATAAGTAGTATTGTGCGGTTTGCCAAATAGTTAAGATTTCTAGTTAGAGAGAGAGCTCTTGAGCCAATAGGATTCTTAAAAATGAAGCTTTTTTTTTTTTTTTTTTTCATAAGTAGTTATAGATATCTCACATTTTTATATTATAATTTTATACTATTTTATGTGATAATTTACATGATATTTATATATTGAATACTAAAAAATTTTGTCCAATAACATATAATATGATATAAAAATGTAATAAATATAACATTATTTTTTTATATTTCCGAAAAAGCCCATCCTCTTCTGTGTTTATTTTCTCTTCATTTGTTTATTTCGATTTGGGAAAAGGGTTTTGGACATGAGGGAAGCGAACGTCGATCTCTTTCATCTGCGGACGATCATGGACTCGAACTCATTCCCTGGTGGGTCGGGCCCGTCGCACTCCGACCAAGGCCCGTCGCGCTCCGACCAAGACTTCACCTTCGCATTCAATGACATCAATTTCTCCGATCGGGTTTTGAGGATCGAAATCTTACCCGATTTGCCCGAGCCCAAATCGGACGGTGACGCATGCTCCAGCACCTCTGATTGGGCGCGCAATCGAAAGAGACGAAGGGCGGAGATTAAGAAAGATAGTGGTAAATGTTTGATCTTTTTGTTTTTTTGAATTTTGGGTTGGTTGTTGATGGTCTGATGCATTTGGGTTTTGCAATATCTTATTGGTTGATGTATAATACTTACTTTGATGGTTGTCTCTGTTTAACAAGGATTCTTTCTATTTGTAGTTTCTTTTCTTGTCACATTTCTTTAAAATTTTGAGTTTGTAACTGTTTGGGCATATATCCTTGCCTTAGCACACCTTTATGCTTACTTTAGTTTTTATGTGATAAAAACAAAATAAAACAAGCGTACTTTGTTTTCAGAATCATGTGAATTTGCGGTTTACTGATTTGGAGTATAATTGCTTTTTTGCTCTTAGCTGAGGACATTCTTGTGCACCGTGAGGTGCAGGTCTTAAACTGTAACGTGCCAGATACAGAGGATGGTGTGGCATTTGAAAATCGAGACGAGGAAGCTGTGGCAATGATGGAGGAGTCACCTTCAGCCTCAGGTGTTGGAATAAATTTAGGTACATTCTTTTGGTCTCTCTCATTGTCAGTTTTTTTTTTTTTTAAATCTAGCATGACGTATGAACTCCCCAATCTGCCTAACTATTGTGTGAATTTTATTGTTTCTACAGAAAGCATACCCTCCTTAGATACAGAGAATATCAAATTTTTGCTTTTTCATTACGACTAGTAGACTGCTTTTGTGTTTTCATATTCAAATATACTTTGTCAACTGTGAAATAACACACATTTATGTATCATCATTGTATATGGATTACTTCTGTGGCTTGTCTTGTTTTTCGGTCACCATTGTGTTTCGTATTTTAATATCAAATTATTGAATGGTTGTGGTCTGACAATTCACTAGAATTTTTTTTTTTTTTTGGTGATGAAGCTGCGTGTAGTAATGACCCATCCTGGAGCATGGACTGTTCTACAGTAAATAAGGTCAAAACAATACATATCAGTTCTCCAATTTTGGCTGTAAAGAGTCCATTTTTTTATAAGGTGAGGGATCCTGGCCTGGTGATTGCTACTTTTGTTCAGTGTCTATCTCCAGTCGCTCACTTGCTCATTTTGTGTCTCGTATAGTTGTTTTCGAATGGGATGAGAGAGTCGGAGCAACGACAAGTAACTCTAAGAATTCATGCATCTGGTAGTAGCTCCCAAATTGTATTATCAGCTATTTAATATTGTTGATCTATCCTTGTAAACAATTTGGCAACCTATAATTTTACTATTTCTTCAAACAAAGAAAATATTTTAATTTTGTCTAACCTTTTCTAACTAGTACTGTATTTTCTTTCTTGAATGCAACTTCAGAAGAAGCAGCCCTCATGGACCTTCTTAATTTTATGTATAGTAATACTTTGTCCACGAAAACAGCCCCTGCTTTGTTGGATGTCTTCAAGGTTGCTGACAAATTTGAGGTTGCCTCATGCATGAGATATTGCAGTAGGTTATTGCGGTGTATGCCTATGACTTGCGAATCAGCCTTGCTTTATTTGGACCTTCCATCTAGTGTTTTGATGGCTGATGCAGTTCAGCCACTGACAGATGCAGCAAAACAGTTCCTTGCTGCCCGCTACAAAGAGATAACCAAGTGAGCTTCTTTCACACAACTGTAGTCTCTTTTGAATGATTCTTAGGGCCCGTTTGGCACTGCTTTTAAAATTGTCAAAAACGCTTTCAAATTAGTAAAAACGCTTTTGATAGCGTTTGGCAAAAATAATTAGAAATGCTTTTGAGTTATAAAAGCACTTTTAAGGGGTTTTTTGAGAAGCACCTGACATGTGCTTTCTCAAGAAGCACTTTCAAGTGCTTTTGTATAAACAACTTATAAGTTTTATAAAAATTTATATGTGCTTCTTAACATAAGCGCTTTTGATAAAAGCGCTACTAAATAAAAGTGCTTCTAAGAAGCAGTGTCAAACGGGCCCTTAATGAAGTTTTCAAGTGCTCCTAATCCTTTTCTGTTTTCACCCATTTATGAAGGCTCCTCTTGTTTTGTTTAACAAGTTGTCAGAGGATTTTTATTTTCAGAACATGTTTTTCCTGTTTTCCAATATTAACGTTTACTTAGATTGCCTGAATTCTTATAAAGCATTCATTTCCTCCATTTTTCTTGATTAAATGAGTCAGGCTAATTTGATATATTTGTGATATTTATGGCCTGAATTACGTATTCAAGAGTACAATTGTTGATTTGCTACATTTCTTATCAGGTTCCAGGATGAAGTGCTGAACTTGCCCCTAGCTGGTATTGAGGCTGTACTGTCTAGTGATGATCTCCAGGTGGCTTCAGAGGATGGTATTTATGATTTTGTGCTAAAGTGGGCTCGGACCCATTACCCAAAACTGGAAGAACGACGAAAAGTCCTTGGTTCACGCCTTGTTCGCCTCATTCGTTTTCCATATCTGTCCGGCCGAAAGCTTAGAAAGGTTCTAAGCTGCAGTGACTTTGATCCTGCGCTGGCATCAAAGATAGTGCTTGAGGCTTTGTTTTTTAAAGCAGAGGCACCATACAGGCAACGCACCCTTGCTGTAGAGGATGCTAACTCCACCCATCGCCGCTTTGTTGAGCGGTCTTACAAGTACCGACCCGTCAAACTGTTGGAATTTGAACTACCCTGTCAACAGTGTATTGTGTACCTTGACCTAAAGCGCGAAGAGTGTGCACGATTGTTTCCAGCTGGTCGGGTGTACTCGCAGGCCTTTCACCTTGGTGGGCAGGGATTTTTCTTATCTGCCCATTGCAACATGGACCAACAAAACTCCTTTCATTGCTTTGGGCTGTTTTTGGGGATGCAAGAGAAGGGATCAGTTAGTTTTGCAGTTGACTATGAGTTCTCAGCAAGGTCAAAGCCGGGGGAGGAGTATTTGAGTAAATACAAAGGAAATTATACTTTCACCGGAGGGAAGGCTGTTGGGTATCGGAACTTGTTTGGTATACCCTGGACGGCATTCATGGCGGCTGACAGCATCTATTTCATAAACTGTGTCCTCCATCTTAGGGCTGAGCTGACCATCAGGCAATGAGTCCCTTTTAGGACTAGTTTTTGGAAGAGCTTTCAAAGCCTTGTCTAACACCCCCTTGTAATTTTTAGATGTTTGGCAGGCTTAGGTACATTGTTTAGATAATCCCCCGGTCAAGTTGATCTCATATGTTTAACTGCCAAGTTCCAAAGAAATGAAAAACGTAGTGTTTAATGAAAAAGTATTTTCTCATTTAGTATTTTGTTCTTTAAAGTTTAAACCATCTTTTCATTTAGTTGTTTTATGTGGTGTGGATCTAAGAACTTTTGTACTGTGCATGACTGCCGAATCGGACCTGGTGCTTGCATTATGATGACTCTTAATTGAGTGACTTACTGAACCAGAAAACAAAAGTAGAAGATGGTAACCATCCATTTGCATTAAACAGGATGGCCTTTCATGAAAACATTAGGCCCATTAGGGTTTGGTATAAATCTTGATGGACCAGGCCGGTTAGTAATGCACAAAACTATGGGAATCTATGACTCGGTTGAAAATTGAAATAGTTGACATTTTAGACCAAATTTGAACTCGGCCTAATCCAATAAGACTAACAAAATGGCCTTGAGCTTGGAGTGGATCCAGAGTCATTATTCTTCAGTCTTTCTTGCACCAGGTACACCAACTAGGAACTAGGAGGCATACAAAAGTAACAAAACAAACCAAACGATCAAAACGATGTAACCTTTCTTTTCTTTGCTTTTTCGTTTACTTTATGGTGAAAAGATAACTAGGCAAATCAATCACTGAACAATATTGTACTTGTGGGGCTATTTGGCACAGTAAAGTAAACCTTGCCATATCACATATGTGCTATTTACAAGTCCACCACCTCATCATAGCAAGGAATGATGAAGTTGTAAATTTCAGTTACTATTTCTTGAAGCACAAGCCAAATCAAACAGCAACTTTGGTTCCTCGTTCGAACATCCGAATTTGGGATATGCTGTTTTAACATTTTGGTGGAATATTGGAATGTATATAATCCATGTACTTGCAAAGTTGCAAGTAATATATGGAGGATTTTTCTTATTTATTTAAAGTTTTTATTTATTTTTGAGTTTTGGCTCAAAATTACGTGTATATATTTAACTAATTTTGATGACAGGAAAATTTCAAAATTAAATCTTAAATTAAGCGATAAATGTGTGTTAATTGTTTGGTAAAAAAAATATTTTTTATGTCAATTGATCCATCGACACCTAAACCTTTAGTGTAATTTAACATCTAGATAGGAGAACCACTATATATATTATATAGTCTCATCAAGATTAAACAAACATATAATTTGTAATTACTATAACATAAATTTTTTAAAATAGAATATAACTGGTTGAATTATTAGATTCTTGATTCTGATTTAACCTCTAAAAGAAAATAAAGAAAAAGAAGATTATGTTCTTGTTGCTTCCTCACTCCAAGTCTCTAAGTACAAGTTTAATTGTGACACAGGTTGACAAGCTTAAATATTGCTAAATAGGAGAGTACTTAAACACCTTTAATTGGGCTTTGTTATGTGAATAACGAGTGAATCTTTGCTTTCTTAAATCGTCATTAACTAAAATCGATTAGTATTATGCTTAATTAATGGAATATGGGCGCTTTGAACAGCTCAAAGTTAAAATTCTGTCTCCTTTACTTGTTGTTAAACAATTACAAAGTAGCAAACACATTAACGGAATCATCAACTTGTTTATATTAGGAAAATCTTTGCTTTATTGCCGACCCCGGCATGAGGAATTGAAACCATGCGTACGTAATACCAAAACTTTTATTTATATATATTTTTGGCTTAGGCATTGTCAGAAGCCAAGGAAGGCATCTCAGCATTACACATGAATATCTCTGCTTGTTCAGTCATATCAACAAAGCCAAGCTTTGAATAGTATTGTGTCTGGCTATAATTTATGAATATGCATTATCAGGAGGAAAAGGCATCGTGAATATCACTTTCCCTAGCTAACAGGCATTTACTTCTTAAGGGCAAGCCACTATTTCTTATTACAATTTCTACTTTTTCTCCGATGATCTTTTTCTTTTGTTTTATCTTTAAAAAAAAAAAAAAAAGAGTTGGATGACAAGGTGTTAAATTTCGATTTTTTTGGGTGTCGAAATCGAAACCTCAATTTGTTAAATTTTCGGGATAATTTCGGCAAAATTTTCGAAATTTCGCCGAAAGTTTCGCTGGGGTGCTCGATCTGGTTTGGGTTTTTGGAGTTGAGATCTGGTTTTGGGTTTGGGTTTTGGAGGTGAGATTTGGTTTGGGTTTTTGGAGGTGAGATCTGGTTTTGGGTTTGGGTTTTTGGAGATGAGATCTGGGTTTTGGAAGAAAAATGGGGGGTGCGGCAGGGGGGAGATCGAGGAGGCAGCGGCGGCAGGGGGAGATGAGGGAGNTACTCACTAAACCCTAATATCATATACCATATCCTAGTTTGAGATTTTTGGGCAATTGAAAAAAAGAATGATTTGGGGTTTCCTTTAATTGTTTTTAAATCCTAAACCAATAAACTCTAATACATTTTTATATAAAAAATAATTAAAAATATCCTAAAGGGCTTAAACCCTAATATCTTATACGATATTTTAAACAATATAGAGTATAGATTATAAAGTATATAGGGTTTAGTGTATATATTATAGAGTATAAATAATATATTAATTTTATTTATTCATTATACTAATTTTATTTCATAATATTTACCTTCAGCGCGCATTATATTCATCTTATTTCACATGAAACTTATTATATAATTTGGTTTTTTCAATGTTTTTTATCAATGTAGTAGATAATATGTTAAATAAACATATAGTAAAGTTTCATTCAAAATTTCCGTATTTTGATAGTAATTTCCATCGTTTCCGTCTAATTTCTGTCGAAATTTAAAAATCTTCGAAATTTCCGTCGAAATTTTCTCGAAACCCGAAATTTTATTCCTTGGTTGGATCTCCATATTGATCATTCCTAAGGTTTTAAGAGTTAATGTGAATATATAGTACTATAATATTAGGGTTGGTAATCTAGTCCTATTGTGTTATGATTGCATAATTTTGGATTTGTGTGTCTAGTATTTGTTCATTTTTGCTTGAATTATTGAATTTATCATGACTAAATCTGTTTGGCATTATTTTTTAGAAGTATTTATAATCAGTAACGCTTTTGCTATAAGTGTTTTTGTTTATAAATACATACAAATTTTTATAAAAATTTTAAATATTTTATGCAAAAGCACTTGAAAATGCTTATTCATAAAATTATTTAAAAACACATTTATAACTCATAAGCACTTTTATTTATTTCTGTTAAATATAACTAAAAGTGCTTTTACTAATCTGAAAATATTTTTGTCAATTCTAAAAATAGTGTCAAACGAGTCTTAATACTAATTTAACTACTTATTATATTATCAATTATACATTTTGTACTAGCTTGAGTTGACAAAAATATCTTGCAAACTAAAAAGTAAAAACTCAAGTTGAAGGTTCATATTTCTAAATGACCTCTTTGTCAATAACTTATATCATCCAAAATTTAAATTCGGGGTTTTTAATACAATACCAAATGTTTTTAACTATTAAAATTATAAACTCTTCTACATTATATTATTTTTATAGGGTGATTCTGGCATTTGCATTCGAGTCATTGCATTTGGTCTAAACGATATCTTATAAAAAAAAATTTATGTCAATCCCATACTGAAGGTTTGCCCGGATACGATCCTATATGCAGGGACGGAGCCACAGCTAGGCCTGAAGTGGCCATGACCCCCCCAACTCTTTTCCTAATTAACTCCCTCTAATATGACACATGTTATGTTATGTTACCTATAAATTTTGTGATTAAGATAATAGTGGCCCACTTCACTTTGAGTTTTAAAATTTTGACCTCTCAAATTATAAATTCTAGCTCCACCTCCGCTTATACGAAAATTTTAAATTCTTTATAATTGTATAAAATTGACATAAAAAATTTTCTTAAACGATTCAGTTTAAATTAAATGTAAACGTGTGGATAGAGAATTCCTGTGTAACTTTATATAATGATTCTCGAAAGAGCTAGAATCAAGTTTCTTTTTTTCTTTTTTTGGTCGAAATAGAATCGAGTTTCGAGAGAAGGTTATAACTTATAAGACGAGAAGCAAACACAAGAAAGAGCTAGAAAGCCTAGAATCGAGTTTCGTGAGAGAGAAAACAATCCAAACCGCGAAACCCAAAAGCACAAGTAGCAAGTGCAGATCATGAGAAGACAGCGGGCCGGTATGAACATGAATGATTCTGGCAACCCCCATTATATGCCCAAAACAATCATATATTTTAATTAAAAATTTGCATGACACACAGGTATAGAAATACAAAAAAAAAAAAAAAAAAAACAGAAACAAACAGCTGTGGAGGAGGCTACGCATGTATAGAATGGAATTATGGAACAACCCATTTGCCCAAATCCATAATATATGTATAGATTAATAATTTCCAGAAAAAAAAATGTATGTAGAATATTTAATTGGAGTTAAGATGTATAATATTTAAATTAGTAAGTAGTAACACATGCAATTGCAGCATGAAATGAAATGACGGAAGTGAAATGCCTTGCTGCCACTGCTGAGTGATGACGTCTATGAAAGGGAGGCCTCTGCATTATTTATCTGAAAAAGGTAACAATTCTCTTCGACTCTTCTACATATATATATATATATATATGATATTTTTCTTGGTTATATTGGCAACTATAATGTTCTGGAGTTTGTGTTTGTGTTTAAAGCAAATTTAAATAATGATTTTTGAACTTTATTTTAGTATTATTTTTATTTACAAATTTTATAAAATAGTTTTTTATTTTAAAAATTCAAAAAATAACAAAAACGTGTTTGGTAATCGTATTGAGAAAACAGTTTTTGAAAAATATAAAATAAAATTTTTTGTTTATTGTGTAAACTCAAAAAATGATTAAATGATGTTTTCAGTGAATTTAGGAAATATAGAGAATACAGATACAAATAAAAAAAAGTTTACAACTGAAAAAAAAATGAAAAAATGAAAAAACATGCAATCTACACCTCCTCCCCACCTAGCCAGACCCACCTCCGGCGGCAGCCCTACCCCCGACCGCTGCTCACCTCACCCATCTCTCTTCATCTCTCCTCTATTCCTCTATTTCTTTCTCTCTTTCTCTCTACCTATCTCTTAAAATATATACTTTATAATCTTTCTATAGTTTTCAATTCTCGTTTCAATAAACGGATCAAAACTACTCGTAACATCCATTGCAGGAAGCTCACGAGCCTTAACAACTCTTACATAAAAAAAATACATCTGTTCAACTACATCATAGGTGCTTGTAGTCTTGTCTCCATTAATAATACTGCCACCAACAATTCTTCAAACTCCAAGATAGTCACGCCGAGTGAGCGAGATGGATTGGGTTTTATGAAACTTATTTCTTTTTTAATTATATATTTTATGAAATTAGTTAATAATAATTTATAATTAATATTTTCTGTAAATATAATTATTTGGTTGTAATAATTGGTTAATATCAAATGTGTTTTTATTATTTTTGTTTTATATAATTGTTTTTCAATTATACTATCAGACGCCTTCTCATATTTTGAGAATGTAAAATGTAATTTGTCATTTTCATTTTACAATAGAGTTTTTAAAAAATTGTTCTGTAAAACATTAACATATGGGCTCTAAACTTTTATTCGTGTATCATTTAAGTTCATTCTATTAATTTAATTCATTTTTTTGGTTAATTATGTGAGCTCATTTTGAAATGTAAAAATGATAACTCAAGTTTTTTTTATTTCTCAAATATGATATACGTAATTAAAATTAACAAAAATATATAGATAAAATTTATGGAATGAACTCAAGTAATACAGAAGTGAAAGTTGATGGATATAATTCAAAAAATAAGTTCATTGACCTAAGTGATATTGGAGGTAAAGTTTAAAAATCAATATTCTCTCTTGTGTTTATGTAATCACCTCGTGTAATTAATTCGTCTAACAGCTAGTATTAATGGTTTATCATGTATATGGTTATAGAAAATTTAGAAAACAAAAGAGAACCTAACACTATCCTATATTTGTTTTAGCACCTATCAATATTCAATTCGACCCTCCCATAGTCCCATATGCTCCTAGCTCCAAAGCCTCCAGTGGTAGAGCATTTTTCGCAAAAGTCATGACAAGAGTTCATTTCCGTTTTAATCTTGTGAAAAATGTCTTGCCGCTAATGCATGTTCAATTTCTTTGTAGTGAAAATTAGAAGACCATTATGAGATACGACTATGAATCATAGGGTTAGCTATAAAAGCTTTTTTATATTCAGATTTACTTAATATGTATGGTATATTTGGGAGCAATTTTATGTGTTTGAGATTTACTTTAAAACATCATAAGATTCTTATCCAATGAAACGGCGGGGCATGAAGGTTTTCTTCGTCAACATTCAACAAAGAAAATTATTTTTTATGGCATTTCACTATTTTGCCAAGGGCCGCTGAGGAAAGATTGTATGTTTTATAAGGCACATAACTTTTGTAATTTTATGTGGCAAATATAGGGTTTTATTTGGACTCTGATCTGACAATCTTGGTCTTCTAAGGTTGTCTTCCTTTATTTATGGGCATTGTATTGTGATGTGGAGTGTGCTTAAGTGTTTATAACTTTATAAGGATTTTTTACCTCTTTATTTATTACTATTTAATTTTAAATTGAATGTTTCAATTGTTTGTGTTAAATTATTTAGCTGCACAAAAAGATTATACCAATAAAAAAATTTATCATACAAACATTGCATGTGATGTATAAAAAAAAAAAAAACATTAACCTATTACAGGTGTATAATATTTATCTCTCTTTTCTATGAAAAATTACTTAATAACTGATAAGAGAGATAAAAGACATAATTTTTCACTGATAAATCTAAATGTATGATATTGGGAGTTTGTACCACATATGGTTGCCATATCCATTACAAAAGATTATCCATGGTAAGATCCAACGATTGATAATGTATGATCACTATTCTGTCTCCTTCTCGGCTTCTCACAGTTGAAGCAAACCAAAGTCCAGAATAAAAAAGGAATCCAACACTATGTATTCAATTATTGATTGGATTAAGAAAAAAGTAAATAAATAAAATATAATTATTAGGTGTAAGCAATAAAGGGGATTTGATAGAAAGAAAGATGGATGGACAGAGGACAAGAGTGGAGAAAGTAGTGATTGGACGAATGGAAATGAAATGGTAGTAAGAAATGGTGAAGGAAAGAAAGAGGGAAGCTAGGCATGAATGCAGGTGGTAGTGGTACCCTTCCCTCATTTCGTAGGCAGCCTTTTTGTTTGATAAGACACCCATTTCAGCAAATGTTGTGTCTTGTGCGTGTGTCACTCAGAATTCAGAAATCAGAATCTGATGTGATCACAATTATTTTAACGAAAATGCTTTGAGTATCAATTTTATACTCGATATCAATTAAATGAGTCCCTAATCAAGTCTATCAAGAAAAAAATTAGTACTCAAACGTAAATATCTAAACATTATCCTGATTTTAATTATTGATTTCCACATTTCCATCATATTCCCCTTGGCTCTTGGGTGGTTCCTCATACCACCTCTCCTTCATAATTATCTTGGCTTTGAAAAAATATATATAATATATAATTAGTAAATTACAATCCATACCCTTCAATTTGAATTGTTTTCGCTTTGTATCACAACTTTTAAAACTCGACAATTTATACACTGATAACATTAAGCACATTTTTAATTTATGTGGCAAGCAATAAGCCAATCATTCCGGATATTATTGGACATATGCTATGTCAGATGGCAGATACAATTTAGGCAATAAAGAGGTATAAGAAAACCAACGTAAATGCCTTGTCAAATACAACATAAGAAAATATATGGGTCCTAAAACTTTCAAACAAGTAAATAACGCTTTAAAAAACAATCACACAATTGAATTAATGGAGGACAAAATTAAAAAACTAATTTAACTTTATAGTGTACGTTGTAAAATTTTTAAGGTCACTATGTAAAATAAAAAACGAGCTAGACCTAAACGTACAATTTGATTCACTGCCTGAAGCATAATAAAAAGTATTTATATTAAAAAAAAAAAAGCATACTGAAAAGTATATGTACATGAAGTGACATAAGTTCTATAATTATTCTCTTACCAATTAATAAATATAAATCATATGATATGAAAAGGTCCTCTCAAATCTCATAATTCATTAGCGTTGTCCTGCCTCGACTACGTGATCTTAAACTCCCTTATTCTTATATATAAATAATAAGTAAACTAGTAAAGTATTGATAAGATCTTAGCCAAAAAAAAAGTATTGATGAGATGTTGTCATGTTGCTCCATTATTAGGTTCACTAGTCAAATTTCCCAATTAGTATTTATTCACATCAAACTGGCATATAAACTCAAATAATAATAAATAAAAAACTGGCATATAAACTATGGCTTCCATATGGTTAGGAGGTCGTAATTAATAGAATTTGAGAGCTTATTATATATTTTAGAGATAATTAGAATTTGGTCTTTTAGAAAAATAATTTTTAGATGAAAATTGAGAATGTTTTAAAATTTATAAATTATTTTTTTAATTTATAATAAAGTTATTTTAATTTATAAAAAAATCTTTTTAATTTATACAAAATCTTCTTCCGATTTGAAAAGTATTTTTCTTTTTATTATTATCGGTCTTAATTAAAAAAAAACTCTTAAAATTGACTGAATTTTAAATCTCTTTATAAATATTTTTTTAAATATATATATAAAGAGAGGGAGAGAGAGTTTTTTTTTTTTTTTTAATCTAAAAAGGAGAGATCTTCTATATGTTATTTGAATATTGATTCACCAAACAATAGAATTAAAAGGATATATGGGCAGAATTTCAAGGCCACAACAAAATGTACAAACTTCCACATTAAGCAAGACCTCCCGAATGACTTTCCACATGACGTGGTATATAGGCAAATGCTTAAAGAAGTACACACTTTTTTTTTTGGGAGCAGAAATGCTATTTTCACGAAAACAGTAATACGTACTTTGTTCCTTGTATGTGAATCCTCTGCTCTAATTCTTTCAGGGTTTGTTTAAAAATAATTTATAGTGCAGACTATTTTTTCCTTACAAAGTTACAATTACTGAACTTTAATTTAGGTGTATACTCTAAAGCGTAAATCTTTTCAATAATAATTCCCCTTAAAAAAAAAGTAAATTACTAAAAAATTCATTTTAAAGCCTTACAAAAAAAAATCTACGTAAAAGTTAAAATGATAAATAAGTTAATTTTGTATAAATAAAATCTATGTTATATTTTTTTTTCATTTAAAAAAAAAAAAGTGTAAATTGTCACTGTTGTATTGTTCGGCTATGCGGCCAGTAATGATTGTCACTATGCAATAGTCAATGATTGCTATTGATAAATAGTAATAATTAATAAAATATTTTTATACTAGTTATTGTTTCACAATAATAATGATTTTTTGGTGTCAAACAATAATAATGATTGTTGGGGTGTCAAACAGTAACAATTAATATAATATTTTAAGTTTTTAACAATTTAAATAGTTATTATCTTATAATAATAATGATTGTTACTGTCAAATAATAATAATTAATAAAATATTTTTATAATTTAAATAATTACTATTTTAAAATAATTATTATTATTAATGTCAAATAATAACAATTAATAATTGAGGAATGCTAGCTACAGTCGACCGAAGAGTGTACATGGCACAAACTCTTTTTTCCCTCATTTTTCTCTTCTCCCACGTGACTTTATCTTCTCCCAAGTTTTTCTTCTCTTTTCTCTCATTTCTCTCTCCTCTCCCCGTGACTTTCTCGATCTTTTCTTTCTTTCTCTATTCCTCGCTAGCGACCTCTCTCTTCACCATCCGGCCATGGATGGCCATGGAAATCACTGCGTCGTTCCTGCACTAGGACTGACTTGATACCGATTTTTTACAACCGCAACCGAGCCGGATTGTATACTGGGGTCTAGATCCAAAAAACACTTAAAAAAATAATAATAATTCAAAACCCATTATTGATATGATCGAGTAATTACCACCACAAACATGTTCCCTACATGTCTTTTCGCCGGCAAATGAAAAGATTTACACTACAGTGAACCATATCAATTTGGGATGTACTTGTCTGCTTGATAGGTTTGAGCTTATTTTAGTTGTATATATATAATTTTAAGTGCTTAAGAATATAAAAGTTATGTGTAAGAGCTAAAGAATAGATGCTGGTATTTTTATGATCTTTTATGATTTTTATTTTATTTTAACAAGGGTCAATATGTTAGAGTATAAGATCCTATATTTTAGCATATAAAATTATTTTTAATGTTAAATTTTAGATTTTAACTCTCTAATTTTGCTTAAAATCACGAGAGAATGAAAGTTAAATGATTTATAACAAATAATTAGTATTGCATAGTGACAATTGTCCAATATTCGGTGAACAGTGCATTAACACTCGGTGGATTCCGTATATTTCATTAAAGTGGACAAAATTAAAATTTATTATAGTACGTAGGTTGAGTTATCAGTCTTATTTTTTAAATAAATTTAAAAACAAAAAAATCCTAAATATATACATTTATTATTTAATTAAATAACCTACATTCTAGACAAAGACTACTCAAAAATATATACAATTAATTTGTATAGAACTATAGATGCAATAATAAGATGTGACATTACTGATATGAACATAATTTTGTATAATTTATATTTAATTATGCACAGCTTCATGTAAAATATGATCACTCCAAGATTTATGGTACAAATATTTTATAATATACATAAATTTAAATTATATCTTGAGAGGAGAAGAATGATCGAAATCTGTCAACGTCAATGCGCAAAAGTCTACGTGTCAATCAGTTAGGGGTTGCAGAGTTGTAGTTATCATGTAAAGACTTAAAAGACCATATGTTATTATGTTCTTACCAAAAAAACAAAAACCCTAAAGACCAATAATATGTGTGCCACCAAGTCGGACGGATCGATATATAGATTAGTATATATGTAGCATACAAAAAGGCTACTAGGATTTTGTCAAATTAGGTTTGGTATCCATGAAACCCTAACTAGGAAGATATAGGTTTTTAGTGGAATCTCTGGCTATACCTAGCTAGTGTTTAATAAATCAATATATATATATATTTTTCTATATTTAGTTTGACAGTCCACTCCATGTACCAACTTTCTTTGTAAAGAAACAACATAGGTTTACGGATGCTTAATAGCCTTAATTAAAGACACTGTTACACCCTTTTCTTCTTAAGAAAAAATAAATTAAAAAATCTAAAAGTTGCTTATAAAATATTTTTTCTAATTTCTATACCTAATTGCTTTCTATTTCAAAAATAATTTTTTCCTATGAATTTGACACTCTAATTGAATAGCTCTTTTGTCAATTGCTAAGAAATATGCTCCCCTATCAAATCAATATATAGGTGCCACATTAACTACATGCTCTACTATTCTTCTAAACAAGGACAAAACGACTGTTGGGGGCCACCTCTTTTTGCATCATGTTACAGTTATGTATTGATATTATTTTTAACTTAATTACTTAGATTAAATATAGGGTGAAGAAAAGCCCACTAAACACATTTAAATGTGAATTTTATTTCAAAATCCTTCAAATATAATTTAAGGAAATATTTTACTTTAAAATAATAGTCACTTATCTATTACGGGACAATTTGTATTTGATGCATGTTTTCTAACAAGTACTTTTACAAGGTTATTTGCACTTTTGCTGTCAAGTTAGCTTGTTTAAATAGCATAAATAGTTATGTGTTTAAATTGAATTTATGTCTTTAGGCATAAATTCAATCTGGACACATAACTATATAAGCTATTTTAACGAGGTACATGAATTTTAAAATATTTCAAATATACACTCGATCTATTATCTAAATTGAAAAATGAATTTATATTCATTGATTCGTTGAGAGATCAATTAAATGACAGCTTGGCTTTTGCTGATTGGGATTACTAGCGACGTGATACTATCTCAACAAACATTTTCCGCCAAATGAGCGACATGGGCTCACAATTTAATAATAATAGAGAGAGAGAGAGAGAGAAAGAGAGTTTGTGAGCCCGTGACAGGGGTTAGGTGGACTCGTGTCGCTCATTTCCCGCGAAATGAGCGACATAGGTCTACCTAACCCCTGACACGGATCCATAAACTCATCATCTCTCTTTTGCTCGTTGAGTACAAGTGAGAGATTTATATTCGAATTTGGAGAAAAACATGATATTTTTGGGAGACTAAATGGTCAGAAAAACATTCGATTAGTGGAAAATAGGTGATGAGTGTGTGGGCCCATGTCAAGTGGACATATGTTGCTCATTTGACTGGAAATGTATGCTGAGTTTGTGCCATGTCACCAATTAATCTCTGTTAGTAAAAACCAAACTAACATTTAACTGATCTCTCAATAAATTGATGAACGAAATTTTATTTTTCAATTTACATAATAAATCAGGTGTATATTTGAAATATTTAAAAATTCGTAGATCGCGTTAAAATAACATATATATAGTTATGTATTTAAATTTAATTTATGTCTTTAATTAATACTCAATCAACTCATTAAAATGCAATGTACGTACGGCATCCTAGTTATAAGGTTTGGAATACAGCACATTATTGAATTAAATAAAAAAATCTAGGGCATATACAAAAGGTAATTAACTAGTGATGAGCTTTTCATGATGCAAGGTAGCTGGGATTGGTAGAAGTGTTTATACATGGCAACATGAAAGGAAGAAAGAATATGAATAACTTCTTTTCATCAATTGTTTAAATACAAGATGTCCAATTAATATATATAATATTAATAAAATACGTGTGGTGTACGTGATATCAGCCTTTCTTTTAGCTTATATAAAGCCATTGCCTCCATTTGGAGATCCATGACTTTCTTGGGTTGAGTCGAGCTGAGTTGAGTTGGCACACTCATAGTCATAGCTAGAGTACTCTACTCAACTACTCATAGTAGAAGCTCCCTCAGTCCAACATCCCCTTCGAAGCTCCCTCAGTAGAAGCTCCCTCAGTAGAAGCTAGTTTCACTGATTTCTCTTGTTTACTATGGAACACTCTCTCCTTTCTCTTGTTTACTATGGAACACTCTCTCTCTCTCTCTCTCTCTCTCTCTCTCTCTCTATGGAATTGAGTAGTAGTGGGGTGAGAGCTAGCTAACTAGGGTTATCATGGGAAATGGGCAATCTTGATGATCTTTTATTCAGCGCAAGTGAAAATTGCATAGATCTGTGGAAGCATTGAAGCATATATGCATATGTAAATTTGTACCTCTTTATATGTTAATTTTGTACATGCTAATAATTTGAAGTGCGTTAATGATGAAAAGTAGTAGTAGTGGTGAAGCGGTGAAGAGAGCTTTCTTCAGTCCACTCATGGGTAGCAGTAGGATTTAATTAGCTGCCGACTCATTCATCCAAATACTGGGTTCATAGCTTGGAGAGGACACCCAGTAAATGTGTGAATGAAGCGGGAGACAAATTGGATCTTAAGCTTCCTGTACTTGGACTGAAGGGAGCTCCCTCAATTAAATATTCTTCTTTATTTATTTTCCAAATTTTATTTATTTCTGTTCCATATTTTAATTTGTATATGATATATTATATATTCCATGGAAGATATATTCAGCTGATGAGTAGTAGAGCACCAATATTACTTATACTTTAAAGCTGGGCTAATCAAGTGATGACCTTGAACTTATCCACTTAATTATTAAGGATGTTTAGCTTAGCCGGCCATATCTAGATTAGCTTACTTTTTCTTATATTTATCTTGTCGGCTAACCTCTACAAAGGAGCTATATCTATATATATAATTACTGTCTTATATAAATTAATTAAGTTAGCTAGGCACGTATTTATCTACTATCTATATATCTCTTGTTGCTTAGCTTAGCTTTTGTGCTGTTGTGCATACAATAATCATTGCCTGCAGTTTCAAGTAGGGTTGAGCTATGTATGCAAAAAGCTGAAAACTCTGATTTGATTGATATACGAGCAGCACTTAGTAAGTTGCTTGGTGCTTGGTAGGTGTGTGTGAAGTGTGTATATCCAGTAATATCTGTGAATATATTGTTTTGCAGTAGGGTTTTGTCAAGCTTGCTAATCATGTACAGTTAGGGGATAATAAAGCATATATATATATATATATATATTAAAGGCAACGCTAGAGAAATTGAAGAAGCGCGCCTACAAGCTTTCTCAGGCGGTCACACGCTTCACAACATTAGCTTCTTGGTTCTTGCTCTCCCACAGCAACAAGTTCCCAGGACATGTGGCTCTGCTAGCTAGCTAGCTAGCTAGCTCAATTACCAAAATATCCTCGCATATATATGTATATGTTTCAGCCAAATTGAGCTAGAAATTATATGGTTTTAATTAAATATTGTTCCATTTAATTCTTTGCGGTTTTGTGTATTGTACATGTATCTATATTTATTTGTAACCTTTAAGGTCGGTGTAAATATACGTATTTTACAGTACTAGTGGATCGGAGTACTAGCTACTGTTCTCTCTGTCTGGAATGTGAGATTGACCTTTGATTTGTAGCAGTGTAATGTTACTGCATGTGGTAGTATTTGATTCATGTAACAGCACCAAATACTCAAATGAAGAAAGTAAAGAGACCCAATTACTTAACAATCCTACATATGAACTTCAAATTCAAAGTCCAAAGGTTGGGTCTTAATTTCATAATAGTGCAAACCAGCAGGGCCTGGCACTAGGTATGCCAAGAAGTGACAGGTACTGCACACCTCACCTGCCCTTATTATACTTACCTTCCCAAAAACGAATCTCAGAATTGAAAATACACATCCAAGTCCCAACCACGTACACTACCACAGTCCACAGAGGTTTCTAGCTAAGCTAATTTATACAAGTTTGTCTTCATTTTTGTTTTTGTTTCTGCTAATGTTTTTTTTTTTATAAATATTTTTATAGTGTGTTACGGTCTGTCCATTTGTTACTGTTTTTAAAATTATCAAAATTGTTTTCAAATTGATAAAAATGCTTTTGATAGTATTTAGCAAAAATAATTAAAAGTGTTTATGAGTTATAAAAGTGCTTCTCAAGAGTTTTTTGAGAAGCACCTGACAAGTGACTTTCAAGTGCTTTTATATGAATAATTTAAAAATTTTATAAAAATTTATATATATTTTTTAATTTAAGTGTTTCTGATAAAAACGCTACTAAATAAAAATGCTTCTAAAAAATAATGCCAAACAAGTCTTTAATTTCATACCTCTCTAAGCATACAAACAGGATACTAGATTTGGATACAAACTTTACACCTCTCTCTCTTTCCCACTTTTCCAAAATCCAACGGTTCTTTCTCGTGCTTTGATTGATTATTGCACCATCTTTAACAAACATGAGTGACATTGTTTTTTGTCACCATTGGTATGTAAATATTTGATAGATCCAGTTATGGGCAATTTTCCACGTGTCCATTTCCCACTGATACTGTCTCCAAAGGGATGAAATTTAGTGCTTCATAGTTGGAAATGGCGAGGACGAATTAATCTTGCATAATATGCCTTAAGTTATTTAATTAATTAATCCCAAGTATTGTAAAGTACAATCTTCCTTTATTCTCTGGGTCCTGGATGTTCCAACCCATTTGGAAAAGGTTTAGTGTTGGTGAACTGGATTTATTTCTTAATCACCATTTCTTGCCCCAGCATCTCTTAAGATTTGCAAGCAATCATTTTGGAAAACAATGAGATAGTGATCGATGCTTTTGTCTTTGTTACGAACATGATGGGATGGATGGCCATTAAATAGGGAAAAATACATTTTTAATTAGTGTTTTATCTTGTAATTAATTTTGATCTTTCTGTTTCAAAATTGTCAATTTTGTCCATATGTTTATGTTTACAAATAATTTAAATTGACCACCAACAAAATCATTCCTCTGTCCCCTTTTACACAGACACAACACATCACCACCATCCTCACCCTCTCTATATCCCTCTTCTCCATCAGCTTTTTTTCTCTCTCTATTGGGCATAATAGGTGAAATCCTCCACAAATTCATCGTCATAATTGGTGGTGATGAACTAAAATTGTTTACAAACATAAATATAGAGACCAAACTTCCAATTTTGAAAACCCAATAACTAAAATTGATTGCAAGTTAAAACAAAAATGAATTATCCCCCGTTATATATGTATGATGATCGATGAAGACTATAAATATGTACGACATCCACCTCAAGATTTCATTATAAAACTTGCTAGAAAAGATACACACATGCAACTCAAAAATCAATATAATTAATGCATGTATTATGTGTATATATAGCTTTGTTAACTTGTTTTTTCTTTGATTAGTCTGCAAATATTAGATCTTAACAAATAGTTTAGTCAGCAGCTTTGGATGGAATCAAATATAGTGAGCAATTCAGCATTAGTTTTCAAATCTAGCAAGGCTGATTAGGATCTTGTTAGAATTAATTAATATATAGTCTGGACTCTGGATGTAGTTAATTAAGAGCTAGATGTGTTTTAATTATGGGTTGCAAGAGCTAGCTAGCCTCTCATTGTATTCTGATTAGTCAAGCATAATGAAATCTTCATTCAGTTCTCTCTATTATTCTCTTGCCTTTAGTTCTTTACGTTTTTCTTTCATATCTTTCATGGTATCAAATTAAAGCCACATATATGTATGGACCAACATGCTTTCCAATAGCTTTCTTGATCTTTGCTCCCAAGAACATAAATACAAATATACAATCATTTATGTACGTACACATGTAACGCATGTAAACTAAATTAATGGATTTTCATTGGAATATAATGCCTTCATTAATTTGGAACTTCAATGAATCAATATACATACGAGAACAACATCAAAGCCTTTGGAACTTGAAGAAGAACTTCATGTGATGCTTCTTGCTAAAGATCAATTCTCAATGGATTACCAACATACAAAGCCAAATTCAACCCTTTCTCTCAATGCTATGACAAAAACTCAGAACAAGACCAATATTGATTCAACTAATTGAGGTTCTTTTTACCTGAAGGAAGAGGTAGACTACAAGAAATCTGTAACGGATGTATACACCTTGACTAGCTAGTACGAAATGGAAACAGAAAAAACAACAATGGGACTGCAAAACCAATAAACGACTATGAACCCACAATTCTGATTGTCGTATTCACACATTGGTTAAGAGACAACATGCAAAAAAGACAAATCAAACCATGGAACAGGGATGTCGTTTGTGGCTTATAAACGAGAAAAAAAAAATGTTGTAAAAGAGAAAGATTCTAGTTAACTTCATGTTTAAGACAAAATTAACCTACATTATGTAAATAATGTGTGGGGGCTTAAAAGAAGATAAGGTTCTCCTTCCTTGTTTTGACTTGCATGAATTCATCACATAGGCCCTGTGAAGATAGGGTCAAGCTGAAGTAGGGAGGTCTAGTATGGAAGCAAAAGTGTTGGAGATATTTGAAGTTGGGCCCTGTGAAGATGCATACAGAATGGGCTTCCTGATAGGCCAGAGGTTCTCAAACAAGATAAGGAGCAGGTTGGCCACAGACCTCATTCTTCAACACCAACTCCTCCCATTTGCTCAAACCCCACAGTCACAGCCACTTATCCAATCCCTCACTGATAATAACCAGAGGAAGTTCCCAAGATATTGGGATGAGCTGATAGGGACTGCAGAAGGAAGTGGCGTCCCAGTTCTTGATGTAACGATTGTTAGCTTCATCTACATTATTAACTTTTGTGATGAATGATGATAGCTTAAGTTTTTGAGGTTCAATTACTACTTGCAGGATGAGAGTCCACTTAATAGCTTGATTTACATTTTTAACCCCCTTCTCTAATAGCTTAATTAAGTTTTTGGGATTGGTGGTTGCCTAACAATAAAGGGTAATAAATATGGCATTCCATTTGTCACATTCTAGTTGTTTAATTATGTGCAGATAATACTAATCAACTTCAGGAAGGAGATTCTTGCTTTTCTTCCAAAGACAGTGATACATCCCAATATAGATGATACCTCGGATGACTGCTCTGATGTTCTTGTTGTTAGTGATTCCATGGCAATTGTGGCACACAATGAGGATGCAAATGTTGCTCTGGTTGGCCACACGTATGTATGCTCTCTTGCATTTTCATTTCTTATAAACTTAGAAGAGCTATACATCCAAAAGAACAAAGGGAATTAATTACATTAGTAAAAACTAATGAGATTTTTTAAATAAATTGTAGCAAGTCACGTTTTAATGACTGTTTTGCAGCTATTTGATAAAGGGAACTCAACCAAATGGGCTGTCATTCATTGCTTATACGTATGCAGGAGAGCTTCCTACCTGTGCATTTGGGCTCAACAGTCATGGACTGGTATTTTTTTCTTCAATGCAGTGCTTGATGATTCCAAACATCAGTTAAACCAAATTTTGTTATAAGAGTTTTCCAATACATAACCTGCAGGCTTTTACGCTGAATTCAGTACCCCCATCTGAAAATGAGATTGTTGCTGGAGGCATTGGGCTGAACTTTATTTCACGAGACCTCCTTGAAGCAGCAAGCATTGATGATGCATTATGTGTAAGATCCTGTAATCTGAGTTTTTTAAATATCCGAGTTTGGTTGATTATTGATGGCTTTAATAGCATGAATTGCATCTTCAGAGAATTGAATCATCCGAAGTGTCTGTGGGACATAGTTACAATCTGATCGAGACAAGGACACGTAGAATTTTGAATGTAGAAACTGCATCACGAAACCGGGTTTCGGTTTATGAGGTTGGAGCAATACCATTCTTCCATGCAAACATGTATCTCCATCTCCAGGTTAATCAGGTAAAGTTATTTAGTCTTAAGAACACTGCATGAAGCTATGGTGTGAATCTCATTGCATTTACATGGATTGGTGGTGCAATGCAGTAGACAAAGTTTCAAACTGATAGTTCCAATAAGACAAATAGGTTTCTTCAATTTCTACAAAGTTAAAATCATGGGTTTTCTTTGAAGGTGCAAGATGAGAACTCAGAAACAAGGCAAAGAAAAGCAGCTGTGCTACCCAAAAGATCAAAAAAAGACTTCCTGTCACTTCTAGGAGATACAGATGACCCAAAATACCCCATCTACATGATAGGTGATTTAGAAAATAAACTAAACCTTTTCCCCTCTACAAAACTGTCTGCTATGTTTCCCGGTAACACTGTTTGTTGTGTTTCCAGGCCCAACGCTTTACACACTATGCACAGCTCTGATAGACATGAATGAACAAACACTGTCAATTATTGAAGGCAACCCAAGAAAAGGAGAAATCTCTCACATCTTCTCTATGTGTTCAGAAGATTTCAAGATGCCATAACAAAAGCTCCAAGCAACCCACTTCATCTAGTTGCCCATCAGGCAGGTTCATAGAGGCCTAACATGTGCCCATCAATACAGCGCATGGCAGCAACCTGGTCACAATCAACATTGTTACACCTTTGCATCCACCATAGCAGTAATAGAAATATAAGTTGCATTTGCATCAAAGCTGTTCTTAGAAATTTAGTCATCACCTTCCCATGGATTTCATATTTGATAGGACCATCTAGTTCAGCTCCTAATGCCATTAGTTTTGTCATTGCTTGATTAATGTCTCTCACTGTGAAAGACATAAGTGAAGAGTGTCCCTTCTGCATGACATGGTCACTGTGAAAAAAAACTGGATTAGCATCTGGCATTTTCAATTAGAGGCAAACCCCAAATAATAATTATTACTAAATTAAGAAATAAAAAACATATCCTTTTTTTATTGACACCATGTTCATAGGACCAAACCCAATAACCAATGCCTTAAAAGTTTTGTGTTACTCAGAAAAGTAGAATGTGGGTCTTTTTAATTGTGTAAACAGCTTTCGTAGACATATAATCAAACACATGATATGCATTGAGCATTCAGTCTCGGATAAAGAGAATTACTTGGGGGATTGCATGAGGGCCAGTTTGAGTGGGCCGGACTGAAGCTCGGCCCACCGAAGAGTACAGACATCGACGGTGAAGTCCAAGCCTTCTGAGTAGAACCGAGCAGCTTTTGGCACGTCCTTGTGCAGCTGCAGTATCCACCTAAACGACGCCGCTGCCATTTCTATCTCTCTCTAGTTGTTTGTGCTGGGCTGCTGCCAGTAGCAAAGCTATTTTGATAAGTTTTTTTTTTTGGTCTGATGAGTTAACATTTGGGATATAATAAATATTCTTTGTTTCATTTTCTATACATTTTATAGTTATGAGATTTTTAAATCATATGCAATCTTATCTTAATTCAATAATTTACCATTATTTTAGTTTGTTAATTTTTTGAAATTAATTCAGATTTATATATTTATTATTTTACCATATTGATTGGCAAAGCTGAATGAACAAGTCAGCTACTTAGCCAATTTAATGCCAACGATTTGGTCAATGGCAACAAGTTTCCCTTTGTCGGAGTCGTTATGAGTTTATCTCATGAACAATAGTTAATTAATCAAACCAAAAATTAGCCAATTTAACATACAATCTCATATCAATATATCACAAACCATGAATAACACTTGAATCCCGTTATGCAAACAAGAAAATGATATTTTTTTATTTAACACTAGACTCCCACTTTTCCATTGTATGCACCCCCTTATAGGAGTTGGCCATGAATCATGATGGAATTAAAGCTAGTGTGAATGTGAACCCAATATCTTTAAAATGACAAAAAAAGATGGAGAGACCTAGTTTGAATGTGGATATTAACAAATATAGGTGGAACCTCAGTCCTCAGATATACCCAGAAATGACAACCAAAATTGTTGTTGGTCTCCAACTCTTTATAGTTTGTGTAGGCTTATGTAAAATAGCAACATTACACTCATATACAGACTTCTCTTTTTAAGAATTACCAGGGTGAAAACTCTAGGGAATATTTCATATTCAGAGAGTGCCATGGCAATATTCACAACAAGAACATCCCAACCAGCAGGTGATGCAGGATCAGCATACCCATTTAACCTAATGGGAACATTTCAGAGAGTTAAAACCAACATGTCCCAAGAAGGTTAAGAGGTGCCTTTGGAAGCCTTTGACCGTGATCGTTGTCCCTTGACTCCCTTTGACCTTGCTTCAAGAAGCTTTGCCTTCAAGGTGTTCTCCTTTGCCCGTGGAGGGAACTTAGAAGATGACTCGGATATGTCATGAGCTGGGGACGTGAGTCTTGCCATCCACTGTCTAACCGGACTTGGCTGATTCCTCCATCCGGTATTACTGCAGGAAGCCTCATTGTATTTATTTTCAGAATGTATATGCACACCATCTGACATCAAAAGTTGACTTCTTATATGGCTTTCAGCCATGTAATTCGAGCCAAGTGTTTCATCTTGTTTATTTCCTTTCTTATACGTTTCATCTTCGGTGGCTTCACAATGTTCGGATTTTTGGGATATGCTTATTTCAGTTTCCTTCCCTTCTTCAGTTTTCCCCTGCTCTGCATTGTCTATCTGGGACTTCTTATTTTCACCGCATGACATGGCCCAAGCCATCTGTTCTTCAAACTTAACTTGCAAGCTGGAGGGAGTTCGGCTTCTAACCCTTTCAGAAGAAGCAGGTTTTTTCTTTGAGGGGTCTGATTTCACTTTTTCATCAATTTGATTATCCACAGCTTCATCCCCATGCACTTTGAAGTCATTGTTGTTTGGTTTATTAAGCTCAAAACAATGTGAATCACTGCCTAAAGAATCTTCTTCGTCACCCACGTCTTGAGGCGCACTCACAACCTCATTCAGAGGGACAGATTCCAGTGAATTCCTACGATCCCTTGGCAACAGATTTTCAGTATTCTTAAGAGTGTTCATATGTTTAGCTCGAAGGAAAGTCTCAATTTCAAGGCTTAATTTGTCCACCATTGAGTTCTTTTCTGGAACACCACACTCGGCTTCTTCTAGCTGCATTTGCATCCGTTCATCCAGCCATGATTCAGATACATGGAGAATCAATCGATCACGATCCGATCTTCCAGTCCAATCCTTGTCAGATTTCTGTTTCAAAGAATGCACCTCTTGTTCATATTCTTTTATTCCTTTAGCAAATTCATCGCATAGGCCTTCCAACAACTTTCTCGATTTTCTCTCTCTTTCAAGCTCTTTCAGAGAATTGGAATGAGAAGATTTCACCTCAGAAAGCTCCCGCGCTAACTTCCTGTGTAGGCTTTCTGATCGTTTTCTTAACTTCCTCTCATCTTCTAGCTCATCCCTCATAGACTGAACTGCAGCATGGATTCGATCTTGTTCTTTGCTCTTCCTAACTAGTTTATCTTCTGCAATTTGCTTCATCAAATCATCTAGCTCACGTCGATCAGCTTGCCTAATCCGAAGCAACTCTTTGATCTTGACACGGGCATGATCCAACTCTGATTTCAATGCTTTTATCAATGCTATATTGGATGTATGCTGTTCCTCCAAGCTCCAAATCCGGTTCAAGACTTTTAGCAGTTCTGTAGATGTTTTAAGGTTATAATGTGATTCACCAATCCTTCCCCCCTTAAAGTCTAAAGAACTGGTAGGAGTGACTGCAGGATTATAAGGCGCTACCTGAAAAGAAAGGCAATGAAACTATGCAAAAGGTTCGATAGCATGGAGAGATTTGAAGATTTGTTATACGGGGCAGTGGACAACAAAATTTGTAAATGAGCCTAAGACTGCAGCTTAATAAGAAAGCACATGCTTCACAAATGATATCAGGGGTTCCATCATAGTACAAACTTTATAGACAAATGATTGATAGAAAAAACATGTGTTATGGTTTGTTCATGATAATCGTGAGTGGCTATTAGTCTATAACACAATGCCCATCAGCCATAATAACAGCTTGTGCTTACATAATATTGTGTTTCTCTACTAACACAAGACTAGGATGCAATTTCTTAAAATTTCAGGAAAATAATAGAACTATTGTCTTCCATGTAGTATATGAGGGCACAAATTAGTCCGTTTGGTCCCATGCCTTATCAGTTTGTATGAGTCAAATAAATTTCTGCCTTATTTCTACTCAAATGAAATTCTGTAGCAGTATCATTTCCAGAAAAAACCATTTCTTTTTCTTCTGTAGCAGTTATCATTTTGTAATCATTTTTGCTAGTGTTCTCAATTTATATCTCCTTTAAAATAAAGGACAAAAAAGCATTTGACTAAGTGGAAACTGATGCAGTAATCATTTTTGCTAGTGTTCTCAATTTATATCTCCTTTAAAATAAAGGACAAAAAAGCATTTGACTAAGTGGAAACTGATGCAGTAATCATTTTGTAATCATTTTTGCTAGTGTTCTCAATTTATATCTCCTTTAAAATAAAGGACAAAAAAGCATTTGACTAAGTGGAAACTGATGCTTACCTCCATGGAACTACCATAGCTTGCAGGAGATACGGGCTGCAAGAAGTGATTGTTCCTTTCAATTGATCGATGATGCTGCATCAATGATGCAGCAATATGCCTCCTTAAACTGCTTGCACTTTCTGGCTGGCATAGGTAATCAGAGAAAAATCAGTTTCATAGGAGATATTTTCCAACTAGGCAACTCCAGAACCCATTGTTTCAGAAGATGGATAAAAAATGAAGGTATTGCAGTCTCAATAATATCTATGCACAGTGTTCAATGGATTTAGTTGATCATTTGCAGAGATATAGTTTAAATGTAATGCTCACAGCTCACTAAACACCACTGAATTCTCATTGTCAGATTTTCTACCAAGTGCATACTTCTTTATATAAAGTCTAGTTAATTATGTTTAGTATTAAAGAAGAAAAGGCGGCACAATCAAAGCTCCAGAAGTCCTATGGTAGTTTTGAACACATTCAAGGGGTTGAAGTAATTAGAAGTACAAGGCATGAGAGTTAGCAAAAACCATATGGTCCTAAAATATAGGAGTTCCGCACCAAACAAAAAAATGGAAATTTTAACAATGCAACTTAAATGGAACCCTTTGCTTCTTGGCAGTTTGTGATAACTGATAAGAATGAGTTCCCAGAAAACAGAAAGAGCAACAATATATAGCATCTACCCAGTAATGGTGGTGTCTGAGTGAGGGAGAAAAGGAGCCTCTTGCAGATTTCATGCCATATAAACGAACTAATCTATAAATGATAACAGTCCACTGAAGCACTAAGCTTAGAGCAAGTAAAAAAGTGCTTGAAATTACATCTCTTAAGGAATAAAGAAAGGAAGAAAAGATGAATAAATATTAACCAACTATATCTCACATACCCCTGAAAGCTCCATAAATCTCAAAGAAACATCCATAAACTAACATGAGCAGAAAATAGACAGGATGTACCCTTCAAGGCTTCAACATAAATATATTCATTTACATGATCTTGCCTCTTTAAAATATAGGGTAAAACAAATAACAACAACTCAACAAGAAACAAATACAGAACAAAAAAACAAACCCACTTTCACAACCAATCAGATAAAAAGGAACAAATTGCACAACCCCAAAAAGCCAATCAAAGAGCACCAAAATCTCCAAAAAAACAAAAAATTCAGAAGTGTACCTGGTCAGGAGAACTGGGACAATTATCACCCAAAAAGTTAGAGAGGTCAAGACCCTTGTCCTTGTTGAGGTGGTGGTGAAGGTGGCGCTGCCTAGGGGGTGGACCAGCAGCAGCACCACCATTATTGTGAGGAGCCCTGTGCATATTTGAGAGGGGGAGGTAGTGCTGAAACTCCCAAAGAGCAGCAGCTAGTTTTCTAGCTGAGACAGAGGTGGTGGTCGTAGTGGAAGTAGTAGTTATGGTAAAGTGAGGGTCTTTAATGATGGGTTCATGGCCAAAAGGGCAAGGTCTCCATGAGGACACCACTGGAGTAGTTGGGCCACCTGTGCTTTTGCCTACTCTCCTCAACTTTTCTCCCAAATTTTCCTCCTTTTCTGCTCCCCCTCCCCCACTTTCTTCTCCTTCCCTTTTCATCTCTCTCTCTCTAGGCTTCGCTTTCCCCAATGGGCCTTTCTCTCTCATCTCTCTTCTTTGTAATAAAAATATTCTCTTTTTGGGTTTGGAACTACAGCTGCACACAGTGGTGTTTGTAAAATGTTCAGAATGTCTGTGTGGTTTTTGAATTTTGATAAGAACAAATGAACAGTACTTGGGCTCCATTTATTGATAAAGGAGCTTCAATCCCATGTCACATAAGCATGTCATTTTTTTTTTCATTTTAAATAAACAAAAAATTAACTCATATAATTGAATGAAAATACTAAAAAGAATTTGAGAAGGGAGCCTAGTATTGTTATTTTGTTAATTTTATGGGTTTACTGAGAGCGATTAGTGTGCATACACCATAATATATGTATCCAGATTTAATAACTTAAAATCTATATTTAAATTATACAATAAGTAAATAACTGAATTTGTTGGATTTAATTATAAAAAATGAGTCTGTATCACAGATGACGTGGGCATGTTAGCATTTTCCATGTGTATTTCTCCTCCACCAAAGTCAAGTAGATGTGTGTTCTCTCATGACCAAAAAGTTCATTGAAACTTGAAAGTGGTTGTAGAACCTGTTGAGGGCCTGAGGCTGTTGAGCATTTAGTGAAGAGTGAAGACACCCGCCTTGATTTGTACGGATTTGTGAAAGGAGTTGTTGTCGAATTATCTCTAAATAATAAAATCTCAATTTGTCCTCATGCTCTTTAAAATTAGTATTCTATATTTCAAAATATTCATAACAAAGTGTAAAAGAGGTTATGGAGGAATGAGAACAACATTACACTAAAATAATTTTAGGAGAAAAGTACATATGCAATAATTAGATTTGACAAAAGAAAATGCTTATACCAATTTTCTGCATGATTTATACAAGATTTACAACTCAAATTCTTGCTGACAAAATACTTAAATATTTTCTTTTTGGGATATGACTCCCCCTCCACATCTTAATGATTGGTTCCTCTTCATAGGCCAACAGAGGACATTTTTGAAAAGTTAACAATACAGGTCATGTAAGTTGTAACCACATTTTTTATTTCTAAATATCAAATGGATTCACTTTTATAGTTTTATGACTTTATCCTAGTAAATATAAAAATCGTTTACCATTAAACGTGGATGCATGGTATACAGTGATATTATACTTGGTTACATTGGTAGTTACTGACCCTCATTCTTTTTGGTTAAATGGGTTTTGATAACTGTTGTTATCTTTTTTTGTTTTTCTTATTCATTCTGTATCTGAAAACACAAGCTTGTACAGCATCGATCTGCAGCAAATTAAGTGTGAACATTCTGCAGATCAACAGTAAAAAAAGGTCCAATCGATTTCTTATGGTGCAGAGTGGCATGCAGAGACAAGATATGTTGCGTGCATACATTAATATTATGGTCATGCATGCATGCCATGTCATTCACTGGCGTGTTGGAGTAGGTTTCACTAGCTTTAAAGTACACCTACATACCCTATGAACTAGAATTCAGGCTTGATTTGACTGCTTTCTCTCTACTTATTTATTCTGGCTTCTACAAGCAAGTTTAAATTCAAAGGGAACTCAATTAATTCTCGTCAACATAACATGATGATGGAAATGGGTCCACGAGTTTGATGCTGATTTGCATACACAAAACTTAGAGATGCAACGAGTGTATCCCATAGTCTCACAGACATCTCATTACATATTAGGTGTATATTATACATCTATTACGTGCAAATTTTAAAAAAATAAAATAAAATTCGGGCACAATTTTTAATACCTCCAAATTACATTGAAATGATTCTTGAATCTTGACTTAATTATTTAGGTTTAACATGAATAAAGATAAGTTCAATAAATATACCTATTTGCATATAAATTTTATGTTGATGCATTTTAAGAAAATATCTTGCTTAATAGGATGATATAGTTACTATGGGCTTTAGACTCGCTCAGCTCACTTAGTCCACTAAAACGCAATCAACTGAAGCCCTTTTGGTTGTTTCTGCGTAATTTTTGGGCTGGTCCAGGACTCTGGTCTTGGGCCGCAAATCGTTGCATTTTTCTTCAATCGATGCATCTTTACTTAGCCAACAAAAAGAACAACGCAAAATCATTTTTCTTTTTATATGATGAGTTGTAGACTTGTAGTGGCCTTACTTGATAGTTGATAGTTGACGTATAATTGTACGAAAAATGCTATTCATTTTTTTCAATTTACCTTTTTTATTGATTTTTATTTTATAGTGTAAATTTATGATTGAAACCGTTCATTTTTTAAATTTAACTATAAAAATCATCTCTACAAAAAATTAATAAAATAAAAAATTATTTGATTATGTAATTATTAGATTAGTACATTCTGTCACTTGTGTGTGTGTGTGTTAGTGTGTATATATATAGGCATGACTAGTTTTTCAATAATTGTATTATTGCAAAAGTGATGATTAAGCCGTGTTTAATGATGGCACCAAGTGCACCACATGCACCGTGTTAAGCGCGCGCAAACAAGGCTAAAGGCTTCAATGTCTTCAGTTCACTCTAGATGACTAGGATAAGTATTATTTTATGCTTTCAACGCTCTTTCTCCGACTTTACGTACTTTGATCATCAGACTATGCATGATGAGAGACTTGAGAGTAAAGAAAGCAAGACATATATGGAAAAGAGTTGGCTAATTGAAATTTAACCCACATCTTCAGACAGATTAATAATAATTAATGTTCACATATACATTAACAATCTTCACATGTTGGATGTCAACATTTATCTTGGTTTACTATAATACTCAAACATTCGAACATTCTTACGAAAATGTTTTATTGTTGTTTTGTTATATTGTCAATTTAGACTATACATTCAGTTATAAATCTACTTAATTAATAATATAAAATTATAAATTTTACAAGATAATGTTGCTTAATTTATATATACATACACATATATTGACATACAAATAAAAATCATCTCTTAAGTGGTTAACCCCAATGTAGATAATCATGCCCATTGGGTTATAATTTTGCACAATTTTACCTGATGGGATTGAATAACAACTTTAGTTTGTCAATTTTCTTAGTCATTCTCGACAGGATTAATTACTTTGGGTGTAAATTTTTGTTTGAAGTCTAAATTTTAAGTTAAATATATGCATGTGACATCTTGTTAAATATGTATGAACTTGCAATAAATTAATTATAAATATAACTGTTTTAGGAGTTTCGTAGCTTCAAATTGTCGTGGCTCTTCATCATGATAAATTATTGTAATTATTGTATGTATTAGATACACCCAAAGGTTTAAATTTCAAAATTTTCGCTGAAATTTTGTCGAAAATTTCGATTTTCAGGGGTTTCAAAATTTTACCACGGATTCGACCAAATTTCGGAATATTTCGGCAAAATTTCGAATACACTAAAGGCAATTTTTTTTTTTAATTTGAGACAAATTTCGACGAAACTTCGCTTAAATACCCAACAAACCCAGCCGAACCCTCAGTTCACTGCCTCACATACTAATTTCTCACCTGCACAGTCGTTGCCCACCTCTCTCGATCTCAAACCCGATCTGCAGCCTCTCTCCTCCGTCTTCTCCTTCTTGCTAGTCGCCTCACCTGGACTGGTCTCGATCCGGCCACCTCGAAGCCACTGCGTTTGTGGGTTGTGAGTTGTGACCTCGAAGCATCCAGCCACCTCGAAGCGTCGATCCGGCCACCTCAAAGCCACTGCGTTTGTGAGTTGTGAGTTTGTGACTGTGACTGTGAGTAAATATTGTAAAGTTGAGTTTATCAGTTTATATTGAATAGAATACCCTCCATTGATCGACACAGACACAAGCATGAGCTGATGAGCATATGAATATTAGTCCATATAATTATTATTTTTGGATATGAAATTTGAATAATGGGGTTAGTCCGTTGGTGAAATACTGAAATTTGAGTTTATTCTGTATTTTTATAAATCACATATAGTTGGTCGGTTAAGTGTTTTTTTAATCACATACATGATATATATTCTTAGGTTGATTACTTGATTTATATAGATTTAGAATTAATTGTATGATTTTGGGTTGATTTTGTTTTGTATAATTTGTATGATTTTGGGTTAATTTTGAATCTTTAATCGTATAATTTTGGAATTGATTGTATAATTTTAGGTTGATTTTGATTTGTATAATTTGTGTAATTTATATGATATATAAATATTGATATGGAAGTTGAAAGTGGTGAGATGATATGGAATTGGAATTGGTATGATTTGTTAATAATTAATATGGAATTTGTATGATTTGTTAATAATATGAATCTAATATGTATCATGTATGAAATTGCCGAATTGGTAATTAAGAATTGGTGAAATTAATATGGAGTTGGTAATAAATTAATAATTAATATAAAATTAGTAATATGGAAATGAAATTGGTGATATGATATGAAATTACAAATTAGTAATATGAAATTGCCAATTGGTAATATCAATATGATATGAAATTACTAATTAGTAATAAGTTAATAACTAATATGATATTAATTTTTTGGTAATATACTGATAGGATATTAATATAGAATTTAACTCTTTTGTTAATTGTTATTGTTCTTGTGTTACTGTGTATGTCTTTTTGTTATTTTGAACCTCCTAGAAACTCTATGTGGTATTGATTACTTTTGTAATTCATGTGGAAATATTATAGTAAAAATAAAATTGAGGTGTTATTGAAGTAATTATTAATTAGTGAAGCATTTTTTTAATAGTATTTGCCTCCAGCGCGTATTATATTCATCACATATCACATGAAACCTACCATATAATTTGGTTTTTTCAATATTTTTTTATCAATATAGTAGATAATATGTTAAATAAATATATGGTAAAGTTTCATTCAAAATTTTCGTATTTTAATAATAATTTCCGTCGAATTTTTGTCGAAATTTAAAAATTTTCGAACTTCAAAATTTCCTCGAAATCTGAAATTTTATTTCTTGGATACACCACACAATTGTTGTCACTCTTCATTGAGAAATTGTTATATGTATACACCACCACCTTCTGACTGTTTATGAGTTGTTTAACCTAGCTAGGTAGGTAGGTAGCATCTATGTTTCCTATAAGAAATTGAAAAAAAAAAAAAAAAAAGAAGTTACTATTTTAATTTTTCTTATCTTGGGTGGAGGAATTTGAATTTATGATAATTTCCAATACTTCAATATTGTGAATAAAAATATCATTAAATCATAATTTAGCTAGCTAGTTAGTATAGTTACTACTTTTTTTTTTTGGCCAAAAATTTTAATTACTACTTTAATTTCAAACACTTTGCATATTGCTTTGTGGAAGTCCAATAACTATGATCATTAGAATTTAGAAATCTTAACAAATTTCTCTTGTGCAATCATGCCTGCGTACCAAAGAAAATGGGCAAGATCGTGTTTCATGATAAGCAGCGCACGTGTTAAACCTTTGATCATCGATCATCTGCAATTGTCTTTTATATATATATAAAAGTTGACTACATACTAAAATAATATTAAATAAATTAACAAAAAAGTCACAAAAAATTATAAATTTCACTTAAAAATTTATGTAAAAGATTTATTAAATATCTATAATTTCATTCTCAAATCTGAAATAGTTATCAGTGTAATCATAACACTATATAATATATTGACTTTATGTTATCAATTTATTCAAATTAATAACACATATAAATTTTTAGAATATTATAAATTTGAGTAGATTAATATATAACACTATGTCAGCAACTCAGCATGCATGCCTATCCGTAAGTAGTGTTACAGTCATATAAAAGTATTTCTTCCTCACGTACACGTACCTAATAATTTTTTCAAGTTCAACCAACTCAATCCATATGCTGATCGATTGAAAAAAATAAATATTTTGGCCCCCTACTTAAAGTATTTTGACCTTCTAAAATATTGAACTCTTTTCTATTATCAGATTTGAAATCTTGGGAACCTTTCAAATAGATCGAACTTCATAGTTCTGTCCCTGTTGATGCGTGTGTGGGTTACTAGTTAACATTTTAAAAAATTAAAATTAATTTCTCATATCCTGATCCACTTTCTTATAATTTAAAAAAAAAAAAATAGCTAGATTTGTTATTTTGGCATAAGACATGCATAGTAGCTAGACTTGCTAACTACATTTTCCATTTCTTTAATTACAAAGTCAAACTAATTAATTAGCTAAACCTTCCTATGAGTAATTAGTCGACAATCATGTTTTTTTTTTTTCAAGACGATCATGTTGTACGTGGCCTAAGATAAGGCCATAGTGCCCTGAAAAATGCGGCTAAGCAGTATTGACCACTTCTCAATTTGTGAAATGTGAAAATGTGTGTATACAAGTCATCAACGAGATGGACCTCCATCATTCTACATATACTAGCAATATTAAGGTTTTTGAAGAGTGTCCGCGACTAACACTAAATTTTATTTCTTTTTAGTCAGACACATTATAATTATGGGAGAAGCGAATTTACATAAATATATGAATTAAATATGGGTTATTTGATTGTAAGATTTTAACAAGTGTTTTGTAATTTAATAACTCACAATTTTTATGTTTATAAGAGAAGTTTTCTATCTTTATAGACACTTTGTGTTATATAAATTAATAGGAGTTTCTAGCTAGCTACTATACGCATGGGAGAATGCACATGAGGTGCTCTTTTAGCTAATATTCAGTTTTTCTTTGCCCGAATTTTACGCTAATAATGAGTAGGTCATTATTGACCAAAAAATTATTAGGTCATTAGCAAATTTCAGATCCAATGCACCAAAACCTTTAAGTTTAAGCGAACGGGTCAGCTAGTGTACGTGTCAACATGCATGCATGGTTGGCATGTATTTGAAAGTCATATACTGGATAATAATGGTGCATGTATATATATATATATATATTATAGAAGGATGCTTCTTGGTATATCTCAATTTATTTATATTGAGGTATGATCTTGTTGGGGTCCACACGAGTCTTTTTGTGTCGATCCAAACTGTTCGCAAGTATCATCTTCATTGATAGATCATCATTACAAAAAATTAGTTAAATCGAAAATTATTTGCCTATCTAACTTTGATAAAATAAATGAATGGTTTCATCAAAATATTATGTTCGTCCATTTATTTGATCAAAATTAGATAGACAAATGATTTTCAATTTGGTTAATTTTTTGTGAGAATGATCTATCAATAGAGATGTAAAAAATGAACGGTTCGGATCGACACAAAACGGCTCGTGTAGGTCCTACTAGGGTATACCTCAACATAAATAAATTGAAATACACCTCAATAGAAAGAACCTATATATATATATATCCATATATGATTTTTCCCATTTCTTTTCATTAATTTTGATAGAACTAGGCTCAACTACCTATATTAAGTCTTAGACAGAGGTTAATGGCAATATAGATCACACACGTACAACATAAACCCCTACCATTAAATCTTTATTATTTTTTTTTTTCAACTCTTCTTTACATCGATCGATCTATATAGACTGCAGAAATTGAAATCACATTTATTGATCTTATTTTTAATAAATGTGGATCCCTTCATGCATATAGGTGACTCACACATTTATTAGAAAAGTAATCAGAAAATGAGATGATAATCTAGTCTAACCTATATGAACAAGCATCTCATACTAATCTTGTTGCTTAATACATAATATGATAATATGCAACCACGCATATATATGATGTTGAAGTTTATTAAGTTAATGACATGCAAATTGAATTATTTATTAAAAAAAAAAGACAACAAAAATGATATGCGAATTGCAAACCAGTCAATGCTCCAACAAATTTTAACATTAATTTGTCACAGTGACTCACACTCTGGTGTACAGACGACATCAATTAAGCCGGGCTAGTCAACAAAAGCCAAATGGTAAACTGTGTGGTATCCAAAAAGTACATGAATCTAAAAAAAAAAAATTATGTACTGGTGATATGTGACTTTCTTCTTCAATTTATTTGTAAAATCATTTATAAGAGGATCAAAATGTTGAAACAGTTTACCTACAGCCGTGTACGTCAGTGATTTTCAATATATAGTTATTATATATATAAACTCTATTGTGAAAATTATTTGATATAAAAAATCATATTTTTACATGCGGAAGCGACTTTCACAGGTTATTGGTGAAAGATTAATTAGATAAGAATAAGGAATCAAAATCTATTCTGAAGGAGACAGACAAAAAGGGTTAGAGAGTGCAAAACGATGAATCATTGTATCATTGGTGTTCGACCCAAAAAAAAAAAAAATGTATCATTGGTGGTCGGAGTTTATTTATAATCATTTTTCTCAGTATCCAATCAGAAGCTAGGCGAATCAGCTAGGGCCTACCTGGATAATTAAGTTAGATAGTTATATTTTTAATGATTGGGGATTTAGACAAATTACTAGAATATTCCACTTGATTCTCTTTGTTTTTTTAAATAGAATATATATTCCACTTGATCTTAGATGACGCAATCACATACCATTAGTGGCTAATTTTTTTTAATCTTCCGCAAACAGTAATAATATAAGATATAATTGGCCTGCCTTACAAGATTGATCAAACAAGATTATTAATCTTGGATGGATTAGGATTAGTGTTTTTGATGTAATATGAAACTAAAAACTAATAAATCTCATATATTTCGTAGAGTAGTATTAAGCCATCAATTATTACTCCAACTTAATAAATCTCATCTGATGTGTTAAGTTTTTCATTAATCAATTTTTAGGTTTATTCCGGACTTCATTTATTTAACAAGTAAAAAATTGACATTTCAATATGTCATATACCACATCACTTGGTATTTAAGAATTAAGATAATAGTTTTTGGAAAAAAAAAAACTAAGAATTAAGATAATAGTTAATAACTTTAATATTATAATTTTTGATATACATCTTATTACATCATGGACAAAACTTGATCCAAACCTCACACTCTGTATCGATCCCTGATTATGGAGTTAATTAGACTTGGCACAAATATGTCAAATAAACATATACCATGAATATAAACTAAGTATTATAAGAAAGAATTATGTTATAACATATCCTAAGACAAGTATGTTATACATATATAGTTTGCATGCATTATCATGTAATTATAACTAACACCAAATGAATACCTAGAGTTGTCAAACGGGCCGGCCCGGTCAGGCCCTTTTAAGTTGAGCTTATCGTGATTTCGTGCCGTGCTTAGCCTGACCTATATAATTAAGACCTAGGCCCGGCACGGCTCACAGCTTGCGGACCATTCGTTCTTGTGCCGTGTCTTAAACGGGTCGACTTATGGGTCTTTTTTTCTTTTTATTATTTAGGGTGAGAAAACTAATATTATGATATTTTTTCTTCTTTATAATTTAAATATTAACAATTTTTTTTGCATAAAAATTAAATATTTTTGTTGAAAAGTTCTCAAAAAATAAAAAAACAAGGTTAAAGAGTCGTGCCTAATTCAGGCTCATTTCGTGCTCGTGCTTGTGTCGTGCCGTAACGTGACGTGCCTAATGGGCTAAAAATGTTGGCCCGGCCCAGTCCATTTACTCGTGTCATGCCTATTTTAATCGTGTTGTGCTCGGGCCGATCCTACCCATTTGACACATCTACTGATACATATCTATAATTATAAAAAAGTATTGTCTTTAGCTTGAGTATTGCTATATTAACATTTATTAATCACATTACTACTACATCTTTCACATATATGAAAAATACTCATATAAGTAGATTACATGTGAACACTATAAATATTATATATAGTAAAAACAATTTTATTCTTTTATTTTGCACAACATGATATGCAAATATGTTAATTAACTCTAATACCCCCTGTGACACGTACAAAGGAAATGTAATATTTATTTTTCTTTGAGGAAAAATGTAATTTTTTTGAATTTTGGATACTAATTTAAATGATTTTTCTGTTCACAATTGGTGCCTTTTTTTATGTAGGTTAATTTTTATTTGCCAGGAATTTTATTTGCTTATAATAAATGAAACACGAATTATTCGATACATAAGTTGGTGTTTAAAGTTATAAAGACGTAGTAAGCGTAGGGAAAATATGAGAAAATTTTAAACAATGACCGACCTCTCAAGTCTCAACATCATAAACCAAATTTTGACTTTTAAAATTGATATTTGTTGGTGTAAATACATAAGTTGGTGTTTAAAATTATAAAGACGTACATTTTGGCATTAGAGTACAAATACAATGACCAACCTCTCAATATCATAAACCAAATTTTAACTTTTAACTGTAGGGAACCAATTTTTTATCGCGGGGTTGGCTTTGAATGGAGCTTGAAGAGAGTGATGCGAGTCCACAATAAGTTGTGACTTTTTTTTCTTTTTGGTAAGAAAAAAACAAAGAAAGTCATTTGCTATTTCTTTTCTTTAATGGTGTACACCCCCATTAAATTAGAATTAATTATTCTGAGCTACACTTTACTTATTGTTTATAAGATGTAAATACATATTTATAACATTTAACAATTAGGTTACTTTATTGTAACATCTATGTCAGTTGGCTTCGCTTTACTCTCTCCCACCATCCAAAGCCGAAGAATATGCCAAGTTCCTCACTATAACAACGCCCAGAGAGTTATCAAGGAAGTCAGCTCCAACTGCATGTCTTCCTTAGTAGTAGCAGGTTTTTTATTTTTTTTATTTAGTTCAGTTTCTGAAACTGCAACTTGCAGTTTTAGAAACTGCAGTTTTAATAGTGTAGAACACTTGATATGAGTTTTTGATTTTTTTTGTTTAGCTCAGTTTCTGAAATTGCAACTAAGTTTCAATGGTGCAGAACACTTGATATAAGTATTTTTTGAAACTTTAGTTTTAGTTATGTTAAGTGGCTCAGAAGAATGTAAAAAAAAAAAACTTGAAATAAATGTTTTTATGTTTATGATTTGGACCTTTTAGCTGAAATTGTAGAGGTTGACGAAAAAAAAATTGAAATTGTAGAGATATGAACCAGTTCGATTAATTGGAGGGACCGCTGGTACCCAGTTTCTTTGATGAAGATTTCGGTCTCTACAACATACACTACTACAAAAAATGTAACATACAACGGATTTTATCTGTTGTGTAAGTTGCCAAAATATCGTCGTCTAATCGATCGACGTCTATTAGGGTACCAATAGACAACGGGTAATATCCGTTGTCTTGTAAACATTAATACAATTGTTTTAATTTAAAACATTTATATATACACCCTCAAAAACCAATAATTTAGGAGATATCGTTGTTGCGAACTTATCTAGATCGATTTTTATTTAAAGACCGATTTGTACTAATAGGCGAGACAACGGTTTCTATACCCTAATGCATGTATTTTACAATTGTTTTAAGTATAAACACAATGTGACATAGTCATTAAGACAACGATTTATGTATAATAACCGTTGTGTAAAATAATATTTTCAATTTACTTTTGATGTATATAATGCTTTGGTACATCGGTTTCTATTGAAAACAATTGTATGACGACACTTTAAATTGTGCAAAATAATAATTTCAATTTTATTTTGATGTATATAATGCTTTAGTACAACAGTTTCTGTTGAAAATCATTGCAGGACGACACTTGGTACAACTGGTTTTAACCATATAACCATTGTGTAAGATAATATTTCAATTTGATTTTGATGTATATAATGCTTTGGTACATTGGTTTTTATTGAAAACCAATACAATACAATACTTAGTTATAGTATACCACAGCAGTGCTCTGCTGCCAGACGTCTGAGAGGAAGATTTTGCGCGACAGATACATCACAGCCGCTCATTCACTTTTAATTGAATCTTGTGGCTGGTAATTCTTGTAGTGTTAAAATAAAATAAAATAAAAACCTTTTTTTCTCTCTCTTGCCCACTCTCTCTCCTGCCCAGCTGCCCTATCTGATCCCGTCTTTTGCTATTCCCCCAAAATTCCAGCAGTTTTCTCCCGCCTTTTCCCTCTCTCCCTTTCGTGTTCGTCAAAAACCCACAATACCCAAAACATTTTAGCCATGGCTACCAAATAGCATTCTTTTACGAACACGAAAGGGAGAGAGGGAAAAGGCAGGAGAAAACTGCTGGAATTTTAAAAAATACATTCAGTCAAACTAGCATAAAAGAATAGGCACAAAAAAAAAAAACTTAGTTTAACATAACACATTTACTTCCTTCCAACTTAACCCCCCTAAGTCACAACCAATCTATATAAAAATTTTATGAAAAATCTTACGGACTTGTTTTATTGAATATATATTATTCATCTATAACCTAAAAAAAAAGATTATTCGACTTTCATAATTTTTCCAAAAATTCGAACTCCTCAAATTAAATTTCAGAAAAATCAAAATAATTTCAAATGCTTGTCCAACTTTAAAAAATCACATCATTTTCTCTCAAACTCCGATCCAGACATACTAGATTTTGTGGGATTCGTATCAACAAGTAATTTCCAACTATCGTCCCACTTTAACAATTTGACCTCGATAAATTGTAATAAATGCCAAAACTCATGGAATAAATTCTAATCTTTACCAAAATAAATTAGAGAAAAATTATAATAACCTCAAATAAATACCAAGAATTATGATAGCTCAATATAAATTGCCAAAAATTAGAGTGACCAAAATTAAGTTAGGGAAAAAAATTCAAAGTTGCTTCACTTGGGTTAACCCAAGGGCTTACCTATTATTTTTAAAAATTCTATTGTTTAATTTACCAAATTTTTAATTTGGGATACAGTTTAACACAAGCCATATTTGAGGAGAAATTATTCTGTATAACCGCTATATTGACGCGTGGTATAACCAGTCTATTTGTTATAATATAAGTGGATGTTATTAATACTATATTCTACTAATATAAATACATCGTCGAATAATACCCTTACACGTTGGATTGGTTATACCACATGACGGTATATCGGTTATATCCTATAATTTTTCATATTTGAGAGGACAAAATAACTATTAAGCCATCAAATAAACTGTTGTTAATAATCATGATTTAATATTTACAAAATAATAAATCCTATCATTCTTATGAAATTTCATTAGAAATATATGTTAGCAAAGATTTTCTCAACATTGAGGCAAATGGTAATTTTGAGAGAGAGTCGTGGCAATTACGCTGCTCTCTCTATACATTTTTTTTTTTGGCCACTTCTCTCTATACATTTTTAATACACACTAAGCAATCCGTTTGCTTGGGAATTGGGATCTTTATTTCAAAAAAGAAAAATCAGAGTGCTGGGTTTTTGGGCTTTTACCATAAGGCCCTTAAACAATAATGAAAAAAACCAATGGCAAAATCGAAGTTCTCCACAGAACTAGAGTTGCAGATGAGAGAGAGAGAGTTGCAGGCGGTTTGAACTTAGGGAAACCTCTCTCTTCTCTCTTCTCCTCAGTCTTCTCCTTCTCTTTCTCGGTCAAGCCGTTTCCGACTGCTTCCGACCCATCCCCGACAAAGACCCGAGCCGACTCTCACCGACCCGTTTAGTCGAAGATGGGTTGGGCTCCAAGCCGACCCACCCGCCCGACGCCTAGGCCTACACAGAACTCCTCGCGGTTCTATATAAATAGGAGGGTACCTCCCAACCAATTGCCATCACGCTTTGACTGTTGGCTTCCTCTTTTGACCAATCTCTGCAAATTTTCTTTGACCAAAAAAAAAACAAAATCTCTGCAAATTTTCTCAGCACACAAACACCTCCATTTCTGCTCATTTCTTGAACACACCTAGCAAATTACCCAGAAAAGTCCATGCTTTTCTGGATAGAAATGAAGAGAAAATGTGGGTGATAGTCTAGCTACCTGTCCACAAATTAACAGTCTTATCTTCTCAGAATTTACAGAAAAATTTCTGGTGGCCCAGTTTTTTTTTGTTTTTTCTCTATCCCTCTCTTGCTCATATCTGTTTGGTTGCCAAGAATCAAAGGGAAATAGAAAAAGGAGTGCAGGATCACAAAGTGTAAGTAAACATGTCCGGAGGCTAGTTTTCATTTCTTGTTGGAATGACTATTTTATTGTTTTTTTATTTTTTATTTTTTTTATCCCAAGTAAATCGCTGTACATATCGCTGTACATATGAGTCTTTGACTTGATCTTAGATTTCGCATAACTCATAAACTTTTTCCTATCTTGTGGTATGTCAGGAAATACATGTTAATTTATTATGAGTGTATAATTATGTATGTATTCATATATATCAATATTTCTCATCTAAAATTGATTTAACTCATACATATTTTATTATATATTTTTATTTTTTTCCCCAAAACCCGTTCCCCACTTTCTCTCCCTTCTTTTTTTTTTTTAACTATAAACAATGACTTCCACCATTTAAAATCTGTTATTGGGTTGAAGACTTTTTTGGTCCAAAAGGGGTTAAGGCTTGAGGTTGGCTTGGGATTTTGTAGCATCCCTTGCTCTTTTTTGACGCGTCTTTTCTTATCTATATGTCTAGCTTGCAGCTAGATTTTTTCATTTGAGTTTTTTGTTTTCTATTGATTTGTCTTTCTTTACTTTCTCTCTTTGCTGGTGAGATATTTTGGTTCATTTTCTTCTTGGGATAGTTGGCTTCTGGATGTTCTGGGTTAACTCATGGTTGCAGGTGTTCGGCTGGGCTGGGGATGAGAGAGAGAGAGAGAGAGAGAGAGAGAAGCATGGGGGATGGAGAGAAAGGAGAATAAGAAAAAAAAAAAACAAACAGAGAAAGGGGAACTGGGTTTTTTGGGAAAAAAAAAAAAAATAAAATATTTATAGATTAACTTATGTTAACTTTTTAAACACGTTACAATATCTTAGATTAGAGTTGAATTCTTTAAGGAGAGAAAAACTGCTCTCATATGAAATACTAGTATTCACAAAAATGCTTCAAAGCTAGTTGTAACTTGTAAGGCAATGAATTTGGCAACTGTTTGGTGATTACAGAGAGAAACCAACATTATTTGGAAAACGGTGCAGAGTATTAGGCAAGTTCTGTAAAAGGTAACGTTTTTACATGGCAAAATTTCTCCCATTATTACAGATAAATAATAAATGGGAGAGTCTAGAGGAGTGTAAATTTGATGTGTGCGGTGTGCCATAGGGGCATTATGGTCTTTTGGAACCCCTAACGTGCACTCTCAGCAAGTCAGCATAGCTTGCGGTTGCGGTGGTTTCCTTGAAACCTGAAGCGAGTCAAGCCAGTCAGATCTTAGGTGTTCGAAATAGGAGGCCTTTACGTAGTAGCTAGCTTCTTATATATTTTTATTTGTGTGTTATTATTATTTTTCTTAATTCAGCTAACAAATGGGGGAGTTGCTACTTGGTACTAGATCCTATAATTTGTATGGAATTGCGCTTATTTTAGATGCTCATTACAATCTGGGTCCCACATTTGAATATTTTATATGCTATTTTGTAGAGTGGCATGACTCATGAATCTGTGTTTTCGGTTTTAAATATTTCCCACACTAAATTCTATATTTATAATTTTGTTTTTTTTCCAATACTTCAACGTATATTGTTTGAATGTGTGTAGCTCAAATTGACATAAATAAATAGGACACCCTATCTTTGAAATTGCAATTTTAGTAATGTCTACATATGATCATAATCGTTTATTTTTTAGATCTCTTATTATAAATTATTTTTATAAAAAATTAAGAAAATTATTTGATTATATAATTATTATTGATTAAATAAAAAAAAATTATTTGATAAAAAATTATTAATTTTTTCTATTTAATTAATAATAATTATATAATTAAATAATTTTTTGTAAAAATAATTTTTAATAAATTATCTAAAAAATAACGATTTCGATCAATATTGCCGAAATAAAAAACAGAGGTGAGCTGACCTTAAGAATACTCCATGAGGAGGTGACGCAAATACTGTCCAAATAAATATCTATCAAATATCTAATGTCTTGTTGGTCAGTTTTGAGTCTTTGACCTTTTTACACATATGGGTCAGTCAGACACGTCTCCCACTATCTCTAAATTTTCTTACCAACTAAAAAACGTAATCCTTTTTTCCCAGAAGCACAGGGAGAAGTTAATTAGTTCATTATGGGTTGCCATGAAACAGTAGGAAAACAATATAGTGCGTTTGGTGATGGGCCCACATTCAAGCTAACCATTTCGGACTAGATTTGGAGTTCTCTTACGTGCAACATATTACAATTATTTTTTTGGTCAATGGCACAATATCACAATTGGTTAGAACTTGGAATTTAGTCTATATTCATGTACAAGTTCTTCATTGTGTCAATTTGTCATCATATTCATATACTACGTTTTACTGAATGTGAGAGACTAATACCTTTCACACCATATATCAATGGACCAATGGTCATGAATTTGAATTTTGAAAGTTTCACGGTTAGGATTTCCTGATTTTTTGTAATGAAAAAGATATGTCATGTGCACACTCTTCCATGAATCATATACGCATGAAGTGCACTCTCTCTCATTCTGTACCTTCCTTTATTTTTGTTTTTTGGGGTGTTATTGAGTCTGGAACCTATTATAGTTTTAACTGTGCTGATATATGTGTATCACATTATGCAGGAATTCAATTCAGAATCTTTAGTTGCTTCCTTTGTATTGGTGCAAAATGGCCACCAATGCTACAGTTGCAAGTTCATGTCCAACCCCCATGAAAGCAACATCTAATGGGGTCTTCCAGGGTGATAATCCTCTTGATTTTGCGCTCCCTCTTGCCATCTTGCAGATATGTCTTGTGGTTGCACTTACACGCATTCTTGCTTATCTTTTCCGGCCTCTACGACAGCCTCGGGTCATTGCAGAGATTGTTGTAAGTAAATAGCATGCACGTGTAGTTTTGTTTGCTTTGCATACTATTGTAGCCCTCAAATAACAGTCAATTTATGGAATCATGCTGTAATCAAATTTATGGTGAATTTCTTTCACGCCTTTATTTGTGGAAATCTTACCCCTTTTTTAACCTTTGCCTTTTCACTGGTTGGGCATATATTTATTTGCCGACCAATTCTATTTTTTGAATATGCAAATGATGTTATCAGAGACAGAGAGAGCTCGAAAAGTGTAACTATCATGCACAATCCAAAAGTGACTTTAGAGCACCAATGCATTTTCCAACAATGTGTGGAAAAGGTTTAGTCTGTTTGCTCTGGGAGTCAACAGATACTGGTGCTTACTGTTATGCACTTCTTGAACCTTTTCTCAATATGCATTCTGTTTCCCGTAGTTGCCTATATGTTTATCTGCAATCTGCGGTCTCATTTAGGATCTTTGCACTGTTCATGTTTAAAAAACTGTCATCACCAGTAGCAATTTCTGTTGTCTGAAAGACAGGTGTTTTTGTTGGCATTTGAATTAAAAGCATATATGCCATTTAAACAATAGCTACTCTCATTTCCAGAAAGGAGGAACAAAAAACTGAAATAGATCTTGCTTTAATATGTGGTTCCATTGATATTTCTTGTAAGAGGGAAAATATATGTTCACATCCTCATGTATAGGAGAAAGTTTAACTTAATATTGCTTTTTCTGCAGGGAGGAATATTACTTGGCCCTTCAGCTCTTGGTCGCAACAAAAGCTATCTGAATACAATTTTTCCATCAAAAAGTCTAACAGTGTTAGATACTATAGCTAATCTTGGTCTGCTCTTCTTTCTATTCCTAGTGGGATTGGAGTTAGATCCCAAGTCCATCCGCCGGACTGGAAAGAAAGCTCTCTGCATAGCTATTGCAGGAATTAGCCTACCTTTTGTATTAGGAATTGGTACATCATTTGTCCTCAAAGCAACTATTTCTAAAGGTGTAGATGGACCCCCATTTCTTGTTTTCATGGGGGTGGCTCTTTCTATAACTGCCTTCCCTGTTTTGGCCCGTATTTTGGCTGAGCTCAAGCTTTTAACCACTGATGTTGGCCGAATGGCCATGTCAGCAGCAGCAGTCAATGATGTGGCTGCATGGATTTTTCTTGCTCTTGCCGTTGCCCTCTCTGGAACCGGCCGTTCTCCTCTGGTTGCACTATGGGTTTTCTTGTGTGGGTGTGGTTTTGTTCTATGCTGTGCATTTGTTGTTCGACCTATCTTTAAATGGATGGCACAGCGCTGTCCTGAGGGTGAACCAGTTGAAGAATTGTATGTATGTGCCACTTTAGTTGCAGTTTTGGCAGCTGGGTTTGTCACTGATACTATTGGAATTCATGCTCTATTTGGTGCATTTGTGCTTGGAGTTCTTGTTCCAAAGGAAGGGCCATTTGCAAGCGCTCTTGTAGAAAAAGTTGAGGATCTTGTGTCTGGTCTATTCCTCCCACTGTACTTTGTCTCAAGTGGACTGAAGACCGATATAGCTACAATTAGTGGAGCTCAGTCATGGGGCCTCCTAGTTTTGGTCATTTTAACAGCCTGTTTTGGGAAGATCATTGGCACTATAGTTGTTTCCCTCCTCTGCAAAGTGCCCTTTCGTGAGGCTCTGGCTCTGGGGTTCCTCATGAATACTAAAGGGTTGGTGGAACTCATTGTCCTTAACATTGGTAAAGACAGAAAGGTAAAATTAATCTTTTTCCATTATTGATGGGACTCTCAAGGCTCTCTCTCCAATATTTGTACATGCATATAACTTAATGTGCTTTCTGTTATTGCAGGTTTTGAATGATGAAACATTTGCTATCATGGTTCTCATGGCTATCTTCACAACCTTCATGACGACGCCTTTAGTAATGGCAGTATACAAGCCAGCTAAAAGAATGAGTAAATCTGACTACAAGTACAGAACTATTGAGAGGCAAGACCCAAATACTCAGCTCCGAGTTTTGGCCTGTTTCCACGGTACAAGGAACATCCCCACGATGATTAATCTCATGGAGGCTTCCCGTGGGATTGAAAAGAAGGAACGGCTTTGTGTCTATGCAATGCACCTTATGGAGCTTGATGAGAGATCTTCCGCAATTCTGATGGTTCACAAGGCACGAAGAAATGGACTACCCTTCTGGAATAAGGGGCAGCAGTCAGATAGTAATCAAATTGTTGTGGCTTTTGAAACTTTTAAGCAGCTGAGTCGAGTGTCTATCCGTCCAATGACAGCAATCTCTGCCATGTCTACCTTGCATGAGGACATCTGTGAAAGTGCCGAAAGGGAAAGGGCAGCAATGATAATTCTCCCGTTTCACAAGCACCAGAGGTTGGATGGGGCATTGGAGACAACTCGAAATGAATACAGATGGGTCAACCGGAGGGTTCTTGAGCATGCACCATGCTCAGTTGGGATCATGGTGGACCGTGCCCTTGGTGGAACCACACATATATCTGCCAGCAATGTGTCCTTAATCATAAGTGTCCTGTTCTTTGGGGGTGGTGATGACAGTGAAGCTCTTGCTTATGGGATGCGAATGGCTGAGCATCCGGGCATCAATTTAACTGTCATTCACTTCATAGCAAGCCCTGAGCTTCAGGGGGAGATAGTCAGAGTTGATATAAACGATGGCTCCAACACTTCAGCAGGGCCAGTGGATGAGAAGTTGATTGCTGGATTGAAGCAGAACATTTCCAATTCCAGCTCAATCAAATATGAAGAGAGGGTAGTGAGGAATGCTGCAGAAACTACGGATTTGATTCGTGAGCTTAGCCGGTGTAATCTGTTTTTGGTTGGTCGAAGGCCTGAGGGTCAAGTAGCTGCTACTTTGAATGTGAAGAGTGACTGCCCTGAACTGGGGCCTGTTGGAAGCTTGTTGACTTCTCCGGATTTCACAACTTCAGCATCAGTCTTGGTAGTGCAGCAACATCATGGCCAGACACGACCAAGTTCAGCTTCTTTGTCGAAGGTAGTTGTGTTGCCCGAGGAAGATTCAGAATTCAGCTGATGATCAGCTTTCCATGGGTTTGGACTCATTGTACAGATGATGAAGAAATTTAAGTAGTTGGATTGTAGATCCCTACTTCCATTGTGATTGTTGTTTCTGTAAGGTCACAATTTATCAGTTGTACCACATCTCTTACTTAAGAATCTCTAAATGATCATATATATAATGGTTGATCAGTACCAATTGTCACAGATTTCTTAACAAGATCAGTACCTAAAAGATGCACCTACCTAATAGTTGATTACAAGATATGCATACACTCTGCACAATGCATGTCCTCTTTTTCGAAACCTGCACGCAGTCATTAGCATGGTACATACACACAATGGTTGATGACCATGTTGATAAGTAAAGGGTAAGCAAAGGAACTGATTTGATTAAACCAGCGGGTTTGGTTTGGTTTGTTTCTGTTTTTTTAGTTGTTATTTTCATTTAAAGGGTATAAACACATAATGGTATTTGTAACCAAAGGACTAGCCAATATCCCATCACACAAAGTGTTCAATTAGGACAAGGATTGATTGTGCATTAAGCTGCAGCCTTTGGGATGTGTTCAAGAAAGTATGTTATGCAGATTAGAGTATAAGAATTGTCTCTGCTATGAGTTGACTCTCTTTGGGTTTAGAATAATATTAGAATGCCAATGATTGGCCATTTGGCCTACACTTTACTCACAAGCAAACTCAGATATTTGGCCTACACTTTAATCTGCTACATTACTGCTTTTGGTACAAAGGAATCTGCCACATTACTTTCAAGTTTCAAGTGCTTAATTATTTTCGATCAATTAAATAAACCACTTTTTTTTTTTTTTTTTTTTTTTTTTTTTTTTTTTTTTTTTTTTTTTCAATTGAGTTAATTAAATCAACCACTTTGAGTGAAGCTTCACCCATCATAAGGAATCAACTTAATCATGACCACATGCAATTGCATAAAACAAACCTGGATTGCATGCCACTGTTATTTAATAAAAACACAACTTTTCCTATTCCTCTTATAATAATAATTCATACTTCAATATTGAGTTGTTGAGATTAGACTTCCGATGCCAAAAATGGACAACTCTACTTATTTTAGTTTGGTCTTCCATAGAAAAATCAAAGTCAACTATGAATAAAATCCAAATGGGCTTTTTTTATTTTTAAATTTTTTAATAAGAAGAGAGCCAAGATTATGGAGGTCTTAAATTTGAATCCCTCCTCCCCGAATTAAAAGATAAAAATTAGAATGGAAGAGAGACAAGGTGCTCCTATTCCAACTAGACTAAGTTTTTTGAAATGGACAATACTTTAAGGAAAATGTTATGTAGACCATCTTTTGTACCATCTAGTGTACAATTTCTCTAATAGAGGTAAGACCCATAAACACAAGTGAGTCTTACCTCTATTAAAGAGATGATATACTTGATGATACAAAAAGATGGTCTTCCTAGCATTATCCATACTTTTATAGCTAACCAGCACGCTTATAGACTGTTGGTTGAAATTGAGAGAAAACAGAGGAAACAAACTCAATAAAGCTTTGGCTTAATAGTTATCTTATCCCTCCTCCCTGAATTAAAAGATAAAAATTAGAATGGAAGAGAGACAAGGTGCTCCTCTTCCAACTAGACTAAGTTCTTTGAAATGGACAATACTTTTAGGAAAATGTTATGGAGACCATCTTTTGTACTATTTAGTGTACCATTTCTCTAATAGAGGTGAGACCTACCAACACAAGTGGGTCTCACCTCTATTAAAGAGATGATACACTAGATGATACAAAAAGATAGTCTTCCTAGCACTATCCATACTTTTATATACTTTTATAACTAACCAACATGCTTATAGACTGTTGGTTGAAATTGAGAGAAAACATAGGAAACAAACTCAATAAAGCTTTCGCTTAATAGTTATCTTACCCTATCAATTATGACCTTGAGTGTCAAATTGCCCTCCAAATAAAAAATTTAGTTAATTTACCCCCTCAAACTATAAAAATAAGCCAATATGGCCCATTCTATAAAATTCTTAAGACTTCATCCATATTTATGTCCAAACATATGTTATGTACCATGTGAGTGAATGTAAAATAGACAATTCATGCCCAATGTTGGGGTAAAATGACTATTATACCTAACATAAAATAAGAAAAAAAAAATTGCTATTTTATTTTTTATTGTTTTTAGGTATAATAGCTATTTTACCCTAAGTTTAGGCATGAATTGTTCATTTTACCCTCACGCGCATGTCCACATGACATCTATTTTGACTAAAATATGGATTATTGAGAGAAATATCCCACGTCGAAAATGTGAGGCCTTTGCATATTGGCTCATAAGGATCTTGGACTATTCCATCCTTACAAATTGGCTTATAAGGGTCTTGGACTATTTTTTATATTGCCAATTGGTTTTAGAATAGATGCCTAGATTTTTTTATAGTATCAGAGCAGCCTTTTTACGTTTTGTGCCAAATGGTCAAACGTGCTTCTACATCACCCAATATGAATAGTATTAGACTTGAGTAACGCCACATATGCGGGGGTGTATTGAGAAAAAGATTCACATAAAAATGTGAGGGCTTTCATATTGGCTTATAAGGGTTTTGAGTTACTTCTCTTATTGTCAATTGATTTTAGAATGGATGCCAAATTTTTTTCAGAAATTAATAAAATGGGCCACATTGCCCCATTTTTTAAAGTTTGAGGGTAATTTAACCAATGCTTTAGCCTTTAGTTTAGAGGTAATTCAACATTCATGTTCTAGTTGAGGGGACAAAATGACTATTAAGCCTAAAGCTTTAACATGTTCACCTTGCACCTTAAACACGGGCCTAATTAATATTGTAAATTGGCATATAAATTGTTTATTCGGAGCTACCAACTTTACAATATGATCTCAAATTACGAATGCAGCTGTGGCCATTCAATTAATTGCACCAGATTGGAATTTCTTAAGAAGGCTTCTTATATCCTGCATTAGCATCCAAAGCTTCCTTGGAGATTTGGTTTATTCTTAATATGTTAGCATGACACATCTTTAATCTCAGTAAAAACATGAACCATCACACAATGGATGAAGTGTGTATTACGTATGACACAAAACATTTCAACTGTCACATGAATTTGAAAACCCAAATTTAGAAAACTTGGTGGCACATATTACATATATACATATATTCTATTTTCCATAAATTGGCAAAATACATGCACACACGCCATGTAATACACAAAGTCACAAACCATAATCTGATAAACTCCAATTCCTGCATTTTATCTTTTTCACACTTGCTTTTGATTTATTTTTATATTAACAACTATTTTTATTTTTACTATATAAGTACACCACACATCCATTTTCTTTTCCATTTTTAAATTTTAATTGGGTTAATTTCAGTTCAGTACCTCAAGTTTGCTTCAAATTTTAATTTAGTACCCCATGTTTAAAATTTTGCAATGTCATACCTCATCTTTCTAATTTGTTGCAATGACATACCTCCGTCAGTATGGCTCTCTTAAATGCTGATGTGGCACTTACATGACACTCCCACAATGATAACTGGATGTCACGTGGTCTGATAATAAGTCACGTCATGCCACATGATATAAAAATAATTAAAAATCTAAAAACATGGCACGTAATTATTAATTTTTTTTCTTTCAATTTTTAGATTTTAAATTATTTTTTATGTCATGTGGCATAATGTGTTATGTTGTCAGACCACGTGGTATTCAGTCAACATTGTGGGAGTGTCACGTAAGTTGTACATCAGCATTGAAGAGATATTTTAACAGTCATACTGACAAAGGTATGACATTGCAACAAATTGGAAAGATGATGTATGACATTACAAGATTTTAAACATGAGTTACTAAATTAAAATTTAAAGCAAACTTAAGATACTGAAATAAAATTAATCCATTTTAATTTTTGGACCGTACAAACGGCACAAACAACCGCATAGATGACATCGACTCAAGAAAAACAAATTTAAGGAAAAGACAAAAAAGGGACAAGTCAGTTAGTTTGACTTTTTAATAAAATGGGACCCAACATTGCAAGCAAAAAAGTAGTAGAAAACTGTGGAAGATATACCACCAGATTCCAGAACTGAAACCAAAACAGTAGAAGGCACCACATCACATGATCATGATCATGATCTAATGATCTAGTCTCCCAATCCAAGTAGGTGTGTAGATGTAATGTCATACAAGGTTTCTCTTTCTCTTTCCGAGCCCTAAAGAAAAAAATAAAAGTGGCAAAAAGTCGTTGCCTTATTTGCTTTGCCACCCTAAATTTCCCATTGCCCACTTGACAACTCAACTCTGTACTCGATGGCTCTCTTCATATTTTAAGCACGAACAAATGCTACGAACCATCCAACATCTTAGAAAAAAAAAAGAAAAGCAAAAGGTTACCCAAATCTTGTCAACCCCACCTGTCTTTTCTCTCTCTCTCTCTCTCTCTCTCTCTCTCTCTCTCTCTCTCTCTCTCCCCCTTCACTTGCTTCTCAGGTTCTTGCTGCTGTCACAACTCAGCCATTGCTGTCACAACTCAGCCACTGCTGATAGCTCTGATTCAGCCAAGGCCAGGTGATTCATCTTTGGTACATGCCAATCTACTGATCCAATAAACAGGTATAGTTATTGTATCTCTTATTTTGTTTGTTGAATTGGAGTATGTTTGGCTTTACAAAATTAATGATGGGATCGTACGAAAATTGTGGTTAGGTGATAAAAATGGATTCTTTTGCGGAAATCTCATATGGGTAAATGCCATTGATTGGAAAATTGTTTGCTCGTTCATTTTTGTCAATTCTGTTATGTATATAGGCGCAGTTGAATGTTGGTCATGTTCTATGGTTTTTGAAATTCCATTTAAGTTGTTTTGTTGACTTTGATTGGGATTGGGATTCTTAATCCAAATGGAGTTGGATTAGATTTACCATTACCAATTGAATTGGACTTGCTTTCTTGGTTTCTACGAGTCTGACTGAATTGAGTACTCTTAATCAACCAAGCAATGAGCCGTGACTAATTTGGTAATTGGCTTATTATATGGGGTGATACTATTTGATATACCAGTGCGCTGGTGACCTAAAAGAAAAAGAATACAGTTTTTTTAACCTCAGCAACTAGATTAAAGGGATCCTTAGCGAATGAAAGTAAGTTCTTTTGAGGTTGGTTAGGTATGAGTTTGTTCTCATGCTATGCAGAATGGAGTTTTGTAGTAGATGATTCACTTATTTTTGGTGCAGAGCGTGCAATATATATATATATATGTGTGTGTGTGTGTGGTGTATGTGTGTGGTCCTCTTCTATATAATTTTGTCATTTTGGAATTGGAAATCTGATACGGGTTTCACTTGGCAGAAGTTAAATTTGCTGTTTTTCTTGGCGGACTCTGTTTGGGTGAGATGGCTTCCAATGCTACAGCAGGACAGACATGTCCATCTCCAATGAAGGCCACATCAAACGGTGTATTCCAGGGTGATAATCCTCTTCATTTTGCGCTCCCTCTCGCTATTTTGCAGATATGTATAGTGGTTATAGTCACTCGGGGTCTTGCCTATCTTCTGAGGCCATTGAGACAGCCACGAGTCATTGCTGAGATTGTTGTAAGTTCATTTATTCTTTCCCTACGTTCTTACATTTGATCAAAGTGCAGTCAATTTTGGCCATGCTGGTTTTGCTATAGGTACAATCAGTGTTATTTCCTAGGACAAATTCTAAGGAGAAGAACTTGTGGCCTTTAACTGTTAAATTTCTTTGAGTCTTAAGTTTGATAGCTTTCTGTTTCTTTTCTGTGGAGTTCGGGGGTGTTAGACAGTTGTTTAGCTTAAAAAATTTGTAAATCAGACCTTTCTGGATAAAAAAAATTTATTTATTATTATTATTTTTTTCAATTTAAATGATTTATAATTTTATTTGTCTTTTCTCTGTGCTGCCTGAAAATGTGTACATGACATTTAGGTGTCGATATTGGAATGCACATATTTTTTCTCAGTTTTCCCTTTCGATGTGTGTTTTTCAAACCCCTTCTCTATTGAAATTTACTTCGCAGACAGAAGTATGTTCTTTGAGATTTTCACAGAAGTGACGTTTCTGCATTTAAGTGAACCCCCTACCCAAACCATGATAGTTGTAGTACATCTTTCTTTTGTGATACATCTGAGTTTGAATTACATTTTTGGTTTGGCAGGGAGGAATACTACTTGGGCCATCAGCTCTGGGACGGAACAAAAGTTATCTCCAGGCAGTTTTTCCACCAAAGAGTATCACAGTGTTAGACACCTTAGCAAACCTTGGTCTCCTATTCTTTCTGTTCCTGGCAGGCCTAGAGATAGATCCTAAATCCATTCGCCAGACTGGAAGAACAGCCCTTGCCATTGCCATAGCAGGAATCAGCCTCCCATTTGCTTTAGGAATTGGTTCATCATTTGTCCTCCAAGCAACCATATCCAAAGGGGTAGATTCTACTGCATTTCTTGTATTCATGGGTGTGGCTCTTTCAATAACTGCTTTCCCTGTCCTGGCTCGTATTCTGGCTGAGCTGAAACTTTTGACCACTGAAATTGGAAGAATGGCCATGTCAGCTGCAGCAGTTAATGATGTGGCTGCCTGGATTCTACTTGCTCTTGCCGTTGCCCTGTCTGGAAATAACCAGTCTCCCCTTGTTTCATTATGGGTCTTCTTGTCTGGGTGTGTGTTCGTTATTTGTGCAATTCTCATTGTTCCTCCAATCTTCAAATGGATGGCTCAACGATGTCATGAAGGTGAACCTGTTGAGGAGATGTACGTATGTGCTACACTAACTGCTGTTCTGGCTGCTGGGTTTATTACTGATGCAATTGGAATTCATGCCATGTTTGGCGCTTTTGTGATTGGAGTTCTTGTTCCAAAGGATGGGCCCTTTGCAGGTGCTCTTGTGGAAAAAGTAGAAGATCTTGTATCTGGTCTCTTTCTACCATTGTACTTTGTGTCAAGTGGACTAAAGACCAATGTAACCACAATTCAGGGGATTCAATCATGGGGTCTTTTGGTTTTGGTCACATTTACTGCCTGTTTTGGGAAGATTTTTGGGACTATTATGGTGTCTCTTTTCTGCAAAGTGCCTGTCCGTGAGGCTTTAGCTCTGGGGTTCCTAATGAACAGCAAAGGATTGGTGGAACTCATCGTCCTCAACATTGGCAAAGATAGGAAGGTAATTAAGTAATTTTGCTATTACTGATATAATCAGTGTCATAATTCTTTAACTATAGCTGCTTGCTTATATAAAATAATTTTTTGATGCATATTTGTTGTTTACATTTTGCAGGTCTTGAATGACCAGACTTTTGCCATTATGGTTCTAATGGCTCTGTTTACTACTTTTATCACCACACCTCTAGTCATTGCGGTGTATAAGCCAGCGAAAAGGGCAAGAATGGCTGATTACAAGTATAAAACAATTGAAAGAAAAAATACAGACACCCAGCTGAGGATCTTGGCCTGTTTTCATAGTGCCAGAAACATTCCGTCAATCATAAATCTGCTTGAGGCCTCACGAGGTACGAAAAAGCGTGAATGGCTTTGTGTCTATGCAATGCACCTCATGGAGCTGTCTGAGAGGTCATCTGCTATATTGATGGTACACAAGGCGAGAAGAAATGGGTTACCCTTCTGGAATAAGGGCCAGCAATCAAATTCTGACAACGTTGTTGTGGCATTTGAGGCATACCAACAACTGAGCCGTGTGTCCATCAGGCCAATGACTGAAATCTCTTCAATTTCTGATATGCATGAGGACATTTGTACCACTGCTGAGAGCAAAAGAGCTGCAATCATAATTCTTCCATTCCATAAGCACCAGAGGCTAGATGGTACATTAGAGACTACCCGGAATGACTTTCGTTTGGTTAACCAGAGGGTTCTTGAGCATGCACCATGTTCAGTTGGAATTCTGGTTGATCGCGGGCTTGGTGGTGCCACCCACATAGCTGCAAGTAATGTTTCTTATTTCATTACAGTTCTCTTCTTTGGGGGTCGTGATGACTGTGAAGCGCTTGCCTATGGGGCTCGCATGGCAGAGCACCCCGGTATCAGTTTAATGGTCATTCGCTTCTTAGTGGAACCCGAGATTGTGGGGGAGATTTCCAGAGTTAGTATTGATGACAATTCTAGCACCAAAGTGGGGTCATTAGATGGGGAATGCCTCACGGATTTCAAGCAGAAAACAGCCAAGGATAGCTCGATCATATACGAAGAGAAAGTTGTCAGAAATGCTGCACAAACCATTGCTGTGATCCGTGAGATAGGTCGCTGCAATCTGTTTCTGGTGGGGCGAACACCTGGCGGTGAAGTAGCCTTAGCTTTAAATAGGAGGAGTGAGTGCCCGGAACTGGGGCCTCTGGGGAGCTTGTTAATTTCACCGGATTTCTCTACACCAGCATCAGTCTTGGTAGTGCAACAGTACAATGGTCAGGTATCATTGAATTTGACCTCAGAGATGGAGTAAGAGTCACCTGAAAGAGACTCAGAATGAACATAATTTGATTTCCATTGGTCTGTGACTTAATGTTCTAAGCATTAAGTGACTTAATGTTCTAAGCATGCAAAGTGTAGGCTCCCATCATTGAATAGAATCATTGGATTGTGCTAAAAATTCTAGTAATTAGTCTCAGAATTAATATATCTCCAATCTTTTTGAAGAATAAATATATATATATCTCCATTCTATTTGTTTGTTGCTGGTAAACAGATGATGTAATCTACTGGAATGTCCAATACTATGCATTTAAATTTAATCCCATGCTCCATAAGCTGAACACTAGAAAATATATTCTATGTTTTACACTATGCATTTATTTTGTTTGTGTCAATTAAGGATCATGTTTTATCTCAACTTTGGCCTGACATTGGACCCATCAAAACTCCACAAAATTTAGTTAACTTATACTAAGCTATGCATCTCCTTTTTATAACTATATAAAGATTACTCAAATCAGACATATACAACTCTAGATAATTGATTCAAAAGTCGGGTATTCGAAAATGTTCAATCGGACTTCTGAAAAAAAATTTAGAAAATCGGACAGTTTCGGGTACCCTACTTTGGAGCCGATTATTTGAAGTTGTAGAGATCTGATTTAGGTAATCTTTATATGGTTGTAAAGAGGAGATACATATTTTTAAACCCAATATAATTTTTTTTTTTAGTTTGGTGGAGTTTTGATAGTTCTAACGTCGGGCCAAAGTTGAGATAAAAACTAAAAAAAAATATGAATTTTAATTGACACAAAATGAAAATATGTGTCATTCATTAACACAAATCAAAATTAATATCCTAAAATGAAATAACCATTAAAATATCAAAGACCCCATACTCATTTGAATGAATTAGATGGCATTGGCCACAGCAGCATCTCAACTGACACAGAAACCAACATGTATGAGGCTGGGAACAAGAGGACATAACTCTGTGTATGTTGCCAACTAAGGATAAATACAAAAAAAGAGTTATAGTCAGCAGGTTATTCTCTAATCTGAGCCAGCTGGGTTGAGTGCTGCATTTTTCTCTAATCTGTTTGTCCATGCTACTACACATTTGTTTAAAAGAGAGCATCATATTGTTATTTTCAACAGCCTGACCCGAAAATTTAACTTAGTCTAATCTCGTTCTTTTATGGCACAAGTTGAGCAAAGTTAATCACAAGTGGCTAAGTTTTGCTTAGAAAACTATTATAAATGGAAGGGGCAACGATATAGCAAATTAGTATGATGTAAGCATGTAAAATAAATACTACTATATTAGAATAAAATAATGTTTGAGATCTGTACCCTCTCCAAATTCTTTTATACTACCATGCATGCATTCAATTTCATGGTTATCAAAAAGTCTATATATAGATTATCATCATAGACAGTAAGACCATATGAATAATTCATGAACAATTGCTAGTCTAAAACTTCAACCTTCAGAAATTAATTTCAAAGACAAAGTCCCTTGTCATATTGTATATAAATGTTATTTAATAACCATCCTGGTTATTTTCTTCTTGACCTCTGCTGCCCTGCTTGTCATAAGCCATAATGGGAGCAAGAAAGTCCATTGTTCTTTTTTTCTTCTTGTTCATGTTCCTTGCATTATCTTCAGCCTTCCCAAGAAATAGAAGCCACTACAAACCATGCAAGAGCTTAGTGCTATACTTCCATGACATTGTTTACAATGGCAAAAATGCTGCAAATGCTACATCTGCAATTGTTGCAGCTCCTGAAGGAGCTAATTTAATCACCTTGGCACCCCAATCTTATTTTGGGAACATTGTAGTTTTCGATGACCCCATTACCCTTGACAACAATCTGCACTCAAAGCCTGTTGGCAGGGCACAAGGACTCTACTTGCATGATACAAAGAACACAATCACTGCTTGGCTTGGGTTCTCATTTGTTCTGAATACCACAAACTACCAAGGCAGCATAAATTTCATTGGAGACAATCCGGTTATGCTGAAAACCCGGGATATATCCATTGTGGGTGCCACTGGGTGGCACCGGAGATTTTTTCATGCAACGGGGAATTGCAACCATAATGACTAATGCGTATGGAAGTGAAGTGTACTTCAGGCTCCGAGTGGATATCAAATTCTATGAGTGTTGGTGAATTTAAGCATGTCAACATAAATTCTGAGTTTTCGTCTGTGAGAACTGAGAATTGGTCTTCAAGTATATACGTTCTGTTTCACGCAGGGTTTGCTATTTTTTGGTTAATTGCATGGTATTTGAGAGTTTTTGGTTGATTGCAGTTAAGCTCTTAGCTTAGCTAGTCAATAAAAAAGTAATAATATTATGGTTAATCACCATTGTAATGTCAGATCGTTTTTCCTTATATATAGCTCTCTATGACATGAGTCTAACATACTATATAGTGTCCACCTCCAATGATAACCACTTGTACAGATTTAACATATCCCTTAAGGAAAATGTTAGGGAGATCGATATCTCTTTGTATCATCCAGTGTACCATTTTTCTAATAGAGATTGATCCCACTTGTATTAGTGGATCTCAGATGATACATTAGATGATACAAAAAGACGGTCTTCGTAGCACTATCCATTTCTTAAAAAACAATACTTCATTTTTGTTTGGTCTGCCAAGCATATTTGTGGGAGATATTTGCAAAAGAGCTTTGCTAGTGACAATGGTGGCAGTTGTTGTTAGCATTTCACTTTACAAAATAGACAAGGTCGATATGTTGCTTCTTATCGTTGGCTTAGCAGCATCTCAACTAACACTGAAACCAACATGTATATATGAGGCTAGCTAAGAGAGATGACACAAGAGTTCAAACCTTATATTAATAAAATGTTGTTAATATAACGCTACATTGGCAACTTAATTAGGACACATACAACAAAAGAGTTAACATTGTATTAACAAACTGCACATTGTAATTAAGTGGGGTTATGTTTTATTTATTTTTTATTTTTATGCCAAAACAGATGCTTAACGTTAAATTACACATTATCACTCATAACGTCCAATTAAAATTCTCAAATGCTTAGTTACGACGATCGAGTAATGTTAAATGGACCACGTTTTTAAACCACATTCAAAATAAGACTTGCATATATAGATGTTTATACATGATTTACATTGTGAATATGGTACAAATAATTTTAATGTTCCAAATAATTTTAATACACGATTAGGTAGCTACCACTGTTTCAAGCTTTAATACTAGCTACCTAGTAGCTACTACAGCCAAAGAGGCACATAAATTGGGCATCTTCTTCAATAAATTCCTAGGATTAAAAAGACAAACGAGCAACCCCGAAATGGCAGTATAAATTGCACCAATTAGGCGCTTCAATCTAATTAACACAACCAAAATCAGATCAGACAATAACAACCATGACAAAATTTGCAGCAAAAACTCTCATTATTTTGGTCCTCATTATATTCCCATCTGTGTTGGCATCCAAGAAAGCATTCAAGCAAGAGAAACCATGCAAGAGGATGGTGCTCTATTACCACGACATCTTATTTGACGGCACGGATGCTGCAAATGCAACGTCCGCTGCAGCAACAAATGCAACAAAGCTTGGCAACTTTCTGTTTGGAATGCTGGTTGTGTTTCATGATCCTATGACAAAAGACAGAAATCTTCTGTCGCCTCCCGTTGCTAAAGCTCAGGGTTTCTATTTCTACGACATGAAGGACGACTTCACTGCTTGGTTTGCATACACTTTGGTGTTCAATTCGACCGAGCACAAGGGCACGCTGAATATAATGGGTGCGGATTTGATGATGGAGAAGACTAGGGATCTGTCAGTGGTTGGAGGAACAGGAGATTTCTTCATGGCTAGAGGGATTGTCACATTACAGACTGATACTTTACAGGGTATCAAGTATTTTCGACTTAAGATGGACATCAAGTTGTACGAATGTTATTAATTAGGCTAAGATTGACGTCGCAACTCAGAGAACAATTCTTGCATATGACGAAGTGTATACAACACCATTTCCGTAATAAACTCATGATCATGTACCAGTACTTGATTACTTATCATATATGACACCTGTTGTATGTAAAAATTTATCCTATAAAGCTATAATCTAGGTGTCACGAGTGTCATAATAATATAATTCGATGGCAATTCCTATTTTATTTGCTTTGACTATGCGGGAAGGTACTTCAACTATTGTAATCTCACTAATAAATAGAGGACTAAGGAAGGTGTGTTCCACTGGTGTGTTATGATTAATTAGTAGTACTGAGCCAAGCTTAAATTAACTTCTAGTTTGCAGGTGTGCAAGTCAGTAAGTAACAAAAGTTTGCATGGAAAAATTAGTCTTTTAAGAGTTGCTCATAGATTACCTCGTTTTGCTATTTCTCTTTCTGATTTGTGCTTTTGGCATTATGAGTTCTCTAATTACTTCATTTTTAAAAGTAATGGCTGGTATGACTCAGATGCTTGTTTAAATGCAAATTCACGATCACAATTAATTAATTTGCTTTACTTTTACAATTTAACATTGGTAATTCTACTTTCAATACAGATTGTTCAGATTGTTCAGATTGTGCTAACTAATCTCAACCTCGATATATGCACCTATATATTCGTCCATCATACAAAGTTAACATTCACACCTAACAAAATAATAGGATGGCCATTTTCACACTCCATTTTTCTCCTCTTACACTCCCTTTATTTCTTTAATGCTTTTTTTATAATTTTATTACTTATGTTTCAAAATCTACCCCTTCATAGCATTAGAAGAGTGTTGTACTTTCAGGAAAAAAAAAAAAAAAAAAAAGACTGCTGTACTCCTTCGCAGCCCAGAATTAAGTGATACATCCTTTGTCCTTTGTATTCTTAGGTACTCGATCTACTCATAGTTTAGATCTCTTTTTCTAAAAGATTTCGTTCAACTCTCTAAATTAGAGAAGAAAATAATGAATGTTGGATCTTACGTTGTAAGAAAAAATGGAAATCTTGGATCTTGAATTGATGAAGGCTCTGGTATTTTGTTGCCATAATTTCATTTTTTTATGTTTTTGGTTTAAAGTTTGAAGTTTTTTGGTCAAAGAACATCAATAACCTCCTGTACAACTGTGGGACTAGGATGCATATTTTAATCCATTACTTTGGCCATATTCTAAAAAAATGGGGTGGAAATTAAGCTACAAATTAAGGAATGCATTGAGTGAATCTGAAGATGCGTACCATGATTACTCTAGCAATACCTCCGATCTTGGTGACTGATGGGCCATAATTAATCTGCCATGTTTAAGTAATGAGAGGCCCAATGATATTGGACCTCAAAGCCCAATTTAAAGATTAACTCAGTTATTAAATAACTCAGTAAGAGATACAGAACCTATTAATAAACTGCTTCGATGCACTTTAGATCTTATATCATCTTTTGTGAGAATGGTCAAAATTAATTGGTCAACTTGTTGCTAGGTTATGAGTATTTGGTGTTTGTCTTAAGAACCCTTGCAAGTTGCAATCGAGGTAGCCTTATGTAAGACCCTTACAAGGTCCTAGGGACCTTAACCACAACATTGAGCAGATGTTGTGGGCATGAGTGGCTAAGTGACTTGGTGTTGGCTTAGTTCATGCGAGGCGCGCGGCTTTGGGGCAAGCAGCAAGCCTAAGACGTTGGCTTAACCTGGCGAGCAGCGGGTGTTAGCATGCATTGACGTGCATAGAGTATACGGCGTGGCCTTGGTGGTCCAGCATGCGAGTGGAGCTTCCTTGCAGCGACAAGTGGTGGTTCCAAGAGATGCCAGCGGTTACTATGCAGTGGGTGGTTACCACGTGCATAGTGGGGAGGTTGGGCGGTTGCCATCTCCTTAGTGGGAAGTTGCTGGAAGTTATGGACAGCTTGTTGGATGGCTGCCAACTCAGCAAGGTAGTTTGCGCGCAATGCAAACTACTCACCAACATAGTGAGTGGTTATCTCACATAGTGGGTGGTTATTCCACACAATGAGTAGTTACCACATAGTGGGTGGTTACTACTTGGTGGGCGGTTACTAGGAGTAGTGGGTAGTTTATGCATGAACTATCATCCTAGTAGTGCTTAGATGTGGCAAACATGCGGGTTGCCACATGGCCTAAGCGGTTGGGGTTGTCAACCGCACACTAGCAGCAGTTTTGTGAGTTGCCTATAAATATGGGCATGCTGTGGCATAGTGTGGCAGAGGCAGAGAGAGAGCAAGGCAAAGGCGGACAAGAGGCGAAGGAACTTAGGGATAAGTTACTCTTGTTGTATGAGCCTTGAGGTGAACAAGAGGCGAAGGAACTTAGGGATAAGTTACTCTTGTTGTATGTGCCTTGGTGCCAATTCCTATTCTTTGAGTAATAAAGAAAAGGTTGGAGATTCGTCTCCGTAAACTTGAGTGTGCTTGCGTGTGCACTTGTGTGGGTTGGCTGAGACTGTGAAGGCGTCACAGTGCCATTACTTGGGTGTTTTGTGAGGATTTAGGAGAATCGAAAAATACCCCTGTAACACCTTACTATATGTCTTAGTGGTTATTAGAGCATTTACAATAGTTGTTCAATAGTTCAAAAGAATTTTGACATATATTAAACTGAACTGCAGCTTTACTTGTAATGATACAGTTTAATAACTTCATGTCTATAGTTATATCTTTTTAAATGTTGTCTTATGTACTCAAATAAAATAAAATAGATAAATTTAATTATGTTAAAAATTATACCATTGAAATGGCCTAAAAAAAAGAGAGCAATTTTGGATATATTAAAAAAAAAAAAAATTTGTGGCCAACTTTTATATTGAAAGGTAACAAAAATTGTAATACATTTATTTAAAAAAATATATATATAAACTTCAAGTAACAGGTGTCACCTGCTCAATATTGGTTTTCTCTTTTTTGGTTCTCTCTCTTCTGCAAGCCCATGTGACATTTGGGGCCTTGTCTGGTGCTATTGCAATTCATAACAGGGTGCTATTTCATGCACCCTCTATTGCAATTGCAATGAACTAAACTATAGCTAGCACTGCAAGTGGATTTGAATCCATTAGTTCAATTTCATGCAATAAAATTGCATTGAACACCAACATTACGAATACTCTATGCTCGTTGCAATCATAACACTTAATGAGCCTCATGATTGTTTAGGCCTTAAGGTATGTTTTGTAATATTTATGCTTTTGTTTTTTAATAAGAAATAAAAATTTTAAAAAAGTAAGAATAGAAATGATAGATTGAAGCAGAGAGAAAAAAAAAATGAAATGAAAAATCAAAAAGCTAAAAATAAGGTTTAATTTTTTTAAAAGTCCAGTTGAAGAATAAGATTGATAACTCAGCCCACGTGCTATAGTAAATCTCAGTATAGTCCACTTTAATGAAACGCGCGTGACACATAACCAATCGAGCACTCGATACTGTTCACTAAATATTCGGCAATTGCCACTGTCAGACAGTAACAATTATTGCTACTGTGCAATAGTAGTTATTTAAACTGCATAACAATAATAATACTTATAGATATACTTTATGACTTTATGTCTTTTTTTACATAAACATGTCAAAAATTAATAAAACTATCATAAAACACAAAATACAAGTTTATGAAATTATATCCATCCGTGTTTTTACGTAAAAATGACTGTTACTAATTGTCACTGTTCGACAATGGCAATTCGCCCAATTTAAAAAAAGAAAAAGAAAAAAGTGGAACTATTTGTCATTACAACTTTTTAAGTGAGTTTGTTAATTTATCATTAAGTACATGTAAAATAGATTTTAAAGTATAAAAATAATTTTTTAGATTTTTGCTATTTTATTTTAAGTTCTAGTTTTAGTTTCAAAGGCATGATTCGTAACTCATATTCCTATTTTTTAGTACAAAAATACTTATAGACATTCCTATGTTTTTAGTATTCGTAACTCACATTCATATTATACTAAAATCATTAGTTTCAAAGGCATGATTCGTAACTCACATTCCTATTTTTTAAGTTCTACTGCAGCTACTACACATTTGTTAATTGATAGAGAGCATCATATTCTTCTACCAAAATAGTTATACATAGCAAGTCACAAGATAAGACACCACTACCAGGGTGTATCTCCTACTAAACAGAGATTAGGTATACATATATAAAGGCCAGTCTTGAATAAACTAATAAGGACATGATGATATATATATATATATATATATATGATTCGCCCCACCAGCCTAAAATGTTCTTAATTATTTCGTTTTCAATTAAAGAACAATTTATTATCCGCAAAAAAAAAAAAAAAAAAAATTAATAAAAAATTTCCTCCATATAATAGACACCACTAAAGTTGAAACCAAAATTATTTTATGTCAAAAAAAAAATAATTATTGTTATTGGAAATGACAGTGGGGATTGGAATTAAGTTGGTTGTGCCGATATGCATTGCACAAAAGTTGTTGCCGCCCTATATATCCATTCTCTAATATCGGTGCAGCACCCTATTTTTTGTCTGTTCTGAGTGTTGTTTTTCTTGTTTGAAGCTTTTGTTATCTTTGTTTTTTCCTTTGTCTTTGTCTGATATAATTTTTTTTTTTTTCAGTTGTATTGCTTTGTTTGCTCTTTGGCTGTTCCGTTTCTTTAATAAAATATCTTCTTGGCAAAAAAAAAAAAAATTTATGTTTTGTTTTGGCAAAAAAAAATAATTATGATTTCTTTATTCAAAGAAGGAGAATCGATTTGGGTGCAACACTCTTATTATGAATTAAAAAATTTATGTTTTTAATTTTACGATCCTTAGAATTCGAAGTAGGCTACCAAATAACTGCTTAAAAAAAAATTATATTAAGTTGATGGAGTTAATTTTTCCATTCACAATCATGAAATTGTAATCAAGGAGTGTAATTTCGATTTCGAAGAAATTTTTGATAGAAATTTTGACGGAAATTTTCGCGGAAATTTCGATTTCGATCAAATTAGACAAAAACGACGGAAATTAATATTAAAATATGGAAATTTTGAATGAAACTTGACCATATGTATCTACTACATAAATAAAAAATATTGAAGAAACCAAATTATATAGTAGGTTTTATGTGATATAAGGTGTATATAATGCGCGCTGGATGCAAATACTATTAGAAAAATGAGTCACTGATTAATAATTATATAAATAATACCTCATACCCTAAACTCTAAACTATATACCCTCTATATACCATATATCATGTAAGGCTATAACCCTCCATATACCTTATACCATGCAAGGCTATAAGGCTATACTCTCTATATACCCTATTTTCTATATTATTAAATTTACTCAACCCTACCTCCTAAATCATAAACCATCAACAATAAACCACTCCCTAAATCCTAAATTATATTAAACTTATATACTTACAAACTTATACAAAATTATAAACTTAAATACTCCATAGTGATATTTAGTTTATAAACTTATATAAAATTACTAAACCCATATTATAGTTTTTCTAAAAAAAAAAAAACCATATTATAGTTTATATTGTTTTAAACTTTTAATTAAGTTTTATTACATTTTTAATACCCTAATGTCTGACAAAAAAACATATTTAAATATGTAATGTATATAGTTTTAGTACAAAGTTTTTAATTAAACTAGTTAATACCCATAAATTATGTAATTATGTTTTTTTTGGTACAAAAATTATATAATTATGTTTATATAGTTGTTTAGTTTATATATATGTTTTATTATTAAATTTTTTTTTACTCGATATTCCTAAAACTCTAGAATAATAAAAAATTATAAAACCTATTACTTCCACCAATTTGTAATACTAATACAATCATAAGTAATTTGATATATGAATCATTACATCTCCAAAATAACTCTCGGATTTATTCTTCTGTGGAAGACAGATTCATAGCATAATTTCTATTTGGTTTTTGTTTTTTAATATAGGTGTTTTTACTTTATTTCCTTAATGATTGATTGATTTCCTCATCTTAATTTGCTGCAATATTTTGAATTTTTTATAAATTCCTTTAACGATTGTTGACTTCACAAATTGTTTTTTTTGTTCAGTGATGGTTTAAACCATTACCATGTTTTATTTTGCTTATATATTTATATATTTTTTTTTTTGCGAGTGGCAAGCCTGAAAAAAAAAGGGAGAGGTGGTATCAAACTACTTAATAACTGGCATTTTAAAAGCAATTTCTTCATAATAATAGCCTATGTTCATTATTATATAAACAAAAGCACTAGGATAGGAATAGGATTGAATGATTTATATATGAGATGAAGTCTCAAATTCCATATATTAATATTTGAGCAAATTACAATTTAGTATCTCAAATTTACATGTTGTTTAAATTTAGTACCTCAATTTTGAAAACTTGCAAAAAAGTATTTCGACTTTCAGTTTATGTCAAAATAGTATCTCTGTTAATTTTTTTGTCAAATAAACCGTTATCTGCTGAAGTGGCAGAGATATTTTCATTTTTTTATCCACATTTAAAAATTAATAATATTTATAAAACTTTTTGAATAAAAAAAATTTTCAAAGTTGGGGTACTAAATTGAAACAACATGTAAAGTTGAGATACTAAATTGTAATTTACTCTTAATATTTTATGTTAAACCTCTCTCTCTCTCTCTCTCTCTCTCTCCTTACTTATTCTCCCCACTCACCCGTACACCTTTCATTTCCTTTCTTTTTCATGCAGAAGTTCAGTACAACTCTGCAATTCTCTCTTCTCTCTCAGCTCTCTCTCGGTTTCTTCTCTGTCCGGCCATGAATAGCCATGAAACCGCCCCAGAAACTCTCCCTTCCTCCTCTTTCATCTTCCCTTATCACTAAAAACCCAAAAAATAGCCCAGGATCCGAAATCCCAAACCCAAGCCGAGCTGCCTCTACCGTTGACTTTGTGTCTTCAGCCAAATCGCTGCTGCTCTTCACCACCAAATGTCTCCGTCGAAAATTTCAGCGAAATTGATTAAATCTTAATGAATTTTTGTTGGTTGTGTGTTAAAATTTCAGAATCTCAACAAAATGAAAATTTCGACGAAATTTCGCCGAAATTTTCAAAATTTCACTCCTTGATTGTAATTAGTTTTAAATCCTGGATAAAATCTAAGTTAAATCATACATCATGATGATTAAATAACTAAATTTGTATATAATCCAATATATAAGAATTAAGTGATAAATCTTGATATTTTATTATCCAAATTGTAAATGGACCGGAAGAACTTATAATTAAAACTATCCTATAAATTTACATTAATTAAAAACTTTGTTTTTGTTAGATTGATATATATATTATTGGCCATATATATCTCTTAATAGATTAAGTTTTTGGGATATAGTAATTATCTAACATGATATTAGAGTCAGATTTATAAGAGATTTTGAGACGAATCCATTTTTGTTTGTCAGTATATGCTTGCTTTTCATGTAAAAACTTTTGGAGTATAATTGTTGATGCCCAAAAATGGTAGAGCAGTCAACGTCAAGTCGAACCACGTAGGCGCGTTGACCCACCACTGAGTGGATGACACGTCGAAGTGGAGCAGGAACGGGTAGCTGGGTCTGACTGGTGTGTAATGAGTGAGAATGGTATCCAAAGCACCCTGCGCAAGTACACAAAAGTGAGCGCGAAGGGCACCGGTGTGGTGCCGGCCAAAGCTCCTCCGACGCTCAAGTCAGTGTTCAGAGAGATCTGAGAGCAGAGTGAGTGAATAGTATAATAATGATTTCAGTTCCCCTTTTGTGACAAGAAGGTACCTCTTTTATAGTACCTTGGGAAGAGTGTCAACCAATCTGGTGATGACACGTGTCCCTTGTGATGACTTGCACTGTAGGAGCGCCACGTGTCACCGGTCTTGAGGATCCGAGTGAGTTGACACGGGTCGGGGCCTAGGAGGCTGGAGCTTAGGAGGCCGGAGCCTATGGGGCCGGAGCCTAGGAGGCCGGAGCCTAGGGGGCCGGAGCCTATGAGGCCGGAGCCTAGGAGGCCGGAGCCTAAGAGGTCAGGGGCTAGGAGCCCAGGAAGGGTCGGAGCCCAGGAACTTTAGGAGGGGCTTATCCTTTGTGCCCAGGCCCAAACGACATGACGTTAAGTCTTGTGTGACTTGTCGTTATGCCCAGACGATTAATCATACGAACATAAGTCCCCCAAGTTTCCGAGCAAAAGATACTTCTTGGTTGGGAACTTCGTACACAAAAAGTCTGAGTAGAACGATAAGTAACCACATACTTGTTCCTGCTTAAGCTACTATCTAGAAGTCCCCCAAGTTCCTGAGCAAGAAAAGCTGTACTGTAGGAAAGCTTGGGGGGTTAGATATAAAAGATCATAATA
>QANW01006408.1:291354-320374 GCA_003254865.1 Dryas drummondii
TGAGGTGTGTACCGAGGGGGGGAGATGGGGATGGGGTGTGTGGGTGAGGGGAGGGCCAAATGGTCTTTTTTCTTGAATTTTTTTTTTTTCAGAAAAAGTGTGTAAAATAAATTTAAGAGTGTGCAAATAACAGCCCTAAAAAAAAAAAATTGTTATTTCATTATTGGCTATGATAAGCACCATAATTTCATTATTTTTGAAAATGTTACCTCATGATCATTTGTTGCGATATTTTTACCATCAAGAATAATCTGTTTGATGTGAGCGATGTTGGGCCAATCCCGACCTTGTTTCCATTTGCATCCGGGCACCCTTTAATCTTCAAGTCTCTCAATGCAGAGAGGTGCTGCATGCCCTCCGGCAAAGCCAACAATTGCGTACAGTTAATAAACTCTAACCGCTTCAGCAACCTGAGGTGTTGCAACCACTCCGGGAGTGCTGTGAGACGGTCACAGCCATGGACACGCAAAAACTGTAGACTGTTTGCAGACTCTTGAATCCAATGGGGCAAAGCCTCCAAATTTGACTTCCAGATCCAAAATGTTCCAAGACTTGGAATGCCTTCTCCTAACCCTATCAAATCAAGATTTCTACAATTCTTGATAACCAAAGTGTCTAATGCGGTAAAATTCTTCATCCATGGCAAGGACTCCAGATTTTCACAGCCACTAAGAAATAACCGTCGAAGATTCATGAGGGATGGCATCCCTTCACCTAAAGATTTCATATTTTTGCAGTTGATGACACCTAACATTCGAAGAGAGGTGAGCCGTGCAAATGACTTTGGAAAACACGTGTGATTCATTGTTAACGCCAAAAACCTGAGGCGAATCAGGTTCCCAATGTCTTTGGGCAACTCCTTGAGTTTTTCACATCCGTTAAGAAAAAAGGTCTCCAAATTGTGCAGCTTGCAGATGGAATCAGGAAGCTTTTCTATGTGCTTATTATGTGACAGGTCTAGATATCTCAACTGACTCAAGTTACCGATGGAACTCGGCACTGCAATAGTCGTCAAAACGCCAAGATCTAGCACTCGTAGGTACTTGAATCTCGATATGCATTTTTTCAAAAGAGATTGAGTGCTGATTTCATCTTCATCTCTATCACGATGATAACAATATTCACCATCGACATCTGTAATTATAAAGGTTCGCAATTTGTCCACATAGAGTAAGAAGTGGTCTTCTTCCTCCAATTTTCTGGACAATTCCTCCTCAGATATTGACATGTGTCGAACCTTTCTACAAGTATTAGAAGGAGAGTGACGGGAAATTAGAGACGAGCACTCTACCTTTGACACTGAGATCGCCAGATCATGAACTAGGTCATGCATTTTAAATGTCATTTTGTAGACCACATCATCAACAATTTGAAAGAGAGATCTAGAACATAACTGCCTAGCTTATCTCTTCATACTCTTGGTTTCCTTTGGAGGATTCAAGGAAGCCTTGTGCCATCCATAGCCCGAACATATTTCTACTAAAGAATTCGTGGTCCTTTGCGAAAATTGAACAAAAGGCAAAACAAGGTTTCAAGTAAGGTGACAAAGCATCATAGCTTAACTTTAGTGCGGATAAAATGCCAGTGTTTTCTTGTTCTAATTTCCATATGTCATTATCTCTTACTTGCAACTAATAATGCTCTTCCCTTTCCGAATAGAGTAGGCCCCCTAGGGTAGATACTGCAAGAGGAACCCCTCCACACTTGTTCACAATATCTTCCCCAATTTTCATCAAGTTTGGATAGTTTTGCTCTTCTCTTTTCCTAAATGCAACTTTAATGAATATAGACATACAATCTGAGTGGGGAAGACCTTGCAACTCATGCACGTGTGCAGAGCGCATAAGGGAAGCAACTGATTCATTGCGTGTTGTTACAATGATTTTACTCTGATTGGCTCCAACCTTGAACAAAGAATTTAAAGAGTTCCATTTTGGAAGTGTCACCCCAGTTGGTTCCTTATCCCAAACATCATCCAAAACTAGTAAAAACTTTTTATTCTTCAAAGTCTTTTGCAACTTAATTTGCATCTCTTCAATACTTTCATGATCACCACATTTTTCGTCAGTTGCCAAAGCAACCATTTGAGAAACCAATCTTTTAATATTAAAGTCGTCTGAGACCAGTATCTCATCATCATCATCATCATCATGACCAGTGTCTTTCAAAAGATGAATAATAATTTTTTCTTTATCACCATCTCTCCCAATAAGATCTGGCATGTACACAGCAGAGTAAGTCTCCCTCTCCGTGTGAACGCCAGTCAAATCTCCAGCTGGTAATTACCAAATTGAGCTTTTTCAGCTGCAATTTCAACTAACCTTGCTCTAATATCTTTTACTGCGTGTCCCGTTTTGAAGTTGAAAAAGACTGAGTTTGGACGTAAAAACAAGTTGCGTACCTTCCCTTTGATACTCCGACGATTGAGCAGTCGCATCCGCAACTCTTGGTACTCAAATTCATCCACCACATCATCGATGTCGTAGCAAACATCTTTGAGCTTTCCCAAACAATCACTGAGTAGGGGATAATCCGTCTGCTTTTGCTCTGCATGCAGGACCACTTTTGTGATGGTGGATAAGATATCCTTGAGCTTGTGTAGCTCAACTTTGACACCCCTTGCCAAGCAAATTTCATGGTAAGCATGGGAAGCAAGCCTACCCAACACTCTCTCAGCAAGGTTGAAAGCAAAGGACTCCATGGTGATTCCGGAGGAAACAGAGTTATGTTTTTCTTTTGTTTGGTAAATAGAAAGAGAGAGAGTTATGCTATGCTTGCAGTATGGTTGCTTAGTTTGATAAATGGGCAAGATTAGCAATGAACTAATCAAGCATGTTGCACCATCTGTGCTAGTGCGGAAGGCCCGCCATAACTTTATAAGCTTTTTCTTTAATTTCTTTCTTTGGTAGCATTATAAGCTTTTTCTTTGCTTTAGCAAAAGTATAGTTTTTCTTTGTGGAAATTTGGCTGTGAAATGTGAACCAGCTAGCTGTAATCGACAGCAAGATTTTGAAATCGTGAATCACGTCGAAGTATGAAGTGGTATTTGTTTACATGAGTTTGGGTCCACTCTCCATAAAATGGCCAACCAAATTTATTCATTTCTTGTTTAGTCCGTGGACTCGGTTGGTTTTTGGTCACTATCTGTCAGTAATCTATATTATCTTATAATTTTTTTTTTTCTGAAAATGAAACAATAATTATCTTTCGGGGGGGCTGTTCAGACCACCCAAACCTGCTAAATTGACCACCCCATTCAAATTTTATCCCTTTTTGCCCATTTTGNGCGGTGGACAGGGGGTGGGGTTGCGCCGGCGGCGGAGAGGGGTGGCTGGCCAAAATCTGGAAAATGGGCATGCAGGGGCAAAATGAGCAAAAATGGGCAAAATTTTAGGGGGGTGGTCAACTCAGCACAATAGGGTGGTCTGAATAACCCCCCCCTTATCTTTCCTTCTGTCGGTAGGGTTGGGACTTGAGGCCCTTGATATGGAGCTTTAATTCCGGGCAAGTTAAACAATAATGTTGGACTACGTAACCTACAAACTGACTATTTGCTTCTGGGGCTAATGAAGGCCTAGGCCCAACATTTTTTGGGTCTGAACGTAAGCCCAACATTAAGCATGAAATTCTCAACTTTTACCTCTTCATTTTTTATTTTTTGTAATTAAGAAACAAAGTCTTTGCCCTTAGGACACCTAAGAATACATTACAGAGTACAAAGTAAAAGAAAAAAATTTGACAATAATTTTTTTTCTTTTTACTTTTTAAAAAATTGAATATAAGTTATTTAAAAAAAAAATTCATATAAGTTCTTGATCAATATTTTTATTTAATAAAAGTTCTTTAACTCTTCTTTTTTCATGGATTAGATCCATTAAGAGTAATTCGTCAAACAAACTAGAAGTGTCATTCATGTAAAATAATTTTTCGTATGAGTGCGTGTGAGTGGTTAAGTAAGATAAAGTGATGAACCAAATCATGATACATATATATTACATATATTCAATGATTAATATGCATATAAATAGCGACAGCAGTTTTACATTACAATTTATCAAACATTTTCATACTGTTTTTTGTAGTCACATCACTTTTTAAAGTATAGTTTATCAAACACTAAACTGATTTACTTCACAGGTGACTTTACTTTACAACTGCTTTAGTTTACAACTATTTTTTCTCGCAGCAATTCCAAACTAAGGCTTAGACTTTGATCATTATAAGCCCGAAAAGACTTTGATCATGATAAATCAGACTTCGAAAATCTCATCATGTGGGATTAATCTAATTGTAGATATATTGATTGATTGGTTCGCATGGAGCTAATTTCACCCTCCAAATTTGGTAGTGGTAACTGGAGTGAGCAAATATTGTTGATCTTTGGAAGCTTTTTATGTACGGGTCTTTTTAAACTTTGTTGATAAGACATTCATAGTATTAAAATCTCGGTATTTTAATTTTTTTTAAATGTCTGCATTTTAGTATCGATAAAAATTTGAGCCTTTTATAATTGTCAATTAGTTTTAAGTTTAATACTCTAATTAAATTTAAGTACTGCTCATGCTTACTAAAATAAATTTAACTTCTTATGGTCTTGATTAGGACATTGACGGATTTATTTATGTAGAGCAAGTGTGGTCTATAGTCATTATACCAAAAACAATTCCCCATTAATTTGCACCAATATTTAGTTTATCCATTTATATGTTTATTAAAATTACTCAATAAAATGCCTAAAAAAGGTTGAGATAGATAACTTGTATTTTCTCCCATCATGGAGAAATTTTCTAAATCCACTGCTTGGAAACTTTGTAGTGAGTAACTTACAAACCCATAATGCCTAATGTTTACCCAAGCCTCCTCCACTGGCCCCCAAAACCCAAGCATGCATCAATGATTATGATAATCGTAGAAATGAAGCTAACAAAATGAAACAGCTAGTCCACATTAATTTGTTTGGTCAGTCACCTAGAATGACTTTTAAGCTAGCCAAGCTTTTGCCAACACTTTGCAAATTAATTTAAAATTTTCGAAACTCCTATATAATATGATTACATAATGCCAACCCCAATTCACTCCTCAAAGCATTATAGTTAGCAATGGAACCAAAGAGTCTAGTAATTTCAGCTCTCTTCCTCTTCTTCCTCCTCCATGTAACCTTGGCTTCCCCAACCCCAAAACCCAAGCGCCCTGTTCGACCTCGCCCTTGCAAACGCCTAGTTTTCTATTTCCACGACATTATTTACAACGGCAAAAACTCCCACAACGCAACCGCGGCAATTGTGGGCTCACCGGCTTGGGGCAACAAGACCATACTGTCGAAAGAAAACCACTTTGGCGACGTGGTTGTTTTCGATGACCCAATCACTTTAGACAACAATCTGCACTCGACGCCAGTGGGTCGAGCCCAGGGGTTATACTTTTACGACAAGAAAGACATATTCACTGCATGGCTAGGGTTCTCCTTCGTGTTCAACTCGACCCAACACAGAGGGAGCATCAACTTTGCTGGGGCGGACCCACTGATGAACAAGACGAGGGACGTGTCGGTGATTGGTGGGACTGGGGACTTCTTCATGGCTCGAGGGATAGCAACTTTGATGACTGATGCTTTTGAGGGTGAAGTGTATTTTCGCCTCCGAGTTGATATTAAATTGTACGAGTGTTGGTAAAGATATTTTGTGACGATCAAGCTAGCTAGCTATTGTTGATCGATTTTCCATGCATGTATGTGAGCCTTTGAATTTGTTTTAGTTTTGATCCAAATTTTGTGTATCAAACGAGTGCTATGCTTTTTATCCATTATTTCCTAGGAAGAAATGCTGTACGTGATCAATAATAGATCCATCATCAAATTGTATACACTTAATTGGGTCAAATTAAATTTGTTTAGTAAAACTTTTACTTTTTTTTTTTTTTAATAAGCTTAGTTAATAGTTACGACAATCGAGTAATGTTAAATGGACCACATTTTTAAACCAAATTCAAAATAAGACTTGCATATATAGATATTTATACATGATTTACATTGTGAATATGGTACAAATAATTTTAATGTTCCAAATAATTTTAATACACGATTAGGTAGCTACCACTGTTTCAAGCTTTAATACTAGCTACCTAGTAGCTACTACAGCCAAAGAGGCACATAAATTGGGCATCTTCTTCAATAAATTCCTAGGATTAAAAAGACAAACGAGCAACCCCGAAATGGCAGTATAAATTGCACCAATTAGGCGCTTCAATCTAATTAACACAACCAAAATCAGATCAGACAATAACAACCATGACAAAATTTGCAGCAAAAACTCTCATTATTTTGGTCCTCATTATATTCCCATCTGTGTTGGCATCCAAGAAAGCATTCAAGCAAGAGAAACCATGCAAGAGGATGGTGCTCTATTACCACGACATCTTATTTGACGGCACGGATGCTGCAAATGCAGTTAAGCTCTTAGCTTAGCTAGTCAATAAAAAAGTAATAATATTATGGTTAATCACCATTGTAATGTCAGATCGTTTTTCCTTATATATAGCTCTCTATGACATGAGTCTAACATACTATATAGTGTCCACCTCCAATGATAACCACTTGTACAGATTTAACATATCCCTTAAGGAAAATGTTAGGGAGATCGATATCTCTTTGTATCATCCAGTGTACCATTTTTCTAATAGAGATTGATCCCACTTGTATTAGTGGATCTCAGATGATACATTAGATGATACAAAAAGACGGTCTTCGTAGCACTATCCATTTCTTAAAAAACAATACTTCATTTTTGTTTGGTCTGCCAAGCATATTTGTGGGAGATATTTGCAAAAGAGCTTTGCTAGTGACAATGGTGGCAGTTGTTGTTAGCATTTCACTTTACAAAATAGACAAGGTCGATATGTTGCTTCTTATCGTTGGCTTAGCAGCATCTCAACTAACACTGAAACCAACATGTATATATGAGGCTAGCTAAGAGAGATGACACAAGAGTTCAAACCTTATATTAATAAAATGTTGTTAATATAACGCTACATTGGCAACTTAATTAGGACACATACAACAAAAGAGTTAACATTGTATTAACAAACTGCACATTGTAATTAAGTGGGGTTATGTTTTATTTATTTTTTATTTTTATGCCAAAACAGATGCTTAACGTTAAATTACACATTATCACTCATAACGTCCAATTAAAATTCTCAAATGCTTAGTTACGACGATCGAGTAATGTTAAATGGACCACGTTTTTAAACCACATTCAAAATAAGACTTGCATATATAGATGTTTATACATGATTTACATTGTGAATATGGTACAAATAATTTTAATGTTCCAAATAATTTTAATACACGATTAGGTAGCTACCACTGTTTCAAGCTTTAATACTAGCTACCTAGTAGCTACTACAGCCAAAGAGGCACATAAATTGGGCATCTTCTTCAATAAATTCCTAGGATTAAAAAGACAAACGAGCAACCCCGAAATGGCAGTATAAATTGCACCAATTAGGCGCTTCAATCTAATTAACACAACCAAAATCAGATCAGACAATAACAACCATGACAAAATTTGCAGCAAAAACTCTCATTATTTTGGTCCTCATTATATTCCCATCTGTGTTGGCATCCAAGAAAGCATTCAAGCAAGAGAAACCATGCAAGAGGATGGTGCTCTATTACCACGACATCTTATTTGACGGCACGGATGCTGCAAATGCAACGTCCGCTGCAGCAACAAATGCAACAAAGCTTGGCAACTTTCTGTTTGGAATGCTGGTTGTGTTTCATGATCCTATGACAAAAGACAGAAATCTTCTGTCGCCTCCCGTTGCTAAAGCTCAGGGTTTCTATTTCTACGACATGAAGGACGACTTCACTGCTTGGTTTGCATACACTTTGGTGTTCAATTCGACCGAGCACAAGGGCACGCTGAATATAATGGGTGCGGATTTGATGATGGAGAAGACTAGGGATCTGTCAGTGGTTGGAGGAACAGGAGATTTCTTCATGGCTAGAGGGATTGTCACATTACAGACTGATACTTTACAGGGTATCAAGTATTTTCGACTTAAGATGGACATCAAGTTGTACGAATGTTATTAATTAGGCTAAGATTGACGTCGCAACTCAGAGAACAATTCTTGCATATGACGAAGTGTATACAACACCATTTCCGTAATAAACTCATGATCATGTACCAGTACTTGATTACTTATCATATATGACACCTGTTGTATGTAAAAATTTATCCTATAAAGCTATAATCTAGGTGTCACGAGTGTCATAATAATATAATTCGATGGCAATTCCTATTTTATTTGCTTTGACTATGCGGGAAGGTACTTCAACTATTGTAATCTCACTAATAAATAGAGGACTAAGGAAGGTGTGTTCCACTGGTGTGTTATGATTAATTAGTAGTACTGAGCCAAGCTTAAATTAACTTCTAGTTTGCAGGTGTGCAAGTCAGTAAGTAACAAAAGTTTGCATGGAAAAATTAGTCTTTTAAGAGTTGCTCATAGATTACCTCGTTTTGCTATTTCTCTTTCTGATTTGTGCTTTTGGCATTATGAGTTCTCTAATTAATTTATTCGGGACCGTTCTGTTGGAGGAATTATGTAATTATGCTTGAGCTTAAAATTTCCGCTTCATTTTTAAAAGTCTATATATAGATTATCATCATAGACAGTAAGACCATATGAATAATTCATGAACAATTGCTAGTCTAAAACTTCAACCTTCAGAAATTAATTTCAAAGACAAAGTCCCTAGTCATATTGTTTATAAATGTTATTTAATAACCATCCTGGTTATTTTCTTCTTGACCTCTGCTCCCCTGCTTGTCATAAGCCATAATGGGAGCAAGAAAGTCCATTGTTCTTTTTTTCTTCTTGTTCATGTTCCTTGCATTATCTTCAGCCTTCCCAAGAAATAGAAGCCACTACAAACCATGCAAGAGCTTAGTGCTATACTTCCATGACATTGTTTACAATGGCAAAAATGCTGCAAATGCTACATCTGCAATTGTTGCAGCTCCTGAAGGAGCTAATTTAACCAGCTTGGCACCCCAATCTTATTTTGGGAACATATATTGTAGTTTTCGATGACCCCATTACCCTTGACAACAATCTGCACTCAAAGCCTGTTGGCAGGGCACAAGGACTCTACTTGTATGATACAAAGAACACAATCACTGCTTGGCTTGGGTTCTCATTTGTTCTGAATACCACAAACTACCAAGGCAGCATAAATTTCATTGGAGACAATCCGGTTATGCTGAAAACCCGGGATATATCCATTGTGGGGGGCACCGGAGATTTTTTCATGCACCGGGGAATTGCAACCATAATGACTGATGTGTATGAAGGTGAAGTGTACTTCAGGCTCCGAGTGGATATCAAATTCTATGAGTGTTGGTGAATTTAAGCATATTAGCATTAATTCTGAGTTTTGGATTGTGAGAATGAGAGTGGTGTTCAAATATGTTATGTTTCATGCATGGTGTGCTTAGTTTGGGAGTTCTTAGTGATTAGCATGATTGCAGCTAAGCACGAGCGTAGTCAACCAATAAATAATAATAATATGGTTACATAGTCACCCTTGTAATTTCAGGTCCTTTTTCCTTATATATAGATCTGTATGACAAAGTTACTGCATTTGCTGCTTATTTTGATCCAGTGCGTGGACTTTTTTTTGTTTCTTAAGATAAGAAGAATATAAAAGAATTGAAGTGACTAAAATCTTATAGACTACTCGAAGTCTCGAACATTAATTTATAAAAATACAAAAGAAATGAGGTGATTTAATTATGATCCGAGGATGCGTGGAAATATATATTTGAGGAAGCTAGACCAGCGGTCCAGTACCAAAAAGATAGACAACATCATAGCAACAAAAAATTAGAATTAATTAGGTTCACATCCTCAAAATAGCATATCATAAAGATTTACAAGACTTAGAGATTTTGGGATAAGAGATGTACTTTAATAATATTGAGGGTGAGATTGATATTTGTTAGGAGCGCTACATACAAGCATTAAACATCCTAGAACAAAAAAAAAATTTCTTCAATTGTTCTAGCTATGCTTCAACTCTGCTGCAATGGCTGTGTTGGTCATGGGTTTCACCGTGTAGTGGCATGAAGCTTTCAAAGTGTCAAGCTTGTCCCTGCAGCATAATAATTCAGAGTACTATGTTGATGTCAACAACTTCATCCAAATTGAAAGGACGGTGATAAATAATTTTCTATAAGGTCTCACAAGGATTGCTCACAAGGACAAGGAAGCAATAACAAAGTCACTATTGAAGCTCAAACCAGCATTGAATTTGTTGAATGCCCTTGTAGATATGTCAAAGACAAGGTCAGTTCCAAGGGAGAAAAGAGTGCTTCCTATCACACCAGAGAAGTTAGCAATTGGATCATATCCCCTAAAGGGATTTGGTATCAGTCCGATGCCTCCAGTAACCTCAGAAAAACCATTTTTGTGTTGCAGTTCCACTTGTTGCCACAATGGTGGTTGCTGGAGGCAGAGAGGTGAGAGAGATGAGAGAGGCGAGAAGAGAGTGGTGAGTCGGGCAGGGTGGGAGAACGCAGAGGAGAGATAGTTTTGTGTGAAAAAAAAAATAATTAAAATATAATATGTATAATATGTTAACTCATGATTAATTTTTAAACAGATGTCATAATTTAAGAAAGAAAATCAGGAGAGAGGTGAGCAAAACTGCTCTCCCAAATTTATTCATCTCTTGATTAGTTCGTGGACTCGGTTGGTTTTTGGTCACCATCTGTCAGTAATCTATATTATCTTATAATTTTTTTTTTCCTGAAAATGAAACAATAATTATTTTTCCTTCTGTCGGTGGGGGTTGGGACTTGGGGCCCTTGATATGGAGCTTTAATTCCGGGCAAGTGAAACAATAATGTTGGGCTGCGTAACCTACAAACTGACTATTTGCTTCTGGGGCTAATGAAGGCCTAGGCCCAATATTTTTTGGGTCTGAACGTAAGCCCAACATTAAGTATGAAATTCTCAACTTTTACCTCTTCATTTTTTATTTTTTGTAATTAAGAAACAAAGTCTCTGCCCTTAGGGCACCTAAGAATACATTACAGAGTACAGAGTAAAAGAAAAAAAATTTGACAATAACTTTTTTTTTTTTTTTTAAATTGAATATAAGTTATTGAAAAAAAATTTCATATAAGTTCTTGATCAATATTTTTATTTAATAAAAGTTCATTAACTCTTCTTTTTTCATGGATTAGATCCGTTAAGAGTAATTCGTCAAACAAACTAGAAGTGTCATTCATGTAAAATAATTTTTCGTATGAGTGCGTGTGAGTGGTTAAGTAAGATAAAGTGATGAACCAAATCATGAGACATATATATTACATATATTCAGTGATTAATATGCATAGTAATTTGTGTGAACGAGTACTTGACATAACAAGAGAGTATAACCAAAATAAATCAATCTAAAGGAAAATTTATGTATACTTTGTTATATTATATTTATATTACTCGCATATCACACATTCACATTCAATTCTAAATATTTTGTTAAATTTCGCCGGCTGTTTTTTTTTTTTTTTTAATATAAAAGAGATTAGCTTCTTAGCTTAGGTTGGTGGATCTGCAGGTGGCTGGTAGCATGCATGATGCATGTGGGCTAATTATGTGGGAAAAGGTGACATAATTGGTGTTAGTTAGACTTTGATCATTATAAGCCCGAAAAGACATTGATCATGATAAATCAAACTTCGAAAATCTCATCATGTAGGATTAATCTAATTGTAGATATATTGATTGATTGGTTCGCATGGAGTTAATTTCACCCTCCAAATTTGGTAGTGGTAAATGGAGTGAGCAAATATTGTTGATCTTTGGAACTTTTTCATGTATGGGTCTTTTTTAACTTTGTTGATAAGACATTCATAGTATTAAAATCTCGGTATTTTAATTTTTTTTAAATGTCTGCATTTTAGTATAGATAAAAATTCGAGCCTTTTATTGTTAATTAGTTTTAAGTTTGATACTCTAATTAAATTTAAGATTGCTCATGCTTACTAAAATAAATTTAACTTTTTATGGTCTTGATCAGGACATTGACGGATTTATTTATGTAGAGCAAGTGTGGTCTACCGCCATTGATCACCAAAAACAATTCCCCATTAATTTGCACCAATATTCAGTTTATCCATTTATATGTTTATTAAAAGTACTCAATAAAATGCCTTAAAAAGATTGAGATAGATAACTTGTATTTTCTCCCCTCACGAAGAAATTTTCTAAATCCACTGCTTGGGAACTTTGTAGTGAGTAACGTACGAACCCATGATGCCTAATGTTTACCCAAGCCTCCTCAACTGGCCCCCAAAATCCAAGCATGCATCAATGATTATGATAATCGTAGAAATGAAGCTAACAAAATGAAACAGCTAGTCCACATTAATTTGTTTGGTCAGTCACCTAGAATGACTTTTAAGCCAAGCTTTTGCCAACACTTTACAAATTAATTTAACATTTTCGAAACTCCTATATAATATGATTACATAATGCCAACCCCAATTCACTCCTCAAAGCATTATAGCTAGCAATGGAACCAAAGAGTCTAGTAATTTCAGTTCTCTTCCTCTTCTTCCTCCTCCATGTAACCTTGGCTTCCCCAACCCCAAAACCCAAGCGCCCTGTTCGACCTCGCCCTTGCAAACGCCTAGTTTTGTATTTCCACGACATTATTTACAACGGCAAAAACTCCCACAACGCAACCGCGGCAATTGTGGGCTCACCAGCTTGGGGCAACAAGACCATACTGTCGAAACAAAACCACTTTGGCGACGTAGTTGTTTTCGATGACCCAATCACTTTAGACAACAATCTGCACTCGACGCCAGTGGGTCGGGCCCAAGGGTTTTACTTGTACGACAAGAAAGACATATTCACTGCATGGCTAGGGTTCTCCTTCGTGTTCAACTCGACCCAACACAGAGGGAGCATCAACTTTGCTGGGGCGGACCCACTGATGAACAAGACGAGGGACGTGTCGGTGATTGGTGGGACTGGGGACTTCTTCATGGCTCGAGGGATAGCAACTTTGATGACTGATGCTTTTGAGGGTGAAGTGTATTTTCGCCTCCAAGTTGATATTAAATTCTACGAGTGTTGGTAAAGATATTTTGTGACGATCGAGCTAGCTAGCTACTGTTGATCGATTTTCCATGCATGTATGTGAGCCTTTAAATTTGGTTTAGTTTTGATCCAAATTTTGTGTATCAAAAGAGTGCTATGCTTTTTATCCATTATTTCCTAGGAAGAAATGCTGTACGTGATCAATAATAGATCCATCATCAAATTGTATCCACTTAATTGGGTCAATTAAATTTGTTTAGTAAAACTTTTACTTTTTTTTTTTTTAATAAGAATACAATGTTTTATACCCTCTCTTGACGAAGCCATAATAATGCAGTGTTAAGTACAAACAGTGCAATTCCACAAATATTTCAGAAATCTACAAAGCATTACAAATTTGATTCCAAAATTATCTAAGAATTCTCAAATACATTTATGAGGTCTCTAACAGACTCGAGATCACCGGCCTCGGCTAGATTTATGAGGTCTCTTAGGAGTTTATAGATATTAATCCTTGAATAAGATTAAATACTAAATGAGACCGAGTGTAGGATTAGAAATTGTATATATATATATATACTAAACGGTGAGAAAGGCTGTACTGTTCATAGACTGTTTACTGAAAAGTCCATTTTACCCCTCTGTTTTTTTATTTCAGTTGCTTTTCATTATAATTTGTGGGATCAGATGGGCCCGTTTTAGTCATTTCGCTCTCTTTCATTTTTGCCCCTGCCTTTTCGATTTTTTACGCCCCTTGCCATCGTCATACTCCTCTTCTGTTTGCCCTCATATCCTTTTTTTTTTTTTTTATCTGCTTGCCATTGTGAGAATAGTGGGGTTCGATTTGTTCTTTTTGGTCATTCACCTGGGATAGGGTTTGGTCGGTTTCGGTTTAGATTACAGATAGAGAGAGAAAGAGACAGAGAGAGGGTTGTGGAGAAGGAAAGGGGTTTTGGGTTAGTTTACAGATAGAGAAAGAGACAGAGAGAGGAGAGATAGGGCTGTGCGATCTCTCTCTCACTCCGATACTCCCTCATCTCATCTCCGACTCACTCGATCTCTCATCTCTCTGCCGCACTCAATCTCCACACTCTCTAGATTCACTCGATCTCCAGTCTCCATCGCCGGGTCCCTCCACCTCCAGACACCACCGCACTTCATCAGAGGGTCTAACTACACCATACCAGTACTCAAAGCCCATTTTGGTCATTTACTTTTTCCATTCTCTCTCTTTCCGGTCGCATCCCAGGCACATCGATCTGGTCTGCCTCTCTCTATCTGCTCTCATTCTTTTCTAACCAGACACATCAATCTGGTCTTCTTCTGATTACATCTTGGGTTGTTGAGGAACTCAATCGGATCGACTGTTTGCGCAGCGAAGGTGAGCCACAGATTTTTATTTGATTTTTTTTCTCGGTTCTGACTGAGCGAGGGACGTTGTCGTCATCCAGTTTCTTTTTTCCAAGTCTGGAAATGATTACTGTGAAGGAATAACAGTCTATGATGATAAGCCTTTCCTCTTTTATGAGATGTGATGCACAGGATTTTCAGTTCTAATTTGCATCTACCATTTTGCAGGCTGTCTTAACAGATATAACAGCTTTACTAGAGTTCATTATAAAGATGACTCAACACCCGTGGCCTGGGAGTTTATTAACGAGCCTAGATGCCAATCAGATCCTTCTGGAAGGACTATTCAGGTCAAAAAGCAAGCTCCTTATCTAATTTCATCTTTCTTATCAATAACAGGACATTATTTTATAATCTTCAATTTGCTTTCTTTTTTAGTTGAATCTATATATTCTTAAACCAAGTTTCTACAAACAAGGAAAAATGCAAGATATTAATCTGCTTTAACCAATAATCAGTACTTGCTTGGATGGCATTGTATTTATGTAGATATTTCTCCACAATGACATCATAGAACTTATTTTAACAACGACTTCTATGTTACATATTCTGATAGGTTTAGGTTATGTATCTCATTTTAAAGTTTTTCATGTTTTAATTTATTTCTTTTAAGGAAATCTGTATTGATTTTGATAAAATTTGGAGATGTGATGATTGAATTTTTCTAGCATTCTTTATTGATCAACAGATCAAATAATTCTGGAGAGTGAAGCGTTTGAAATCATGAAGGTTGCATCACATGGTTGTAGTTTGGTCCAACCAGATAAAAACAATGCTATGGTCAATGGTAAATATCTCTTACCTATATATAATATATGTAATTATTTAAACACCTCCTCAAATTAAAAGTGTTTTTTCTTTTTCAATTTATGTGAATGGTCTATATCCTTTTAGTTTCCCTCTTTACTGGCCTGGTGGCTTCACTAGACTCATGAGAGCCAAATACAATTACTTAACCTGCATCATTAAGTACCTAGCTTAAAAGTTGGAGTTGGCCACACTCTTTATCTTTCTCTGTTAAACATGCTTTACAACACAATGCTCAAATTTGAGGGGCAAAAAANGAGGAAAAAAAAAAAAGAAGAAGAAGAAAATGCTATATTTTTTATTGTGAACAAACTAATATAAGAGTGCGACTTCAAACCTTATTCTCATTCATTAATGAAGGAAGACAATGCAACACTATATAGAGAGAAGAAAGAAGAAATCCTAAACTGACTTACATAGGAACACTTATTAAAAACCATAACTGGTAAGGACGGTCAATATAAATCCTAAACACATATGGAATCTCAAACCGACACATACAGCTCTCATAACTACTATGAACCTAGGTCTCCAAGGAAGAGTATACAACAGTTTAAGAGTTGCATACATATTGTAAAACCATAGTAAGCTGAAAAAGTTATAAAACTGTTTTCCTGATTAGTAAAAATGTTACAATATTCATGCACACTAGCGCACAAAAACACATGCACAGACAGTGACAAAAACTTTATCTCTACCATATGAGCCACATGAAATGACAAAAACTTTCCAAAAAGCACATCAGCAAAACTAAATAAAAAACCATGACATTGCTATTCCTTTTTGGCATTCCAATGTTGTCTCCTTTCTAACTGATTAGTAATGTGGCAGTGGCTTTCTTCTTTAAATCAGACTCAATGTAATCCCAATGAAGTTCATATGAAAAACTCCATTTTTCTAAAGTAGATTTATTGCAGTTGCTCATACCCTCTTTTTAATAATTTATTTATTGCATGCCACATGTTTTCCATCTTCTAACAGATAGCTTCGTGTTGTGTAGGGACATTGTGATCCAAAGATCATGAAGACATTACAAGAACAGCCAGAAAGGCTCACCCTTACTTCTCGAGCCTGCTATAATGATAGATTTCCAGTATTTGCTGACTATCTAACAAGCATGTTTGGCTATGACATGGTGCTGCCTATGAACGCTGGTGCTGAAGCTGTGGAACAAAGTTGTCAAGAAAATGGGGTTATGAGAAGAAAAAAATTCCAAAAAATGAGGTAGAATTCGAGGAGACATTGATGGGGTCATGAATCCACATTTTGTAACTGAAGCTTAGTTAAGAAACATTGATGTCAGTGTTTACAGACATATTTAGATTTTCATATATATGTAAATATTCTTATATTTCAGTTTTATAGATATATGCCCATTTTACAAGCTTTTCACACCCACAGCAGCGCGCCGTTACAATTACTAGTATATTCTAGTCCTTTAACTGTCTGTATGTCTAGCTACATCAGCATCTAAATTATAGCTTATAGCTTATATCTTTTTTTTTTTGTTCCCAAAATACCCTTCCAATTAATATTTGATTTATTTTTGTATGTTACACATTTTTAGGAAATGATTTTGGATTGATTCATGTTGTTTAACTTCTCTAATGAAGCAAGATAATTGTACCTACAAAAGAAAAAAATACCAAAATAAGAATTATAATTGTAGCTACAAGAGAAAAATACCAAAATCAAATTAATGATCAAGATTAAAAATCATCATGGATAAAACACGGGAGAAAGAAATCAAACTATGAATATAACACATAAGAGAAAAGAAGTTTTTAGATAAAAGTCCGGCCATTTTGGCAATGAAATATTGGATTTAACCCAAGGATTTTTGTCTTTGGATTTTAACCTATTATTTATTTTTGTATGTCCATTTTGTCACTTGATATAAATAATAGAAATAAATTAGAAATCCCTAATTTTAGGCATTTATTACTTATAATTTTGAATTTCAATGTTTTTATTTCCAAAAGTTTGATGACACCTGCATCTAATTAAAAAAAACATCGTTAACAAATATGAAGGTTAACATATAAAAACCTAAACATCATTAACATGTCAAACACACAATATTTATAAAACTTACCTATTATATAGAGGAAAAATTGAAACACTCAACCTTCAATTTGGGTAAAAAAAAAAAAAAAGAGAATAAAATAGAAAGGTAACAATGGCAACACAAATACAAACTTATTTGCGAGATATATAATTTGTCAACCAAGGAGTTTTTATGTTTTTATTCTTGATGCATTTCAAATTATACCTGGTGACATCCCTACTCATATGTTTACGCATCAAAAGTAATACCCTAGAGTTTTTGCAATCTTTTCTTAAGGCATCTCAAGTCGTTTCTTAGGGCATTCCAAATCGTTACTTGAGAATTTTAATTTGTAGCTTGAGACATATTAATTGTTTATATATTTGATGCATTTCAAATTGTACCAAGTGGCATCTCAAGTCATGTCTTGAAGCTTCCAAAGTCATACCCTAGAGTTTCTCAAGTCGTGCCTTAGGAAATGTCAAGTCGTTCTTTAGGGCAACTCAAGTCATTCATTGACAATTTTAGTTCGTAGATCGAGACATTTTAATTGTTTATACCCTTAATGCATTTCAAATTGTAACAAGTCATGTCTTAACGCTTCCAAAGTCATATCCTAAAGTTTCTCAAGGCGTGCCTTAGGGCATTTCAAGTCGTTCGTTAAGACATTTCAAGTCGTTCCTTGAGAATTTTAGTTCGTAGCTTGAGGCATTTTAAATATTTATACCCTTCATACTTTTCAAATTGTATCTAGTGACATCTCAAGTCATGTTTTGATGCTTCTAAAGTCATATCATAGAGTTTCTCAAGTCGTTATTTTAGAATTTCAATTCGTAGCTCGAAGAATTTTAAATATTTATACTTTTAATGCATTTCATATTGTACCAAGTAAAATCCCAAGTCATGTTTTAACGCTTCCAAAGTCATACCCTAGAGTTTCTGAAGTCGTGCCTTAAGAAATCTCAAGTCATTCCTTGGGGCATCCCAAGTCGTTCTTAGAGAATTTTAGTTCATAGCTCGAGGCATTTTAAATGTTTATACCATTCATGCATTTCATATTGTACCTAGTGACATCCCCAGTCATGTTTTAACGCTTCCCAAGTCATATCCTAGACTTTCTTAAGTCATGTCTTAAGGCATCTCAAGTCGTTACTTAGGGCATCTCTAGTCGTTACTTAGGTCATCCCAAGTTGTTCATTAAGAATTTCAATTTGTAGCTTGAGACATATTAATTGTTTGTACCCTTGATGCATTTCAAATTATACCAAGTGGTATCTCAAGTCATGTCTTGACGCTTCCAAAGTCACACCCTACAGTTTCTCAAGTCGTGTCTTAGGGTCTCAAGTCGTTCTTTAGGGAAACTCAAGTCATTTCTTGAGAATTTCAGTTCGTAGCTCGAGGCATTTTAAATATTTATGCTCTTGATGCATTTCATATTGTACTAAGTGACATCCCAAGTCATGTTTTGACGCTTCCAAGGTCATACCCTAGACTTTCTCAAGTCGTGCATTAAGAAATCTCAAGTCGATCCTTAGGAAATCTCAAGTCGTTCTTTGAGAATTTTAATTCTTAGATCGAGGCATTTTAAATCTTTATATCATTCTTGTATTTCATGTTGTACCTAGTGACATCACAAGTCATGTTTTGACGCTTACAAAGTCATATCCTAGAGTTTCTTAACTCGTGAGTTAGGGAATCTCAAATTGTTCCTTTAGCATTTTAGTTTGTAGCTCGAGGTATTTTAAATATTTATACCCTTGATGCATTTAATATTGTACGAAGTGACATACCAAGTCATGTTTTGACGCTTCCAAAGTCATACCCTAGAGTTTCTTAAGTCATGCCTTAGGGAATCTCAAGTTGTTCCTTAGGGCATCCCAAGTCGTTCTTTGAGAATTTCAGTTCGTAGCTCGAAACATTTTAAATGTTTATATCCTTCATGCATTTCTATTGTACCTAGTGATATCCCAGTCATATTTTGACTTTTCGCAAGTCATTTTCTAGAATTTCTCAAGTTGTGTCTTATGGCATCTCATGTCGTTACTTAGGGCAACCTAAGTTGTTCCTTAAAATTTTAGTTTGTAGCTCGCGACATTTTAATTGTTTATACCCGTAATGCATCTCAAATTGTACTAAATGACATCTCAAATCATGTCTTGACGCTTCTAAAGTCATATCCTAAAGTTTTCCAAGTCATGCCTTAGAGCATCTCAAGTCGTTCCTTAGGGTATCTCAAGTCATTATGTAAGAATTTTAGTTTGTAGCTTGAGACATTTTAAATGTTTATACCTTTCATGCATTTCAAATTGTACCTAGTGATATCTCAAGTCATGTTTTGATGCTTCCAAAGTCATACCCTCGAGTTTCTCAAGTCGTGTCTTAGGGAATCTCAAGTCGTTCCTTAGGGCATCCCAAGTCGTTCTTTGAGAGTTTCAGTTCGTAGCTCGAGGCATTTTAAATGTTTATACCATTCTTGCATTTTATATTGTACTTAGTGACATCCCCAGTCATGTTTTGACACTTCCCAAGTCATATCCTACAGTTTCTCAAGTTGTGTCTTAGGGCATGTCATGTCGTAACTTAGAGCATCCTAAATTGTTCTTTTAGAATTTCAGTTCGTAACTTGAGGCATATTAATTGTTTATACCTTTTATGCATTTCAAATTATATCAAGTGGCATCTCAAGTTATGTCTTGAAGCTTCCAAATTCATATCATAGAGTTTCTCAAGTCGTGTCTTAGGCTATCTCAAGTCGTTATTTAGGACAACTCAAGTCATTCCTTTGAATTTCAGTTCGTAGCTAGCTCGAGACATTTTAATTGTTTATACCCTTGATGCATTTCAAATTGTCCCAAGTGACATCTCAAGTCTTGTCTTGACCCTTCCATATGTTTATTTAACATATTATCTATTACATTGATAAAAAAAAATATTGAAGAAATCAAATTATATAGTAGGTTTCATGTGATATAAGGTGAATATAATATGCGCTGAAGACAAATGTTGTTAAAAAAATGAGTTACTAATTAATAATTATATAAAAATGACCTCTTTTTAAAGGATATTTAATCATTTTGAATCCAATTGTCCTTAAAACATATGTGGACAAATAAAAAAATAACATGTATTGTTATTTTCTAAACCCCTTAACCCAATAAAAAAACACAATCCAAATAGATTGTGAGATTCTGGAAAGTTGGTTTATAATTTATTTTGGAGTAAATAGTGATTTATTGATAATTATCTTGTTAATTTGGAGATATTATAATTTTTCTAAGAAATTTTGGAAAACAATAAATGAATTTGAAGTCGTAGAAAAATAAGATTTATTGAGATGAGTTCACAGGATTTTACAGAACGCTTTTCGGACCTCGAAGTTAATTTTAGTGAGTTATTTAGACCATAATCAACCTTAAATCTTTTTTTTTTCCCTCTTTCCTTCCTTTTTCCTCCCATGACCTCTCTTTTCTTTCCTTCTTTTTCTTTTCTTTTTTCTTTCCTTCCTTTTCCTTTATTTTCTTTCTTTTCCTTTTCCTCCCGTGTTCTCTTCCTCTCCCCTTTCATTTCTCTCTCCCAGGCTCCCAGGCTGCCAGCCCCCCAGCCCACGCACACCCATCTCCTCCCTCTCCCTTCCTCCTTCCTCCTTTCCCGATCTCCCTCTCTTCCTCTTCTCATCCCCGATCTCTTCTCCCTCTTCTCTCTCTTCAATCTTCACCCTCTAACTCTCTCCGATCTGCCTCCTCCGACTGACAACGCTGACAATGGCGGGGGACGGCTGAGAAATGTTCTGAAATGGAAAAGAGGGTTGGGTTGTTTAATTTCCCAAAATTTCGACACCAAAATTTCGGTGAAATTTCGACAATTTCTCGAAAAGACACTTTGAACGTTAGAAGACAACGAAATTTCGTCGAAATAATCGAAATATTACCAAAAAAATTATGGAGTTTGAATAAAATCTCCCCCCTCCCCCCCTCCTAAAAAAACGAAATTTTCCTCCTTGGTTGTAGGGCAATGCATTGCACAAAAGTTGTTACCGCCCTATATATCCATTCTCTAATATCGGTGTAGCACCTTATTATTTGAGAAGGATAATTATGAATTTAAAATGTTTATGTTTTCTTTTGTCAAACATTTTTTTTTTATGTTTTCTTTATTGAAAGAAGGGGCTGGAATCGAATTTGGGTGCAACACTCTCATTATTTGAGGAGGTTAATTTATGAATTAAAAAAAATCTATTTTATTTTTTTGGGAAGATGGATTGAACTTGGGTGTAGGAGAAATTTTACGGTCCTTAGAACTAGGCTACCAAATAACGCTTAAAAAAAATTATATTAAGTTGATCGAGTTAATTTTCCCATTCACAATCATGAGATTGTAATTAGTTTTAAATCCTTGATAAAATCTAAGTTAAATCATACAGTTTGATGATTAAAATATTAAATTTGTAGATAATCCAATATATAAGAATTAAGTGATAAATCTTGATATGTTATTATCCAAATTGTAAATGGAAGAACTTATAATTAAAACTATCCTATAAATTTACATTAATTAAATACTTTTTTTTGTTAGATTGATATATATTATTGGTCATATATCTCTTAATAGATTAAGTTTTTGGGATATAGTAGTTGTCTAACATGATATTAGAGTTGGATTTACAAGAGATTTTGAGACGAATCCGTTTTTATTTGTCAGTATATGTTTGCTCTCCACGTGCCTGCACGTAAAAACTTTTGGAGTATAATAGTCATCTAAGTTTTTTAAATTCAAGAAAGGAGGAAGAATCGCCATGGGTTGGGGCTCACGTTGGGTGCATGCTATAGTTTTGTTTGCCTTGAATCCGATGCACATGATGGTCATTGTATGGATGAAGGCTAGGGATGTGTTTCAGACAGATCGGATCGGAAATAGGGTGTTCCAATTCCAATCCAAAAATTTTCGGAATAAAATTTCTCTTCCCATTTCCATTCAAAAAAATCGGAATTTCAACATCTCATTTTAATTAGGAATTTTCGGATTTCTCAAAATTTTTGGATTTTTTCGGAATATCACATTTTTGGAACTTTTGGATAAAAATTTGAAATTTTCAGATAAAAAATCAGAACCTTCATGTTACTTTTTTTTTTTTTTAAAGTATAATAGTCTATATCTAATATCTTAGAGGAGGGGATTAATCTTTGGACCTCATCCCAACATGGTGAGAATAAATGTCACTACTAGATACACACACACACACATGATATATATATATATATATCATGTTTGAAATTTTAAATATAAAAAACTCAAATATTTAGTAATTATACAATTGTTGGGATAGTCCAGTTGGAAGTGCCGTAGAATTGCCCCATCTTCGATCTCTCATCCCCCTAATAAAAACAAAAACAAAAATTAGTAACTACACGTACAAAAAATGTGGGTGTTTTTATTAGTATTTATTTTATTATGATACACATATATTTATAATATACATATGTTTATATTAATAGTATTAGTTTTTTTTTTATATATGTATTTGTATGTTTGAATTAAATAAAAAATTAATGAAACACATAATAGAAAACTAAATAAATGATGTAATATTAATATAATACGGAATAAATTGGTATAATTTCGGAAATATCAAATCGGAATGCCTTTGAAAAATTTTGATATTTTTCGGATCAGAATTTGGATTGGATTGGAATTTACATAAACATTCCAATTCCAATTCCAATCCAATTGTTTTTGAAATTTTTGAAATTTTGTATTTTCAGATTTCGGATTTGATTTGAACGTTCCAAAATTGAAAATTTTTAAATTGAAATCGGTCGGATTCGGATTTTTCAATCCAAATCACACCCGTAGATGAAGAAGCTAAGGGAATTTGGGCTTTGTTTGCTAATTCTAGTTGTTAGTATGTTCCACGGTCTTGTAATAGAGTAGCTCATTTGCTTGCTCCACATGCGTTGTTTTGTGGTTCAATGTTGAGTTATTGGCTTGGTGAAGCTCCTGATTGGCTTCATGACTAGCTTGCAACTGACTTTTAATTCCCTCATAGTTTGAATATTAATGATCTCTCATTCAATAAAAAAAAAAAAAAAGACGGTTGCGGTGTAAGAGTGTCTTTATTATTAGAGCTGTAATTTCCACAGTTTAAAGTTTCATTTGAATGTGTTAAGAGGCTCACTTGACTTGAGCTAACTCACCTAGTCACCTACCGTATATATAAAGAAATATATTATATGTCACTTTTCATATGGACCAGCGCACTAATCAACACCTACCTCCACCAATCTCTCACCAGGCACCAGAATAGAATGCAAAAATATTGCGGAAAAATTGGACCGCCATCAGTGTACTAGTCGTCGTCTACTACTACTGCTACTGTGGATGATCCAAAATTAGATATTGTTTTTATGGAAAGCTAAGAATATGACAATTATTTGAGCATCTTTGTTTTCTGATCCATGCTAATTTGACAAATGATTTCTAATCAAGAGTAATATTGTTTCAATATAACATGTCAGACAATACATATTCAAATATAATTTTATTTGATCAATAATTTAATTTGACAGCTTAATAACATAACATAAAATTTGGATCCTCCCATAACATGTATGTTTGTTAAGAGAAGATTATTCCTCTTATTATCTTGTTTATAGTTTATGACTTATCTTCATCTATTTATATCAAACATTTCACCATCTTTTTCTTAATTTCTTCTATTTTGGCCATACATCAATTATCAAGGACTTCACTTTACATCACTTTCCAATTTGTCCTCAATAATCCTCAGTACTCCTCCCTAATGCCTTTACACTTTGCAATCTACTGGACTCTGAGGCCGACTCTTTTTAAAGCTCTGTCATCATTATTATTTTTAGCAGCCTGACCTGAAAATTGAGCTTCATTAATTTAATCTCGTTCTGGTCGTGCTCCTCATAGTACCAAGTTGAGCAAATTTAATCATAAGTGGCTAACTTTTGCTTAGATAAAATAGTTTTAATGAACAGCACATTGATATAGCAAATTAGTATGATGAAATGAGGATTATGGAGGAGCTATTAAAACAGAAGATGTAATTAATTATACCAAAGCACAACGCACCAATGCAATAAATTTCTTTTTTTTTTTTGTACGCTTCATAAAAAGGTTGGTATTAATGGAAGGACTTGTCCATATTGTCTGCTTTCAAGTTGTAACTTTTGAAAATCCTTTGAACCCGGAAAAAAAAAGGGAAAAAAAAAAAAAAAGAGGGAGACAATCCTTTGAACTACTTATGCTTAGTGTATGTCAGAAGTGTCAATAGTATTATAACACGGAAGTTTCATAGTCTGTTATGTTATGTTGTCGAACTATCAATTTAAATCATGAATCAATTAAGTGAGATTTTTTATTTTAATACGTTGTTCAAATTAAAAGTATAACAACATAATATATTAAATTGTCCAACAACATTAACCATCACGACTGTATCATATTAGAATACAATAATCTGTATACTCTCCCCAATTTCTTTTTTACTACTATGCATGCTTTCATTTTCATGGTTATTGTAGTCTTTGTATTAACATCATACAAAGACCATATACATTCATGAGGAATTGCTTGTCTAAAACTTAAACCTTCAGAAATCAATTTCAAAGGCAAAGTCCTTAGTCATTATTGCCTTGGATCCAGAAAAAGAGGGATGTGGAATAAAGGATATCATCTATGCTACACTTGGGAGTCAAACTAAGGCTCTACAAAATCTTATTTAATAATCATATTCTGGATATTTTCTTGGTGATGTACATTATATGGTGACAGTGGTAGGTGGCGAGAAAGCTTTATCAAGAGGAAAAGTCCAATAAGAAAAGCATGGAATCCTTATCCCCGTACACGTCAAATTATACTCCAAGTGCTTATATAATGCCATGAATTGGGACTGATAGCAAACTCCCAAGTAGCTAGTTATTAGCAAAAGCTCATCCCTTTGGAGCTCAGAATATTCCTTTCCTCTGTTCTCTTTGAGCTCTGCAGCCTCTGCTTTTCATAACCCATAATGGGGGCAAGAAATTCCATTGCACTTTTTTCCTTCTTCTTCATGTTCCTTGCTTTGTCTTCAGCCCACCCAAGAAATAAAAACCAGAATAAACCATGCAAGCACCTAGTGCTGTACTTCCATGACATTATTTACAATGGAAAAAATGCTGCTAATGCTACCTCTGCAATTGTTGCAGCCCCTCAAGGAGCTAATTTGACCATCTTGGCACCCCAATTTCATTTCGGGAACATTGCAGTTTTCGATGATCCCATTACCCTCGACAACAATCTGCATTCAAAGCCTGTTGGCAGGGCACAAGGACTCTACATGTATGATACAAAGAACACATTCACTGCTTGGCTTGGGTTCTCATTTTATCTGAACAGCACAGACTACCAAGGCAGCATAAATTTCATTGGAGCTGATCCCATTTTGGTGAAAGCCAGGGATATATCTGTCGTGGGTGGCACCGGAGATTTTTTCATGCACCGGGGAATTGCAACCATAATGACTGATGCGTATGAAGGTGAAGTGTACTTCAGGCTCCGAGTGGATATCAAATTCTATGAGTGTTGGTGAATTTAAGCATATTAACAATAATTCTGAGTTTTGGATTGTGAGAATGAGAGTGGTGTTCAAATATGTTCTGTTTCATGCATGGTGTGCTTAGTCTGGGAGTTTCAGGTCCATGTAATTTCAGGTCCTTTTTCCTTATATATAGATCTGTATGACAAAGTTACTGCATTTGCTGCTTATTTTGATCCAGTGCGTGGACTTTTTTTTTGTTTCTTAAGATAAGAAGAATGTAATAGAATTGAAGTTACTAAAATCTTATAGACTACTCGAACATTAATTTATAAAAATACAAAAGAAATGAGGTGATTTAGTTGTGATCCGAGGATGCATGGAAATATATATTTGAGGAAGCTAGCTAGACCAGTGGTCCAGTGCCAAAAAGATAGTTCCACAACAACATAGCAACTAAAAAATTAGAATTAATTAGGATCACATCCTCAAAATAGCAGATCATAAAGATTGAAGACTTAGAGATTTTGGGATAAGAAATGTACTTTAATAATATTGAGGCTGAGATTGATATTTGTTAGGCATTTCTGTCATTCCAACTTTTGTGTCTAATAAGAAGTAAAAACAATCATATCAATGGGTTGAAAATGCTAAAAGATATGAAGAGCTTAGAGACAAGGGATCGGCATGGAAAGGGAAATCATGAGTGGGCTTGTGCTTTCTCACCCCTCTTGTTCCCAAAAAAAGATGGGATATATCTTGACATATTATATTTGATGATACCACTTCTCTATTCCTATACCATTAGAGATAAATTGAAAATCACTGTTTGTATTAATAGGTGTCCGACAGTAGACAATCTCATTCCCAAACAGATGTGTAAGTCACTAATGCACAAAAAGATGCAGGGTATGAATTGATCGACTCTTCATTCACTTCAAGGTTGCATCTCAACTCAAGTGTGGAGGGCGGTTCTTCTAGGACCTACCCTTTGGACTATTTGGATTTCTTGGACAGTTTATACTTGTACATATCTGTTATTAAAAAAATACTTATATTTACTTGAACTTGAAAAAAAAAAACAGAAAAAAAAACCAATGAGTAATTCAAATAACAGGATCGATGTAACTACTAACTTGTGGTTGAAAAAGTTAGAACATGAAACCTAATGCGATTAATTTTGATACCAAGAAAACAAAGTTACACAATAACAGAGAAATCAAGTTATATATACAAGAAGTTGTATATGGAAACATATTAATAATTTAATACAAACACACAACTGACTTTGAATTTATAAACATTCTCTCTCTTATTCCAGACTCCAATTAATATCATGACTACAACCCCAACTTATACAAACACACCATTATTTCATTCCGAATTAACACCTCCAATGGCCGCATTCTTTTTCTGCAGACCTTGACATCTGCAATTGTTGTAGAAGTATAAAAAAAAATGTTATTTCATTATTGGCTATAATAAGCACCATAATTTCATTATTTTTGAAATTGTTACCTCATGAGTCATGATCATTTGTTCCGATATTTTAATCATCAAGCATAATCTGTTTGATGTGAGCGATGTTGGGCCAATCCTGACCTTGGTTCCATTTGCATCTTTCACTTAATACAGGGCACCTTTCAATCTTCAAGTATCTCAATGCAGAGAGGCGCTTCATGCCCTCCGGCAAAGCCAACAATTGCGGACAGTCTTCAAACTCTAATCGGTTCAGCAACCTGAGGTCTTGCAACCACTCCGGGAGTGCTGTGAGACGGTCACAGTCAGCGACACGCAAAAACTGTAGACTGTTTGCAGACTCTTGAAGCCAATGGGGCAAAGCCTCCAAATTTGACTCCCGGATCGAAAATGTTCGTAGACTTGGAATGCCTTCTCCTAACCCCATCAAATCAAGATTTCTACAGTCCCAGATAAGCAAAGTCTCTAATGCAGTAAAATTCTTCATCGATGGCAAGGACTCATCGATTTTTACACTTACTAAGAAATAACCGTCGAAGATTCATGAGGGATGGCATCCCTTCACCTAAAGATTTCATATTTTTGCAGTCGTGGACACCTAAAATTCGAAGAGAGGTGAGACGTGCAAATGACTTTGGAAAACACGTGTGATTTATTGTTAACGACAAGCACCTGAGGTTAATCAGGTTCCCAATGTCTTTGGGCAACTCCTTGAGTTTTTCACATCCGTCAAGAAATAAGGTCTGCAAATTGTGCAGCTTGCAGATGGAATCAGGAAGCTTTTCTATGTGCTTATTATCTGACAGGTCCAGATATCTCAAGTGACTCAAGTTACCGATGGAACTCGGCACTGCAATAGTCGTCAAAACGCCAAGATCTAGCACTCGTAGGTACTTGAATCTCGATATGCATGTTTTCAAACGAGATTGCATGCTGCTGATTTCATCTTCATCTATATCTTCACGATCACAATAGTCACCATCGACATCTGTAAATACAATGGTTCGCAATTTGTCGAAATGGAGTAAGAATTAGAAGGAGTGTGACGGGAAATTAGAGACGAGCACTCTACCTTTGACACTGAGATCGCCAGATCATGAACTAGATCATGCATTTTAAATGTCATTTTGTAGACGTCATCAACAACAATTTGAAAGAGAGATCTAGAACATAACTGCCTTATGTAATCCAACCCTATCTCTTCATACTCTTGGTTTCCTTTGGAGGATTCAAGGAAGCCTTGCGCCATCCATAGCCCGATCAAAATTGTACTATCAAATTTGTGGTCCTTTGCGAAAATTGAACAAAATGCAAAACAAGGTTTCAAGTAGGTGGGCAACGCATCATAGCTCAATTTGAGCGCAGGTAAAATGCCCTGGTTTCCTTGTTCCAGTTTCCATATGGCATCATCTCTTACATGCAACCAATAACTCTCTTCCCTTTCCGAATAGAGTAGGCCCCCTAGGGTAGATACTGCAAGAGGAACCCCTCCACACTTGTTCACAATCTCTTCCCCAATTTTCATTAAGTTTGGATAGTTCTGCTCTTCTCTTTTCCTAAATGCAACTTTAATGAATATAGACATACAATCTGAGTGGGGAAGACCTTGCAACTCA
>QANW01006416.1:0-32418 GCA_003254865.1 Dryas drummondii
AATCACCATCGGCCTAACCGCGCTGACCGCCGCAAGTACCGGCATGGGAGCGCTTCAGGCGAACGCGCAGGCCAAGTATCGGGCGAAGATCGATGAACGCAATGCATCGATGGATCGCGAGGCAGGCCAGCAGGAGCAGGAAAACACCCGGCAGGCGGCGCTCAGCCACTATCGTCAGGTTGCCCAGCTCAAGGGACAGCAGGCAGTCGGCGCGGCAGCGAACGGGGTTAGCATCGACTTCGGCACGGCGGCGGACAGCGTGGCCGATACCGACATGCTGGCGCATGAGGACGTGAACCGCATCTACCAGCAGGGCTTCCAGAAGACGCGCGGCTTCGACATCTCCGCTTCAAACCACATGGCCAGCGCCAGCGCGGCGCGATCGGCGGGACAGGGTGCACTGGTCAAGGGCGTGTTCGATATCGGAACGACCGTGCTAGGCGGGGCTAGTCAGTATCGTCTTTTGCAGGCGAACTACGGCCGCGGTGCACCGTCGAGCAAGGCGGCGGGTAGCTGATGCCCCGCATTCCGACATATCAGCCCGGTCAGGTCGGCCCGGTCCAGATCACCGGCGAGCGGCTGCGCGCGGTCGACAACAACGGCGGCGTGTTCGGCGGGATCGCCGCAGGGCTTGGTGACGCGGGACAGGCGCTGGGCAAATACGTTGAGGTGCAGCAGCAGGTCGATTTGCATTATGCCGATGCCGCGACGAAGGACGCAGATAATCAGGTCGCGCAGGCGTACGCTACGATGGGGTTTGATGGACCGAGAGCGTTTTTCAACCTAACTGGACGAGACGCCCTTATCGCGCGTGGTGACTTTGAAGCTGGCGTCAATGACGCAATCGCGAAGGCGCGCGAGCAGGTCGCGGCCACACCGATCGCGGCTCGTATGTTCGATGCGGTGGTGGACCGCCGCAAGGCAGATTGGACGCGCGCGATTGGCCAGCATGTCGTGCAGCAAACAAGGGCCTATGCGGTCGATTCAGGCACTGCTCGCATCGGCCTTTCATTTAATGGCGCTGTTCATAGCGCGCTGAACGCAGAAGAATCCGACAAGCAGATTGAAACCGCTCGAAGTGAAATCGCCAGCGTTGGCCAAATCCTTGGATGGGCGCCCGAGCGTGTTTCACTGGAAACCGAGACCCGCGTTTCATCTGCTCGCGCTGATGTAGGCGTTGCGATAAACGATATGGGGCCGGGTGGCCCCGCCGCCGCACTCGCCTATGCAGAATTGCACAAAGCTGAGTTTACCGGCGACGATTATGCGCGGCTCACGCAGCGCATTTCAGCCACTGAACGTGCCCATGCCGCCGATATTGCGCGCGCTCAAGCGGTGACTAAGGCTGAATTTACCGAAAGGGTCGCCACCGTAGAGGCCGACGCGGGCCGGGGGCTAGATGTGTCGGCTAAGCTGCCTGACATGATTAAGCAGGCTCACGCGGTTGGCGATACGTCGACTGCCTCTAGGCTCAAGGGCCTGCTCGGCGATCAGGGGTTCGCTCGCCAGTATCAGCAGGCCACGCCATTGCAGCGCGAGCAGCGCATTGGGCAGCTTGCAGCACTTAGGCGACCAGGTGAAGCGGAGCAGCAAGAGCTTCACTGGTTGCGAGAAAAGAGCGGCGCGCTGGATGCGCAATTTAATCGTGATCCTGCCGGCTACATGATTGCGAGCGGCCACCCAGCGCCGCCGATTGGACCTGCTCGTGCAGAATGGGCCGCGGCGATGAGCAGGGCAACAGGTCGCCCGGTTCCTCCGCTCACCCAGGAAGAAGCTACCCAAATGCAGGCGAATGTCGCCAGTGGCGTAGCAGGCCAGGATAGCGCCTTGGCGGCGCTCGATCGTTTGCCGGCTGGCACATCGCGAGCTGCAGCAGCCAAGCAAATCGCCCCCGACGACATGGTTTTTCAGCACATGTCGCAATTGAACCCGCTCTCTCGCCCCGTTGTGCGCGCTGGCGCGGAAGCGATCAAGGCTAACCCGCTGATCCTCAATCCCACCAAAGATGCGCGCGTCGTCCAGACCTATACTGCGCTGGAATCGCAACTGCGCTTGGCGTTGAAGGAGTTCCAACCAGCGGATCAGCAGGCCGTGATATCCGTGGCGCGGCAGTACGTCGCCGGCAAACTTTCGCATGGTGACTGGTCGACCGATCGTACATCGACTGAGCAAATGTACCAGATGGCGCTTAGGGTCGCTTTGGGCGGCTACTCTGCGCAAGGCAAACAGCTCGGCGGATTGGGTGACTGGAATGGTCATCCCGTCGCGCTGCCCGATGGCTCAACGAACGCCACATTTGCCAACGGGCTTCGCCAAGGGCTTGCTCAGCGCAAGCCGGTCAACCCCGATGGAACACCGATCGCCCTAAATTCGGTGGTCCCGGTGATGATCGCGCCGAACACTTACCGGCTTGAGGGGCCAGACGGTCGGGTAGTCGTAGATGCGAAGGGCCGACCGATCATTCTTCCGTTTAAGGGGGCGTATCGATGAGCGGCGTAGCAGCAGCCATGACGCGGCGGGGCGATAGCGACTATGTGCTCAACCGCGGGCCAGCGGAAGTGCATGAGGCTCCATCCCTTCTCGATACTGTCATTGCAGGCGTGCGAACGGCGCGAGATGCGCAACCGCTGGTGCAGCGTGATCGCTTGCAAGACGCCTATGAGCCTGTCGTCGACGCGCTCAAGCAATCGCTAGGCGGATCCACAAGTGACTACAGCCCCGACTGGCTGCACTACGACCCATTGCACCCAATTGACCCTGACAAGGCATGGCAAGGCGTCGAGCGTGCCCGAGCAGCCGGCATCGCCCTGCCCGACCTTCCGAAAACCAAGGAGGCCTTTGAGCACGCCGCGGTCGGTCGCGAGGGCGGTTTTGAAAAGGATCAGCAGACCCTATCGCGAAGCGGCACACTGGCGCAGTTTGCCGGTGGCGTGGTGGGCGGGCTTACTGACCCGCGCAATGTCGCTATGGGCGTTCTGACCGGCGGCTGGAGCAAGGGTCTAGGACTGGCGCGCGGCATTCTCGCCGATGCGATCGGTAACGCCGGTGCGGAGGCCTTGCAGATATCGAGCACGGGCGACCGCGAGGCGCAAAAGCGCCTATACGGACGAGGCTTGACGCTTGGCGAAGGCTTGGAGCGCGTGGGCGAGGCTGCCGCTGTAGGGGCCGTTTTCCATGTCGGCGGCCGAGCAGTGCAGGCTGGAGCAAGATATACCGCGGAACGCGCGCCCTTGGGTTCGCTGATTGATCGCTTTAGGTCGAACGTGCCTGAGCACCTGCAAACGCCCGACGAGCGCGACGCCCTACATACCGCCGAGCAGGCGCTGGATACCGACGCCACCTCGCCTTACACCGATACTCACGTCGGCCTTGCCGAGCATCGCGCCAGATTGCAGTCGATGCTTAACAATGTGCAAGGCGAACCGTCGCCGGTGGCTCCTGCTGTGGCAACGCGCGCCGCGTCCGCGCCTCGACTCCTACCTGATCTCGACCGGGCTTGGGGGGCCATCACAGGCATTGAGGGCGGGACTGATCGCGCTGGCAACTTCCGGACAAGCCCGGCCGGGGCGATTGGCCCGGCGCAGCTTATGCCGAACACTGCGCCGCTTGCTGCTAAGGTTGCCGGCGTGCCGTTTGACAATGCGCGCTATCGATCAGACGGCGCTTACAATGAAATGCTGGGCAAAGCGTGGTATGCCGATCTAGTCCGCAAATTTGATGGTGACCCGGCCAAGGCTGCGGCCGCTTACAACGCCGGTGAAGGCAGTGCCAGGCGCGGAACGGGCGTGCGTGGTGCCATTGCCAAAGCGGAGCGAGCCGGCAGGCCCGCCGAGTGGGCAAGCTATTTGCCGGCAAAGGAAACCCGAGACTACGTTGCCAACTTTGTTCGGCGCACCGGATCAACGGCGCAAATCGACGTGGCAAGCATACCCGAGACGCCGACACTCGCGCTGGATGATGCCCCTGAAATCTCGCCGTGGGTATCCTCTCAGGGGCGAGACATACCCACGGCCAACTTCGCGCCCGCTGACATAGGCGTCGATGCCGGGCTTATGCAATTCAAGAGCGGTGGCGATGGCGTAGGTGTCACTGATCGGCTGCAAGGTGTGCAACAGTGGGACCCGCTCTCGGCGGGTATGGCAACCGTTTGGGAGGCGAACGACGGACGGCGGCTGATCGCCGATGGCCATCAGCGTCTAGGCTTGGCCAAACGGATCATCGCAGCCGATCCCTCACAGGATATCCGCCTCAACGCCTTCGTTCTCCGCGAGGCTGACGGCTATTCAGCGACCGATGCCCGCGTGCTGACCGCCTTGAAGAACATTGGCGAGGGTACAGGCACGGCGACTGATGCGGCCAAGGTGCTGCGCGATGTGGGCTTGGATAGCGATGCAGTCGGTAAGCGCCTTCCCCCGCGGTCTGCGCTGATCCGTGACGGCAAGGCGCTTGCCCAACTCTCTCCGGAGGCATTCGGGGCCGTAATTAACGACGTGATCCCGGAAAGCTATGGCGCTGCAATCGGGGCTCTAGCTCCCGACAAGTCTACGCATGGCGCTCTAGTCGAACTCTTGCGCACCACTGCTCCCGAAACGAGAAAGCAGGCAGAATCCATCGTGCGGCAGGCCAACGATGTAGGCTTTGCAATTGAGCATCAGCAAGAACTGTTCGGAACCCGCGCGACAATGAACGCGCTGTTTGCCAACAAGGCCATTGTTCTCGACAAGACGCTTTCGGAATTGCGCACGATGAAGGGCGCATTTCAGGTGGCCGCGCGCAATTCCGAAACGCTGGAAAGCGCCGGCAACTCGATTTCCGTGAGCGCTAGCCAAGCGGCGGCAGACGGCAATGCTCGCGCCCTTGCTCTCGTCGACGCTCTTGCGCTACGAAAAGGAAATGTCGTCAGTGACCTATTCAACGAAGCCGCTCAGCGCCTCGCCGCTGGTGAACCCACAAGCCGCGTCGTCAAGTCCCTCGTCGGCGACCTCCGGAAACTCGACATCGCCGATGTCGCCGGAAAGGCTGGATCAGCTAGCGGCGCTGGCGAGCGATCTGTCCTTGGCGGAAGTCAGGCAGACGTTGCGGCTACGGATGACGCAGGGCGTCTAAGCCCGGCTGAACACGATGAGCTTGAGGCTGCTGGCCAAGTAGCTTTCGCGCTCGACGACGCCCAGACCAGCGCTCGGTTTGACGACCCCGCCGGGAGGGGTGTGCAGGCTGTTGCGGACAGTGCTTGGCACGACATCAGGACGAACAGTGAAGATCCTGGGATGGCAGCACGCCAGCGCCAAGAAGCGGCTTTGCGTGCCGATGCGCCGATGCGGGGCGAGAACCGTACCGGGCAGGCTCAGGATGGCACAATGGGCGCCGGCCTGTTCGATGCGGCAGACGCGCCAACGTTCGACCTCGACGATGGGAAGGGGGCGCGCACGGTTGCACACATCATGGCCGAACTAGACAGCGATGCAGCGGCGATCGCGACGATTAGAGGATGTTTGGTATGAGCCTTGATGCCTGCCTCCCCGGTCTGGTTCAAAACGGGAAGCTATCGCAGGAGCACGCAGATGAGGCGCGCGGATTGTTCGAGGGGCTGACCCAAGATTTTCGCCGTCAATTCGGCGACCAGACCGCTGCGGGCATGGCAACCGACGAAACGTTGCGAATCCTTGAGGCGCGGTTGGTACGAAGGCGCTTTGTGGCCGCTCGAACGATCGAGGCGCAACAGCGGATCGCGTTTGACCTCGGATATCGCGACGGCACCGGCGGCACAGTCAGCGCCGATCGGGCGGCGGGTTTATTCGCCTACCGTCAGGGCTTGGGGTTTCGTAATGTCGACGGCACCAGGCGCGCCATCGAGCGACGCGCATTCTCGACCATTGCCGATAGCTTGCAACGGTTTCGCACTGGCGCTTTGGGCCGGGTTCGCGGGGTCGCCGATCAAGCGGATATGGTGCGCGAGCTTTTCGGACAGGATACCGGGAACTTGGCGGCAAGGGAGATGGCCCAGGCATGGACCAGCGCGGCCGAAGCGCTACGCCAACGCTTTAACTCGGCCGGCGGGGACATCGGCAAAATGGAGCGCTGGGGCCTGCCACAGGCTCACGTAACAGAACGGGTGCGCGGCGCGGGCTATGAAGCGTGGCGCGACTTCATCCAGCCATTGCTCGACTTGTCCAAGATGACCGACCTGCGGACAGGCCGCTCGTTCACCAGTGAAAGCATCGAGCCAGCACTGCGCGAGGTGTACGATACGATCCGCTCGAATGGTTGGAACGGGCGGGAACCGGGTGGCGTCGGGCAAGGTAGCGTTGCAAACCGCCGCTCAGATTCGCGATTTCTGACGTTCAAGGATGCCGATAGCTGGCTTGCCTATGCCGAACGATTCGGGACCGGGAACCCGTTCGGCTCGATGATTGGGCATGTCAAAGGCATGGCTCGCGATATCGCCGCGATGGAGCGGTTCGGGCCTAATCCTGAGGCGGGCGTAAAGCTGGCCCGCGGGATGGTGCAGAAGGCTGCCAGCATGGTTCAGGACGATGGCAAGGCACTTCGCCGAGGGAATGACACCCTGGCCAAGATGGACAGCCTGTGGGCCGAATATACCGGGGCCAACAAGAAGCCCGCAAAAGAGTGGCTGGCCAACGTGGGCACTGCGTTGCGCTCGTACGAAACTGCGAAAAGCCTTGGGTCAGCTATAATCAGCGCAGTCCCCGGCGACATTGGCACCCAGCGTTTGGCGGCAAAGTTCAATGGCTTGCCGTTCACGCGCACGCTCTCGTCCATTGTCTCCCAGCTCAACCCCCTTGATCCCGAGGCGCGTCTTTTGGCGAACCGTATGGGCCTGATTTACGAGGGGTGGACCCAGCACGCCTCCGCGCAGATGCGGGCATTCGGTGACGAGCTTGCGACAGGCGCAATGGGGCGTGTCGCTGAAACAGTCCTCAGGGTGCAAGGACTTGGTGTCTGGACGGACACAGGGCACGCCGCGGCCGGCATGACGGTTCTAGGCCATATGGCCGACGTTCGGGCAAAGGGCTTCGATCAACTCGACGATGGCTTTCGGACTATGCTGGCGCGTCATGGCATCGCTTCCACAGAATGGGACGCGATCCGCGCCACTCCTGTTCAGCATATCCGGGGAAGCGATTGGCTGTTCGCACAGGACATTGCCGACCGGGATCTGGGCGATCGAGTGCTGGCCATGCTTGCCGTCGAGCAGGACCGCGCTGTGCCAATGGCTGACTTTGAAACGCGAGCGATTACGAATGACAGCCTGCGCCGGGGAACCTTGCTGGGCGAAACGGTGAAGTCGGCTCTGCAATTCAAAAGCTTCGGCATTGCCATGCTCGGCAATCAGGGGCGGCGGATCATGGGGATTGCAGGCTGGGGCAATCGGGCGAAGTACCTTGCGAGCCTGATGACGACGATGACGCTGGCGGGCGCGGCTACGATCCAGATGCGCGAAATTGCTAACGGGCGGGATCCTCGCCCAATGGACCCGACGACGAAGGAGGGGCGCGCATTTTGGCAGGCGTCCCTGATCCAGGGTTCCGGGTTCGGCATTGCAAGCGACGTGCTCGGCCTCATGGTCGAGCCTCGCATGGGAAGCTGGGCGAAGTTTCTCGCTGGACCGGTCGCGGGGACGCTTGAGAACGTAGGAACCACGTTGGGCAAGGGCGTGCAGCATGTCGCGTATTCGGCCGGCATGACCGAGAAAGACGCGAACGCCGGTGGTGCGCTTGCCAAGACCGTTCGCGAGGAACTCCCCGGCGGCAATCTGTGGTATTCACGCCTAGCGGGGCAGCGGCTCATTTTTGACAATGTGTCGGCCGCGATCGATCCCAATTATCTTCAAGCGCGTAGCCGGATGGAGAAGCGAGCCAGCGAGAACGGGAGCGATTATTGGTGGCAGCCGGGCGACGTTGCGCCCGACCGCGCACCTGATATTGCTAACGCTGCGGCAGCACCTTCCTAACCGATGTACGTATGCGATAGGTGAAGCCATCTAACTCAATCGCTGTTCTTGCGATCCGCGTCACCTCACCGTGACAAAGCAAACAAGGCAATTGAGTTGTGCTCATGCACCCGTACCCCGCTTGCTACGGCGCTTGATGCTTGGAAACGGGATGACCTCACCTGATCGCGCCTTGTAGCCAAGCGCCTCGACGGCATGCTTGAGCACGGCGTTGCCCAACTTGCAGGCCTGATGGAACGACAAGGAGACCTCTATGCGATCCGCACCACTTTCGATCGTAGCGATTACGCGGCCTTCGTCTGATCGCGACGTGATGTTGCCGGTTGCCAGCACTATCATGCTGACACCTGCGCACTTACACCAGCATCCCGCCGAATGCCAAAGCCTGCCTTCTCAATTCCCTCACCAGCAAGCCCGATCCGCTCGGCCGTTTCGCGGATCATCTGAATAAATTGCTCCGCCGCCATAATGCGTTCGCCATACATCTTCGTGAATGCCTCTCCGTACAAAGGAGAGTCTTCCTCCAGCATCCACCGAGCGGCAAGAGTGAGCGCGCGAATGCGGTTGGCCATCGTCTGCACACTGCTCGCAGCTTGATCGATCGTCTCAACTTTTGCTGCAAGCGACTGACTTGAGGGTGCGCGCGACGACGCCCCCGTGATAGGGGTATCGGTAGCCATGATCGTTCTCCTAGACCGAGACGGTTTGTGGTTAGGGGCGAGCTGGCGTTGGCGCGTCATCTTGCCCCGTTGACTTTGTGGCATACGCTGAGGCATAGCGTCAAGCATAGTTTCGGGCACAGGTGGCGAATGAAGGTTCAGGAAAATAGATTGCGACGAATGGCGGAGCGCCAAGGTTTCGTTTTGGAGAAGAGCCGTCGTCGCGACCCCAAAGCCAAAGACTATGGCCTATACAGGTTGCTGCCTGACCATCGCGACCTCAGTGAACACCAAGGCGAAGGCGGCTACACTTTAACGCTAGGTGAAGTCGTGAACCGGCTTGGAGACGTCGAAGAAAAGCAAGGAGACGACTGATCTTTTGTGAGGGAGTGAATGTGGGAACCGGCAAAGCCGACACTCACATTCTCCCGCAAAATCAGCACCTTAGAAGGCGCTATTGGTGCCCAGAAGAGGACTCGAACCTCCACGCCCTTGCGAGCGCCAGCACCTGAAGCTGGTGCGTCTACCAATTCCGCCATCTGGGCACGGTTGCGATCCGCTGTAAGGCTGATCGCTGGGTAGGAGTGCGCCGATAGCGAGGGGTGGCGTGGGTTGTCAACGCATGATCTTCTCTGATCGCCGCTTTTGCGTCCGGTACGCGACACCGGGCTACGCAGGGCCGCTATGCGGTTGCGTGCGGTTGCGCGGGGTGCGATGGCGGCGCGGTGATGCCGGGGACGCTGTCGGGCCCCGCAAAAGAGGTCGGTCGAGGCGATGGCGCAGAACAAGGAAAGCGGACGGCTGTTTGGCAGGGTGATTACCGTCCTTGGAGGCAGCGGCTTCTTCGGCGGACATCTGGCGCAGGATCTGCTGGCGGCCGGTGCGCGGCTGCGCATCGCCAGCCGCAACCCGGCGCGCGCCTGGCGGCTGAGTCCGCTGGCGAGCGTCGGCCAGCTGGACTTCGTCACCTGCGACGTCACCCGGCCTGGCAGCCTTGCGGCAGCGCTGCGTGGCTCCGATGGCGTCGTCAATCTGGTCGGTGCGTTCACCGGCAATCTCGATGCTCTGCAGGGCGCAGGCGCCGGGCGGATCGCCGCGGCGGCGCGCGATGCCGGCGCGCAGTCGTTCGTCCATGTCTCGGCGATCGGCGCGGACTCCGGGTCCGCCTTTGCCTATGCGCGGACTAAGGGTGATGGCGAGACGGCGGTTCGCGACGCGTTTCCGCAGGCGACCATCCTGCGCCCGTCGATCCTGTTCGCGCAGGACGATACCTTCGTGATGATGTTCGCACGGCTGATCGCAACGTTCCCCGTGCTGCCGGTGTTCGGGCCGGAGGCGAAGCTCCAGCCGGTGTCGGCGGACGACGTGGCGGCGGCGGTCGCGGCGGCGCTGGCCGATCCGGTGGCGCATGGCGGCAAAACGTTCGAGATTGCCGGACCAGAAGTGCTGACGATGCTGGAGCTCAACCGGCGGATCGCGGCGGCGCAGGGGCGCAAGCGCGGCTTCATCCCGCTGCCCGATGCGGTCTCGGGCGGTGTCGCCGCCCTGCCCGGTGCGCCGATCTCACGCGATCAGTGGGGCCTGCTGCGCCAGGGCAACGTCGCCTCGGGCACCCTGCCCGGCCTTGCCGAACTGGGCGTGACCGCGCACCCGCTCGGGCTCTATCTCGATCGCTGGATGGTCCAGCTGCGCAAACATGGCCGGTTCGGCACCAAGCTCGCGCGGCCCTGATCGGATCAGGCTTTCGACGGCGGCCAGAAATCGATGTCGGCATAGTGCGAGGGCGGCTGGATCACGTCCATCCGCTCATGCAGCAGGCTGGCGAAGCTCGGACGCGACTTGAAGATCGAATACCAGCTCGCCGCCTGCTCGTGCCCGGTCCAGTCGATTCCGCCGAGGTAATCGGCGACCGAGATCTGCGCGGCGGCGGCAAGGTCGGCCAGGCTCATCATCGCCCCGCCCAGCCATGGCCGGGTGTCGACCAGCCAGTCTATATAGTCGAGATGATCGTGCGCCAGCTTCATCGCCTCGCGCAGCGCGCGCGAATCGGGCGACTGGCGCAGGACAAGCCGCTTGCGCATGCGTTCCTCCATCAGCGGGCCGGTGACCGCGGCGAACAGGTTCTCATCGAACAGCGCCACCAGCCGGCGCACTTCGGCGCGGGCAACGGCGGTGCCGGCGATCATCGGATTGCGCTCGACCGTCTCTTCCAGATATTCGCAGATCGCCCGGCTGTCACACAGGACGATGTCGCGTGACGTCTCGCGCAGCACCGGGGTGCGCGCGGCGGGGCTCATCTGCACGAACTCCTCGCGCCCTTCCCAGGGATTCTCGCGCACGAGATCGTAGGCCACGCCCTTCTCGCTCATCAACAGGCGAACCTTGCGGCTGAACGGGCAGAGCGGGAATTGATAGAGTTGCCACATGGCGTGCAGCCATGCCTAAGCTGCTCCCCGCCGTCCAGCGGTGCATCCGCGCCGCTTGCGGATAGCTGGCGAGAAAACCCACGAAGACCAATGGGCTTGCCGTCCCGCCATCACGATTGACCGGCCCCCGTCGCCGATCCAAGACGCGGCAAGACCACAAAGAGGAGCCTGAACACCATGTCGGTAAAACTGATCAACGTCCGCCTTGGCAGCAACGACGTCGCGCGTGCGCGCACGTTCTACGATGCCACCTTTGCCGCGCTTGGCCTGCCGCCGACCAAGGCGCCGGCCGACTACCCGATGATCTTCTACAAGATGCCCGACGACGGCCCGAACTTCGCGGTCGGCCCGGCGGCGGACGGCGAGCCGGCGACGCACGCCAACGGCGGCACCGTGCTGTTCGCGGCCGACAGTGACGATGCGGTCGCCGCCTGGCACGCCGCCGGCCTCGCCAACGGCGGCACCTGCGCGGGCAAGCCCGAACCGAAGCCGCAGACCGGCGGCAAGTTCGGCGCCTATCTGCGCGATCCCGATGGCAACAAGCTTGCCGCCTATCACGGCCTGGTGATCGGCTGAGTGCAGGCGGTGACGGCGGTCGAAGTCTTTCGTGACGGCGACCGCCGGCCCGCCACGCGTCGCTGGGTGCCCGAGGCACCGGTCGCGCTCGAATACAACGGCGTCGCCTATGCGGTGATGATGGCGACGCCTGCCGACCTTGCCGATTTCGCCACCGGCTTTGCGATCGCCGAGCGGCTGGCGGTGCGTGCGGCCGATGTTGTCGATGTCGCGGTGGCCGAGGTCGACGCCGGCTGGATCGTGCGCACCATGATCGCCGGTCTGGGCGCCGAGCGGCTGGGCGAACGCGTGCGGATGCGCGTCGCCGAATCGAGCTGCGGATTGTGCGGGGTGGAAAATCTTGCCGCACTGGCCGAGCCGCTGCCGCCGGTGGCGCCACATCCGCGCATCGATACCGAGGCGATCTTTGTCGCAGGGGCGGCTTTGCCGGCGATGCAGACGCTGGGCCGCGCGACCGGCGCCGCGCATGCCGCCGCATGGGTCGCTACGACCGGCAGGATCGGCGTGGTGCGCGAGGATGTCGGGCGCCACAACGCGATGGACAAGCTGACCGGCGCGATGCTCCGCGATGGCGCCCCGCTCACGAAAGGCTTCATCCTGTCGACCGCGCGATGCAGTTACGAAATCGTCGAGAAAGCGGTGCGCGCAGGGGCGACGACGCTGGTGACGGTGTCGCTGCCCACCAGCCTGGCGGTCGAACGCGCGACCGCCGCCGGCCTCAGCCTCTGGGCATTGGCGAGAGGCGACAGCGTTCTGCTGGTCAACGACGCGGCACGATAACCTCGCCGCCTAGCGCGACAGCAGAAACACCGCATGCTCCGCGCGGAAGTTCGCGGCCGCCGCGCTGGTCAGTTTATCGCCGCGCAAGAACCACGCGCGCTCGACCCGGATCTGCCGCTCCCGCATCAGCGCGCGGAAATCGGCGACGGTGACATGGTGGATGTTGGGCGTGTCGTACCACGCCTCGGGCAGCAGCCGCGTCACCGGCATCCGCCCGCCCCACAGCAGTGAGAGCCGCACGCGCCAATGTGCGAAGTTGGGAAAGCTGACAAAGGCGCGGCGGCCGATCCGCAGCAGCTCGTCGAGCACATGATCGGGGTGCATCGCGGTCTGCAGCGTCTGGCTGAGGATCGCATAGTCGAAGCAGGCAGGCGGATAGAACGCCAGATCGCGGTCGGCATCACCCTGGATCACCGACAGTCCGCGCGCGACGCATTCGGCGACGTTGGCGGGATCGATCTCCATCCCGCGCGCATCGCAGCCGTGCCCGTCACGCAGCGCGGCGAGCAACGTGCCGTCGCCGCAACCGACATCGAGCACGCGCGAGCCGGGCGCGACATGACCGGCGATCAGCGCCAGATCCGGCCGCAGCGGACCCAGTGAACCCTCGATCATCGCAGGAACCCGGTGACGACGCGGTCCAGTGCCGGCAGGTCGAGCAGGAAACTGTCGTGCCCGTGCGGCGCGGAAAGTTCGACGAAGCTGACCGGTGCGCCCACTGCGTTGAGCGCATGCACCAGCCGGCGCGACAGCTCGGTGGGATAAAGCCAGTCGGTATCGAAGCTGATCAGGCAGAACCGCGCGCGCGTGCCGGCGAACACGTCCGCCAGCCGCCCGCCGTGTTCCTCAGCAAGATCGAAGTAGCTCATCGCCCGCGTAATATAGAGGTACGAATTGGCATCGAACCGGCTGATGAAGCTCAAGCCCTGATGGCGCAGATAGCTTTCCACCTGGAAGTCCGCATCGAAGCCGAAGCCGACACGCTCGCGATCCTGCAGGCGCCGGCCGAACTTCCGCGTCAGGCTCTCTTCCGACAGATAAGTGATATGCGCCGACATCCGCGCCACCGCCAGCCCGGCGTCCGGTGCCTTGCCGCTGTCGTAGTAATCCCCGTCCTGCCAGGCGGGATCGGCCATCACCGCCTGGCGGCCGACCTCCTGAAAGGCGATGTTCTGTGCAGGCATCGTGCCGGTGCTGGCGATGGCGAGCACGCGATCGGCGATGTCGGGCCAGTTGGCGGCGAGGCTCAGCGCCTGCATTCCGCCCATCGACCCGCCGATCACCGCATGCAGCCGCTCGATCCCCAGCGCATGCAGCAACGCCACCTGCGCGCGCACCATGTCGCGGATGGTGATGACGGGAAAGCGCATGGCATAAGGCTTGCCGTCAGCCGCAAGGCTGGCCGGCCCGGTCGACCCCATGCACCCGCCCAGCACGTTGGCGCAGATGACATGCAGGCGATCGGTGTCGATCGGCTTCCCCGGTCCGACCATCCGGTCCCACCAGCCCGGCTTGCCGGTGATCGGATGCTGGCTGGCGAGGTGCTGGTCGCCCGTTGTCGCATGACAGACCAGCACCGCATTGTCGCGCGCCGCGTTCAGCCGGCCATACGTCTCATAGGCGATCTGCACGTCCGGCAGCATCTGTCCGCAGTCGAGCGGCAGCGGCTCGGCCAATTGCAGGACGTCGTTGGCATGGATGATCCCGGGGCCGGGATTGAGGCTGCCAGGTATCGCGTTCAGGGTCGCCATGATCCCCGGGGCTTGTGACCAGCGGACGCGCGAAGTCAATGGCGGGCCGCTTGCGGCACGCGGCCCCTTGTCGCCCGTGTCTCACAGGTTCAAAGCGCGCGGACCATGTCCTCAGTCGCGTCAACTCCGCCCGCCTCCCCCCGGCCCAAACCCTGGATCAAGGCGATTCATGCCTACGTGCCCGGCAAGTCGACCGCTGCGGACGGGCGGCCACTGATCAAGCTTTCCGCCAACGAGAACCCGCTGGGCACCAGTCCGGCGGCACTGGCGGCGCGGGCGGGGGCGGTGGTGCCGGCGCTCTATCCCGATCCGGACAGCACGGCGCTGCGTAGTGCGCTGGGGGAGCTTCACGGCATCGATCCGGCACGGATCCTATGTGGGACGGGTTCGGGGGAACTGCTCGCGGTCGCCGCCAGCGCCTATGCCGGGCCGGGCGACGAGATCGCCTATGTCCGCTATGGCTTCTCCCTCTACGATATTGTCATCCGGCGCGCCGGCGCGACGCCGGTGGTCGCGCCCGATGCCGATTACGGCACCGACATCGACGCGCTGCTCGCCTGCATCAGCGATCGCACGCGGGTGGTGTTCGTCGCCAATCCCAACAACCCGACCGGCAGCTTCACCCCGGCGGCGGAGTTGGCCCGGCTGCACGCGGCGTTGCCCACCGATGTCCTGCTGGTGGTCGATCAGGCCTATGCCGAATACGTCGCGCCCGAGGATGACGACGGCGCGCTCGCGCTGGCCGCGCGGGCGGACAACGTGCTGGTCACGCGTACGTTCTCCAAGGCCTATGGCCTGGCCGGCGACCGCGTCGGCTGGGCGACCGGCGCACCGGCGCTGATCGAAGTGCTGAACCGCATTCGCGGCGCGTTCAACGTCAGCAACATCGCCCAGGCCGGCGCGCTGGCGGCGGTACGCGACACACGCTTCGTCGAGGCATCGCGGCGGCACAACGCTGCCGAGCGTGCGCGCTTCGTCGCGGCACTGGCGCCGCTGGGCAACCGCGGCATCCGGCCGTTGCCGAGCGAGGCGAACTTCGTGCTGGTGCTGTTCGAAGGGCCGCTGACAGCCGAAGCTGCCTATCACGGTCTGGCGGAGCGCGGCGTGATCGTCCGCTGGCTGCCCGGGCAGGGATTGCCGCACGGGTTGCGCATCACCATCGGCACCGCGGCGCAAATGGACCTGATCGCCGGTGCGCTCGCCGAGATGGCAAACCGGACAACAGACGCATGACCTTTGGGCATATCGCGATCATCGGGCTGGGCCTGCTCGGCGGTTCGATCGGGCTGGCGGTGCGCGAGGTGCTGCCCGGCACCGTCACGAGCGGCTATGACGCCGATCCGGCCACCCGGCGGCGTGCCGCCGAACGCGGGCTTGTCGGCACGGTGTGTGACACCGCGGCGGAGGCGGTACGCGGCGCCGATCTGGTGATCCTCTGCGTCCCGCCGGGGGCCATAGGCGGGGTGGCGAGCGAGATCGCCGAGGCGCTGCCCGCACACGCGCTGGTCAGCGATGTCGGCTCGTCCAAGCAGGCGATCGCCGCGGCGCTGGCGGCGGCGCTGCCCGATCACACGATCATCCCCGCGCATCCGGTGGCGGGGACCGAGAATTCAGGGCCGGACGCGGGCTTTGCCACGCTGTTCCGCAACCGCTGGTGCATCGTCACCCCGCCCGAGCCGACCGACCTCGTCAAGCTGACCGCGCTGGTCGAATTCTGGGAAGCGCTGGGCGCCAATGTCGAGATCATGGACCCGGCGCACCACGACCTCGTGCTCGCGGTCACCAGCCACCTGCCGCACCTGATCGCCTATACCATCGTCGGCACCGCCTCCGATCTGGAACAGGTGACGCGCAGCGAGGTGATCAAGTATTCGGCCGGCGGCTTTCGCGATTTCACCCGTATCGCTGCGTCCGACCCGACGATGTGGCGCGATGTGTTCCTGTCCAACAAGGACGCGGTGCTGGAAATGCTGCAACGCTTCAGCGAGGACCTGACCGCGTTGCAACGCGCGATCCGTGTGGGCGATGGCGATGCGCTGCATGCGCACTTCACCCGAACCCGCGCGATCCGGCGGGCGATCGTCGACGAAGGACAGGATGACGCGCGGCCCGACTTCGGCCGGAGCGATCACGATGGCGCCTAGCGTGCAGCCGTTCTGCAGCGCGCCAGACTCAGGCCGGGCGCAATACCCGTGAACGGCGCATGGTCATCCCAATTGCGCCGAAACCAAGGATCATCAGGGTCCAGGCAGCGGGTTCGGGCACGGCCGCAGCCGCCAGCGACGCGGTGACGACCGGCGTGCCGTAATTGCCGCGGAACGCCGCATCGGTGTAGCCGGCCTGAAACGTGGTGGCGAAGAACGCGGGATCGGATGGCAGGCGGAAACCGGTGACCGAGTTGGGCGCCAGTGCCACTGTCGACAGGCCAAGGTTGCGCGCGTTAGGCAGGGCGATGAAGAAGCGTACCGCCTCGTAATTGCCGTCGTTCACGCGCGCAGTGAGCGCACCCTGGTAGCTGACACCATCGATCTTGACGCTCGCCAGTCCCGGCAGAACGTAGCTCGCATCGAAGGTCGGCGGTGCGACAGGCGCGGTGTCGCTGTCGTAGGAGAAGCTGCCTGAGAACAAGGTGCCGTTGGCCACGAGCGGACCGCCGCCGAACGCTCCGGCGAACGAACCCGTAAAATCGACCGTCACGACCGCTGCCGATGCCGCACCCGAGATCGACACGCATGGCAGGACCAGAGCGGCCATCGCCGCCAACCACCGACCGGACATACTTACCCCTCCCCCTGCGACCTGCTTAGTAGACGCGCTTCTTCGGCTTGATGTACTCGATGTCGCTGGTCAGCGTGTAGGTATGGACCGGGCGATAGTCGATCTTGACCGCGCCGCCCTTGCCGCCCCAGCCGTCGAACCACGTCAGGGTGTGCTTCATCCACTCGTCATCGTGACGATCGGGGAAATCCTCGTGCGCATGGGCGCCGCGGCTTTCCTTGCGGTTGTAGGCGCCTGCAACGGTGACGATCGCCTGCCCGATCATGTTGTCGAGTTCCAGCGTCTCGACCAGATCCGAGTTCCAGATCAGGCTCTTGTCCGAAACGTGGACGTCCTGCATCCGCGCATAGACCGCCTCGAGCTTCTCCACGCCTTCGGCCATCAACTCGTCGTTGCGGAACACCGCCGCATGCTGGCTCATCGCGCGCTGCATCTCGGTGCGGATCTGCGCGGTCGGCGAGCCGCCGCTGGCGTTGCGGAAGTGGTCGAGCCGGCTGAGCGCCATGTCGGCGGAATCAGCCGGCAGCTCGTCCTGGTTGGCGCCGGGCTGGATCAGCTCCTTGAGCCGATGGCCGGTGGCGCGGCCGAACACGACCAGATCGATCAATGAGTTGGAGCCCAGGCGATTGGCGCCGTGGACCGAGACGCAAGCCGCCTCACCCACCGCGAACAGGCCGGTCACCACCGTGTCCGGGTTGCCATCGGGCCCGATGGTCAGCACTTCGCCGTGATAGTTCGTGGGGATGCCACCCATGTTGTAATGCACGGTGGGCACGACGGGCAGCGGCTGGCGCGTCAGGTCGACACCGGCAAAGATCTTGCCGCTCTCGGTGATGCCGGGCAGGCGTTCGGCCAGCACCGCCGGATCGATGTGATCGAGGTGCAGGTAGATGTGATCCTTGTTCGGACCGACACCGCGGCCTTCGCGGATTTCCAGCGCCATCGAACGGCTGACGACATCGCGGCTGGCGAGGTCCTTGGCCGACGGAGCGTAGCGCTCCATGAAGCGCTCACCTTCGGAGTTGGTCAGGTAACCACCCTCGCCACGCGCACCTTCGGTGATGAGCACGCCCGCGCCGTAGATGCCGGTGGGATGGAACTGGACGAATTCCATGTCCTGCAGCGGCAGGCCGGCGCGCAGCACCATGCCGCCGCCATCGCCCGTGCAGGTGTGCGCGGAGGTGGCGGTGTAATAGGTGCGGCCGTAACCACCGGTCGCCAGCACGACCGCCTGGCTGCGGAAGCGATGGATCGTGCCGTCGTCCATGCACAGCGCGATCACCCCGCGGCAGACAGGCACGCCGTCCGGACCGGGCTCCATGATCAGGTCGATCGCGAAGTATTCGATGAAGAAGTCGGCATCGTACTTCAGGCTCTGCTGATAGAGCGCATGCAGCATCGCGTGACCGGTGCGGTCAGCCGCGGCGCAGGTGCGCTGGACCGGTGGTCCCTCACCCATGTTCTGCATGTGGCCGCCGAACGGCCGCTGGTAGATCGTGCCATCGGCGTTGCGCGAGAACGGCACGCCGGCATGTTCTAGCTCATAGACCGCCTGGGGTGCTTCGCGCACCATGTATTCGATCGCGTCCTGATCGCCCAGCCAATCGGAGCCCTTAACGGTGTCGAACATGTGCCACGTCCAGTGATCGGGCGTGTTGTTCTTCAGGCTGGCGGCGATGCCGCCCTGCGCCGCGACCGTGTGGCTGCGCGTCGGGAACACCTTGGTGATGCAGGCGGTGCGCAGACCGGCCTCGGCGCTGCCCATCGTGGCGCGCAGGCCGGAACCACCGGCGCCGACCACGACGGTGTCGTACATGTGGTCGATGATCTTGTAGGCACTGTTGGAATTCGTTGCCGAAGCCATTCTCATGCGCCTCCCAGCGCGAGGCGGACGATGCAGAACAGGCCGAAAGCGGCGAGTCCGAAGCTGACCAGGTTGAGCGCGACCATCGATGCGACCTTGGTCGCGGGCGCGTGAACGTAATCCTCGATGACGATCTGCAGACCCTGCTGCGTGTGCCAGATGTTGACCGCGACGAACAACGCCATCGCAGTGGCGGGCACCGGCCGGATCAGCCATTCGCGCACCGAAAGATAATCAAGCGAAGGCAGCAGCAGCAGCGAGGCACCGAACCACGCGGTCAGCAGCAGGCTGCCGATCGAAGTATAGCGGATGCTCAGCCAGTGGTGCGTGCCATTATGTCCGGAGCCGAGCCCGCGGACGCGGCCGATCGATGTACCGTTGCCCATAATCCAGTCCTCAGCGATGCAGCAGCAGATAGACTGCCCAGAACAGCGCCGTCAGCACGACACCGCCATAGATGCAGACGTTGGCCCACAGCTTGTTGGTTTGAAGCTCATACCCCGCGCCGGTATCGAGCACGAAGTGACGGATGCCGGTGAGCGTGTGCGAGATGACCGACCAGCTGACGCCGACCAGCACCAAGTAACCCAGCGGGCTGGTGATCGCCCAGCTGAACCAGGCATAGGCCGCCGGCCCTGCGACCAGCGCACCGATCCACCACAGCAGCACCAGCATGCCGACGGTCGCACCCACGCCGGTCACCCGGTTCAGGATCGAGGCCGTCATGTGCGGGCCCCAGCGCCAGATCTGGAGGTGCGGTGAAAGCGGCCGTTTGCGCGCCGAACTTCCGGCCTGTGCCATCTACGTCATGTCCTCGTTACAGGAAGCGTCCCATGGGGACTTCCAATGTCCCTTAGCCAAAACATGGGGACGCGCAAGGCCACGGCAATGTCGCAATGCAACCTCTTCGGTGATAGCGGCCCGATGCTCAGGAAATAGGGGCAGATAGGGAACGTCATGGCGCAGACCTGGAAGATCACCGTCCCCGCGCCCCGCGCGATCATTGAGGGCGCGCTGCTGGCGCACGAGGACGTCGCAGAGTGGGATGCCGACATCGTCCTGTCAGGCAGCGAGGTGGCGGAAGATCGCCCCGACGATTGGCGACTGGAGGCCTGGCTGCCGCGCCGCCCGCGCAAGGCCGACCTCGCCGCGCTTGCCGGGCTGTTCGCCACCGGCCTGCCTGACCATGTCGTGAAACGGCTGGAGGAAGAGGACTGGGTGACGCTGAGCCAGCACGATGTCGTGCCGGTGCGCGCGGGCTGCTTCCACGTCCACACGCCCGAGCACCCCGCGATCGATGAGCCCGGCACGATCGATATCGAAATTCCGGCGAGCCAGGCGTTCGGCACCGGCCAGCACGCGACGACCGCCGGATGCCTGGAGATGCTGCATGCGATGCGGCGGCGGGGCGTGGTGGTGCGCAACCTGGTCGACGTCGGCACCGGCACCGGACTGCTGGCGTTCGCGTCGCTGGCGCTGTGGCCGCGGGCGCTGGCGACGGCGAGCGACATCGATGCGGTCTGCGCGGATGTGATCGCGGACAATGCGCTGCGCAACGCGATCCCGCTCGGGCCGCGGCGCGGAGAGGTCACCCCGGTGATCGCGCCCGGCCTCGACCACGCATTGCTCGCCGCACGCGGGCCCTATGACCTCGTCATCGCCAATATCCTGGCGGGGCCGCTGATCGACCTTGCGCCCGGTTTCGCCGCGGCGCTGGTGCCGGGCGGCCACCTGCTGCTGGCGGGCCTGCTGGAGACGCAGGAGCCCGCCGTCCGCCGTGCCTGCCGCCGCGCGGGGCTGCGGCTAGCGGCGCGGCTGGTCAACGGCGACTGGTCGATCCTGTGGCTGCGCAAGCGGCGCTGACCGACCAGTCGCTTTCGGTCAGGCAGCGAGCGGACGCAGCGCCTTGCGTCCGCGCCGACGGATCGCATAGCCGACGCCACCGAAGCCGACGATCATCAGCGCCCAGCTCTGCGGTTCCGGCACCGCGCTGATCTGGATGCCGCCGCCATAGGAAAGCACCGTCTGGCCATCGGTGAAGCCGATGCCGTAATCGAGCGGCCCGCCCGGAAAGAACGCGCCGTTGCTCCAGAAATTCACCGACTGGCCGCCGGCGATGGTGAACGCCATGCCATAGATGTCGAACACCCCGCCCGCGGCCGGATAGTCGGAGGCCGTCTGTGGTGAACCGCCGGGATAGAACAGGTTGGTATAGTGGAAACCCAGCGAGGTGCCACCGCCCGGGGTCGGGATGCCGCTGGCCACGGGCAGCAGGCTGAAGCTGTTGGGCGCGAGCAGGTTGGTGCTCTCCGGCGACACCTTGTTCAGCGGGATCAGCCCGGTGACCGCGGCATTGTTGAGCTTCAGCGCGGAATTCGAGACCTTGCCGGTCACGTCGGTGATGATGAACGATCCGACGGGGTCATAGGCATTGGGCGAAGTGCCGAGCGGACCGGTGTTGGGGTTCGGCTCATACGTCACGTTGAGCGTGCCGCTGTTGCCGGGACCGCCGAAGTTGAAGACGAAGGAGGCAGCCTGCGCCGTCATCGGGCAGGCCATTGCAGTCGCGATCAGGGCACAGCCCAGTTGCAGGTTCATTTTCATGCACAACTCCCAATTGGGTCTCGCCTTGTTCGGCGACGACTCGCTTTCTTTCAGAACGACTGCATCGTTCCAAAGTCCTGCCACTCGATATATCTTGCAGCGGATAGGTCAAGTCGGCCGATCTCGACCAGAACAACGCCAAAGCGTTGCTGTCACAGCCCCTCATTACATCAATGCGGTCAGTAATGCGGCGGGCTTGTCCGCATGTCAGGACAGCAACATGTCATCCTGCCGCCGCGACGATCTGCGCCCAGCCCGCTTCGTCAATGACTTGCACGCCGAACTTCTCGGCCTGCTTAAGCTTGCTGCCCGCCCCCGGACCCGCCACGACCAGGTCGGTCTGCGCCGAGACGGTGCCGGCGGCGCGGGCGCCCAGCCGTTCGGCCTGCGCCTTGGCCTCGTCGCGGCTCATCGTCTCCAGCTTGCCGGTGAATACCACGGTCTTGCCCGCGACTTCACTGGCGAGCGTCTCAACCGTGTAGGTCGGCGGCGACACCTCGCCCAGCAGGTCGTCCCAGACGGCGCGATTGTGTTCCTCATGGAAGAAGTCGCCCAGCGCCTCGACCACCGCAGGGCCGACCCCCTCGATCGTGGTGAGTTCGGCCAGTGCGGCAGTATCGCCCCCGCGCGCCGCCTCGGCCGCGGTGCGCAGCGCGGGCAGCGTGCCGAAGCGCTTCATCAGGTCGCGCGCGGTCACCGCGCCGACATGGCGTATGCCCAGCCCGAACAGCAGCCGCGCGGCATCGGGCGCGCGTTTCGCCTCGATCGCCGCCAACAGGTTATCCACAGACTTGTCCTGCCAGCCCTCGCGCCCGACGATCTCGGTCCGGCGGCGGCGCAGGCGGAACACGTCGGCGGGGCTTTCCAGCCAGCCGAGCGCGAAGAATTCGGCGATCGTCCGGTCGCCCAGTCCTTCGATATCAAGCGCACCGCGGCTGACGAAATGGCGCAGGCGCTCGGTGCGCTGTGCCGGGCAGATCAACCCGCCAGTGCAGCGGACATCGACCTCGCCCTCGGCCGCCACCGCCTCGCTACCGCACTGCGGGCAGTGATCGGGAAACAGATAAGGCGCGCGCGGCTCTTCGCGCGTCAGGTTGGCGACCACCTGCGGGATGACGTCACCTGCGCGCTGCAGCACGATGCGGTCGCCGATGCGCAGGCCGAGCCGTGCGACCTCATCCCGATTGTGCAGCGTGACGTTGGTGACGGTGACGCCGCCGACCAGCACGGGGCGCAGGCGGCCCACCGGGGTCAGCTTGCCCGTGCGGCCGACCTGCACGTCGATCGCCTCCACCGTTGTCTCGGCGCGCTCGGCGGGAAACTTGTGCGCCATGCCCCAGCGCGGGGCCTTGGCGACGAAGCCCAGCCGCGCCTGCCAGTCGAGCCGATCGACCTTGTAGACGACNCTCCGCGGTGCGCCAGTTCGGCATCCTCGGGCAGCGCGAGGTAGCGCCGCACCCGCGCGACGAATTCGGCGACCTCGGCATCGCTGAACGCGTTGTCGAGGCTCATCATCCGGACTTCGTGCGTGACTTTCGACAAGGGTGAGGCGGCGACCGAGTGGCCGACCTTGCGGCTGGGGCTGTCGGCGCGGATCAGCGCGGGCCAGGCGGCTTCCAGCTCGGCGTTGCGGCGGACCAGCGCGTCGTATTCGGCGTCGGTGAGTTCGGGTGCATCCTCGGCATGATAGAGCCTGTCGGCGCGCGCGATCTCGCGCGCCAGCCGCATCAGTTCGATGCCGGCCTCCGCCTCGGTCAGTTCGGTGGACGATGAAGTACGCGGTTTCCGTGCCATCAACTCACTCGCTCGATTGCCTCCGCATCGAGCGATCCGGGGATGATGAACACCGGGCACGGCATGTGCCCGGCATGCGATCCGGCGAACGCCGCCACCAGCGGACCGGGGCTGCCTTCCCTGGCGGCGCCAAGCACCAGCGCGGAGACTTCGGGATGCTCGGCCATGTACTGGCGGATCACCTTTTCCGCCTCGCCCATGCGCACCGCGATCGTCGGCATCCGGCCGCCTTCGGCCATCAGCTTGCCCGCGGCCGCGGTGGCCAGCGTCTCGGCGCGCGCACGCGCTTCCTCCTCGATCGTCGCCTGCACGCCGGCAAAGGCGCTGAAACCCTGCGGCGGCACCAGCGCCAGCATGTGCACGGCGCCATCGACCTTGGCGGCACGGCGCGCGGCGAAGCGCAGCGCGACCTGCGCCTCCTCGGTCTCGTCCATCACCGCCAGATAGATGCGCAACGCTGCCTCCCGGCGTCCATGATGCCGACGATATCGGCCAGATCACCGATCAGGGCAAGCGTACCGACAGGCGTAGGCACGGCGACCGAGCAACGGAAGCTTGCCCCGGCGGCGCGATTTGGCCACAGACTGCAGCCATGCCGATCGAGATCAAGATGCCCGCGCTGTCGCCCACGATGGAACAGGGCAAGCTCGCCCGCTGGCTCGTCAAGGCCGGCGATACCGTCGCCTCCGGCGACATCCTCGCCGAGATCGAGACCGACAAGGCGACGATGGAATTCGAGGCGGTGGACGAAGGCACCATCACCGAGCTTGCCGTGCCCGAGGGGACGGACGGCGTGAAGGTGGGCACGGTGATCGCGGTGCTGACCGGTGAGGATGAGGATGCCGGGGCGGCGACTGGGACTGCCCACCCCCAGCCCCTCCCGCAAGCGGGAGGGGAGCCAGTTGCGTCATCGTCCGCGGCTCCACAAGCCGAGGCGAAGCCAACTTCTGCCCCCCTCCCGCCTGCGGGAGGGGTCGGGGGTGGGCAGCCCCTAGCACAACCCTCAGCTTCACCACCCTCACCCGCACAACCCGCCCCCGAGCCCGCCGCCCCCAGCACCAGTCCCAAGGAGAATCGCGTGATCGCATCGCCGCTGGCCAAGCGCCTGGCCGCCGACAAGGGCGTCGACCTGGCCGGCCTGACGGGCAGCGGCCCGCATGGCCGCATCGTCAAGTCGGACATCGACGGCGCACAGCCCGGCACCGCCAAGGCGGCAGAGCCGACCAAAGCCGCCGCACCGGCCCCGGCCGCAGCCCCGTCACCCGCTCCTGCGGCTGACGCCAAGCCCGCCGAGGTCAAGATGGCGGACGAGACGCGTGCGCTGCTCGATGCCAAGGTGCCGCATGCGGTCAGCAAGCTGTCGGGCATGCGCAAGACCATCGCCCGCCGCCTGGCCCAGTCGATGAGCGAGGCGCCGCACATCTATCTCACCGTCGACATCCGGCTCGACAAGCTGTTGCAGATGCGCACCGACCTGAATGCGGCGCTGGAAAAGCAGAAGATCAAGCTGTCGGTGAACGACATGCTGATCAAGGCGCTGGGCAAGGCCCTGCTCGACGTGCCCGAGTGCAACGTCACGTTCGCCGGCAACGAGCTCATCAAGTACGCGCGCGCCGACGTGTCGGTGGCGGTCAGCATCCCCGGTGGCCTTATCACCCCGATCGTCCGCGATGCCTCGGGCCGCTCGCTCTCCTCGATCGCCGAGGCGATGAAGGACCTTGGCGCACGGGCCAAGGAAGGCAAGCTGCAGATGGACGAGTACCAGGGCGGCACCGCCAGCCTGTCCAACATGGGCATGATGGGGATCAAGCACTTCACCGCGGTAATCAACCCGCCGCAGTCGACGATCCTCGCGATCGGCGCGGGCGAGAAGCGGCCCTGGGTGATGCCCGATGGCACGCTCGGCGTCGCGACGGTGATGACCGCGACGGGCAGCTTCGACCACCGCGCGGTCGATGGCGCTGACGGCGCCCGGCTGATGGCGGCGTTCCGCGAGTATGTGGAGAGTCCGCTGGGCATGGTTGCCTGACGTGTCGACCCGTTCGCCAGTCGAATGCCCGCGCGATCCGGTGATCCGCGTCACTGCGATGCCGGCCGACACCAACGCCTATGGCGACATCTTCGGCGGCTGGCTGCTCGGGCTGATGGATTCGGGTGCCGGGCTGTTCGCCGCGCGCTTTGCGAAGGGGCGCGCAGTCACCGTGGCGATGGACGGGATGGTGTTCCACCGGCCGGTGAAAGTCGGCGATGAAGTCTCCATCTATGCGCAACTGACGCGCACCGGCCGCACATCGATGACGATCTTCACCGAAGCCTGGCGGCGCGAGCGGACGAGCGAGGAAGCCCACAAGGTGACCGAGGCGACCTTCACCTTCGTCGCGATCGACGATGCGGGTCGGCCGCGTACCATAGACCTCACATCATACAGCAAGGAAGCGAACTAAGTGGCTGATACCTATGACGTGATCGTGCTCGGTTCGGGCCCCGGCGGCTATGTCGCGGCGATCCGCTGCGCGCAGCTCGGGCTCAAGACGGCGATCGTCGAGCGCGAACTGCTGGGCGGTGTCTGCCTCAACTGGGGCTGCATCCCGACCAAGGCGCTGCTGCGCTCGGCCGAGGTGCTGCACTACATGCAGAACGCCAAGGACTATGGCCTCGCCGCCGAGAACATCACCGCCGATCTCGACGCGGTGGTCAAGCGGTCGCGCGGCGTCGCCAGCCAGCTCAACCGCGGCGTCACCGGGCTGATGAAGAAGAACAAGATCGCCGTCCACATGGGCACCGGCAAGCTGGTCGCGCCGGGCAAGCTGTCGGTCACCGATGCCGATGGCAAGGCGACAGAGCTCGAGGCCAAGCACATCATCGTCGCGGTCGGCGCACGCGCGCGCGAACTGCCCAAGGCGAAATCCGATGGCGAGCGGATCTGGACCTATCGCCATGCGATGACGCCCAAGGTCATGCCGACCAAGCTGCTGGTCATCGGATCGGGCGCCATCGGCATCGAATTCGCCAGCTTCTACAACGACATGGGCGCGGACGTTACGGTCGTCGAGATGATCGACCGGATCGTGCCGGCCGAGGATGCCGATGTCTCCGCCTTCTTGGAAAAGGCGCTGAAGAAGCAGGGCATCACCATCCGCACCAAGACCAACGTCGGCGCGATCGAGAACGGCGCGGACAGCGTCAAGGTCACGCTCAAGGATGCGGCCGGCAAGGAAGAGACGACCGAGTTCAGCCATGTCATCGTCGCGGTGGGCATCGTCCCCAACCTCGAGAACATCGGCCTGGAAGACCTGAATATCGAGCCGGACAAGAAGTTCTTCATCAAGATCGATGATTATGGCCGCACCAACGTCAAGGGCGTCTGGTCGATCGGCGACTGCGTCGCCGGACCGTGGCTGGCGCACAAGGCGAGCCACGAAGGCGTCACCGCGGCCGAGGCGATCGCGCAGGAACTGGGCAACACCGAAGTCTACCCGCACCCGCTCGACCGCAACAACATCCCGGGCTGCACGTATTGCCACCCGCAGGTCGCCAGCGTCGGGCTGACCGAGGCGAAGGCGAAAGAAGCCGGATATGAACTCAAGGTCGGCACCTTCCCCTTCGTCGGCAACGGCAAGGCGATCGCGCTGGGCGAGGCCGAGGGCTTCGTGAAGACGGTGTTCGATGCCAAGACCGGCGAACTGCTGGGCGCGCACATGATCGGCGCGGAAGTTACCGAGCTGATCCAGGGCTATGTCGTCGGCAAGACGCTGGAGACCACTGAGGCCGAGCTGATGAACACCGTGTTCCCGCATCCGACGCTGTCGGAGATGATGCACGAGTCGGTGCTCGCCGCTTACGGCCGGGCGATCCACATCTAGGCCAGAAAACAGTTGCGGGCTTTACGGCGACGTTGAAGGACAGGGCACGGCAACCGGCCACGACGTCGGCCGGCAACGGGAGAGAGACATGGACCGCATCACGGTCAACGGCATCGGCATCGCTTACGAACTGCTCGGCAAGGAAGGCGATCCGCCGGTCGTGCTCACCCCCGGCGGCCGCTTCGATATGGCGATTCCCGGCCTGCGCGAGATGGCCGACCAGTTCGTCGCCGCCGGCCACCGTGTGCTGATCTATGACCGCCCCAACTGCGGCCATTCCGACGCCTGCCTGCTGGGCGAGAGCGAGAGCGAGATGCAGGCGGATGCGCTGTCCGGCCTGATCCGCGCGCTGGGCCTTGGCCCGACGGTGATCGCCGGCGGATCGGGCGGTTCGCGCGTATCGATGCTGGCGGCGGCGCGCGATCCGGAGATTTGCTCGCACCTGGCGCTCTGGTGGATCAGCGGCGATCCGATCGGGCTGATGCAGCTGGCCACCTATTACTGCGGCGAGGCGGGCGTGATGGCCAGCGTCGGCGGTATGGACGCGGTGATGAACGCCACCAGCTGGGCCGACAATTTCGCCAAGAGCCCGCAGTCGAAGGAATTCATCCGCGCGCAGGACCCGGACAAGTTCATCGCGGTGATGCAGAAGTGGGCGGCGGCCTATGTCCCGTCCGACATCTCGCCGGTGCCGGGGATGAAGCCGGTCGATTTCGCCCGCCTGACGATGCCGGTGCTGGTGTTCCGCAGCGGCCGCAGCGACCTGTCGCATACGCGCGCCACCAGCGAGTGGGTTCACCGGTTGATCCCGCATTCGGTGATGAAGGACCCGCCGTGGAACGATGACGAGTGGAACGTCCGCTCGGCCGAGACGATGTCGGGCAAGGGGCACAGCCTGTTCAAGAGCTGGCCCAAGCTGGCGCCGATCATCCTCGACTTCATCAAGGGATAGCTTGCAGCGCGGCCTGGATCGCGCAATGATTACAACGAAGTAGCAATCGATCTTGGCAACGACCAGATCGATGGGAGGGGGCGATCTGTCGGCCCCTCCCGCATCCATAAAAACGGGGGAGAATACCATGGGCAGGGCGAACCTGGCGGCATTGGCCGCGACCGCGGCGATGGCGCCGGCACTCTTGCTGGCGATGCCGGCGCAGGCGCAGGAGGGTGGCGGCGACATCGTCGTCACCGCGCGCCGGGTGGAGGAAAAGCTCCAGGACGTGCCGATCTCGATCACCGTGTTCAGCCAGGAACAGATCGACAATCGCAACATCACCAACGCCGCCGATCTCGGCACGTACACGCCCTCGCTCTCCACCAACGGCAAGTACGGGCCGGAGAAAGCCTCGTTCGTCATCCGCGGCTTCGTGCAGGATCTGGCGACGCAGCCTTCGGTCGGCGTCTATTTCGCCGATGTCGTCGGGCCGCGGTCGGGCGGGTCGACCACCTCGGGCAACGGCGTCGGCATCGGCAACCTGTTCGATCTGCAGAACGTGCAGGTGCTGAAAGGCCCGCAAGGCACGCTGTTCGGCCGCAACACCACCGGCGGCGCCGTGCTGCTGGTGCCGCGCAAGCCGACCGACAAGCTCGAAGGCTATGTCGAGGGATCGTACGGCAACTACGACATGCGGCGGGTCCAGGCGGTGCTCAACCTGCCGCTGGCCGACACGTTCAAGGTGCGGCTCGGCGTCGATCGCATGAAGCGTGACGGATACCTGATCAATCACAGCGGGATCGGGCCGGACCGGCTGGCCAACAGCGACTATATCGCGGCGCGGCTGAGCATCGTCGCCAACCTGACACCCGACCTCGAAAACTACACGATCTTTACGTATGCCAATTCGGACAACAACAACATCGTCCCGCGGCAGGTCGGCTGCAATCCCGCGTCGGTGGCCTACTTCGCGTTCTGCCAGCGCCAGCAGCAGCGGCAGGCAGCCCGCGGCGACGGCTATTACGACGTCGAAAGCACCGAGCCCAACCCGCGGACTTTCAACCGCACATGGCAGGCGATCAACACCACCACCTGGCTGGCCAGCGACACGCTGACGATCAAGAACATCGCCAGCTATTCCGAATTCCGCGAGAAGGCCCGCTTCAGCTTCGAGGGCGAATACTACACCACCCCTGCGGGGCAACTTGCGCAGACGCTGATCCGGCTGAACAACACGCCGGGCTATGACAACTCCAGCCAGTCGACCTGGACTGAGGAACTGCAGCTTCAGGGCCGCACGACGAACGGCAAGCTCAACTGGCAGGCGGGCGGCTATATCGAGAACAGCGACCCGATCGGCTTCACGTCCCAGACCACGATCCAGCTGATCAACTGCCAGGATGCGTTCCAGAAGCTGGGCGCGTACCTCAACGGGCAGGCGAGCGGGGTCACCTGCCCGCCCTCGGCCGGCGGCAGTCTTTCGGTGCCGTTCCAGAAGACCACGTTCCGTAACCGCGGGATTTATGCCCAGGCGACATACAACCTGACCGACAAGTTCGCGGTGACCGGCGGCATCCGCTATACCTGGGACCGGATGCGGCATCGCTATGACGGCACCAACGTGCGCTTTCCGCTGACCGGCGGCAACGTCTTCGGCTGCAGCAACGCGGTCCGCGTGACCAATGCCGATGGCTCGCCGGTCACCATCCCCGGGCTGGGCGCGCACGAACGCTGCAACGTCACCTTCACCGCCAAGTCGAGCAAGCCGACCTGGCTGATCGACGTCGACTACAAGCCGATCGACGACGTGCTGCTCTATGCCAAGTGGGCGCGCGGCTATCGCGCCGGCGGCGTCGCGGCGGCAAACGTGCTGTTCGAGACGTGGCAGCCAGAGAGCGTCGATACGTACGAAGTCGGCGGGAAGGCGAGTTTCCGCACCGGCGACTTGCGCGGCTATTTCAACATCGCAGGGTTCTACAACGATTTCCGCGACCAGCAGATCGCCGCATCGCTGAACCGCAATCCGCGGCCGGGCAACCCGTTCATCGGCGGCAACGCGATCCTCAATGCCGGCAAGTCGCGCATCTGGGGCGTGGAGGTGGACACCTCGGTCACGCTGTTCGACCAGCTGCGCGTCGACGGCGGCTATACGCATCTCGATACCAAGGTGCTCGACATCGACCTGCCGCCGGTGCCCGCGGGCGCGCAGCAGTTCTTCCTGTCGTACAACCCCTCGGCGGTGAGGGGCGGACCGCTGTCCTATTCGCCGCGCAACCGGTTCAGCCTGACCGGCACGTACACGCTGCCGATCGACCGCGACCGCATCGGCCGCATCTCGTTCGGTGCGACGTGGGTCCACACGGACAGCATGGTGCTGACGCTGGGCACCGCACCGCAGTTCCAGCGCGCGCCCGCGACCGACCTGATCAGCTTCAACGCGGACTGGAACGCGGTGCTGGGCTCGCCTGTCGACCTCTCGCTGTTCATGACCAACGCGACCAAGGAGGAATACCCGCTGGGCGTCAGCAACGCCTACAATTCGTTTGGCCTGGAATCGGTGATCGTCAACGAACCGCGGATGTACGGGATGCGGCTGCGCTACACCTTCGGGAGGTAGCGGGCGCAAGGTAGCAGAGCGGCAGGTCGCCTGGCGGCGTCTGGCTTGACTCGGGCACCACCCGACCTAACACGGGTTGCCCGGCGGCATTGCCGGGTGACAAGGACAATCGATGGCGGTGGCGGCGCGCAGGATCGGCGCGGAGACTTCGGCGACGCGGGCGCAGATCCTGGCCGCGGCGGAACAGCTGATCCGCGACGAAGGCTATGGCGCGATCAGCACCCGGCGGGTCGCCGCAACCGCGGGGCTGAAGCCATCGCTGGTCCATTACTATTTCCGCACCACCGACGATCTGCTGATCGCGCTGTCGCGCCACGGCGCCGAGGAAAGCGACCGGATGATCGCCGACGCACTCGAAACCGACGATCCGGTACGCGCGCTCTGGCGGTTCTTCATCGATTCCAGCCGCACCGCCATGGCGCTCGAATTCATGGCGCTCGCCAATCACCGCGAGGCGGTGCGCACGCATATGGCCGAACACAGCGCGGCAATGCGCGCGCGCCAGGTCGCCATCCTCGAACGGCTGCTGGGCGATCGCCTGTCCGGCCCCGGCGGCTGTCCGCCCGCCGCGCTCAGCGTCGTGCTTGCCGGCATCGGCCGGGCGATCGTGATGGAAGGCGGCCTGGGTGTGACCGAGGGGCACGAGGAGGCGATCGCCTTTGTCGAGGCGTGGCTCGAACGGCTCGCCCCGCCAAAGCCGCCATCCGTCGCCGAAGAGGAGGGCGATCGATCAGTCTCATCGCCTGCTTCATCTTGACGAAAGCTGACTGTGCGAAGAATATGAGAACATCGTTTCACCTAAGGATCCGCCGATGACCGTCCTCACCGACACGCGCCTCCGCGCCGAAGAGATCAAGCCGGGTATCGGCAGCCGCGTGCTCAACACCAAGGAAGAACTGCTCTCGGGTGAGCTCGGCAAGCAGCAGCGCGAACTGCTCGAGCAGCGCGGCATCCTGGTCTATCCGAAGATCAACTTCACCGATCAGGAGCAGATCGCCTTTACCAAGACACTGGGCACGTTCGCGCCCGAGATGTTCGACAAGGCGGGTGAGGACACGATCAGCAAGATCACGCTGGACGAGAAGATCAATCCCAGTTCGGCGGCCTACCTCAAGGGTTCGTTGTACTGGCATATCGACGGCACGATGAACAAGGTGCCGATCTTGGCCTCGCTGCTGTCGTGCAAGCAGCCCTCGCCCAAGGGCACCGGCAACACCGGTTTCGCCAACACTTATGCCGCCTATGACGCGCTGCCCGAGGACGAGAAGGCGGAGATCGACGGCTACCGCGTGCGCCACGGCGCCTGGGCCTCGCTGTTCTACTACGATCCCGAACCGAACCAGACGATGCTGGAGCAGATGCAGGGCATCGGCGATGTCGAGATCCCGCTGGTGTGGAAGCACAAGTCCGGCCGCCGCTCGCTGGTGATCGGCAACACCGCCTACGAGATCGCCGGCAAGACGCCGATGGAAAGCGCGCGCATTCTCAACCGCCTGCGCAACTGGGCGACGCAGGAGCAGTTCACCTACAGCCACGAATGGTCGGTCGGCGATCTGGTGATCTGGGACAACACCGGCACGATGCACCGCGCCGAACCCTATGACCCCACCTGCGGCCGCATGATGCACCGCACGAAGCTGCAGGGCGAGGAATCGTTCGAGTAAGCGGATCAGGTTTTTCTGTTAGGAGTTGAGCGGCGGTTCCGGGTTAATCGGGGCCGCCGTTTTCTGTTTGGGTGGTGGTGTGTGGGGCTGCCCACCCCCCGGCCCCTCCCGCAGGCGGGAGGGGCGCAGGTTGTGC
>QANW01006468.1:0-53541 GCA_003254865.1 Dryas drummondii
AAGGTGAACCCTTATAATTAATTCGGACAGAATGATGTTAAATAAATTAAGATTTCTATTTTCTTTTAAAAAGATATAAACCAGTACATCCTCAGCCAAAAAAAGATGTATTATATATACAAAGTGCATAAAATTCCCATACATTTATGCTTTACCTATCTAAAAAGATCAGTACAATAATTGCAGTGAGAGAGAGAGAGAGAGTGAGGGAGGGAGGGAGATGAAATTACTTGCAGAGGCACAGTTGCAGACAATCCTTGTACTTTTACTAAAAATATTGTTATAATGGAGTTAAAGAGTTCTATATCTTTCCAAGGATATTTTACATACGAGTAATGCTTGAGACACTAAAAACAAATCCCAAATAATGTGGAAGTGGTTCTTGTTCATATTTGGGCCTACTTTGAACCTCATTTATTTCTTACAAGCATAACAGTGGCATTTTATTTATCACATCATTTGGTGACTCTAGTATTATTGTTTACATTTTAATTAAATGCAAAATATTCACGTGAATCTTTACCCATCTTTCGGACAGAAAAATTGTGTAATAGTATGAGTGCTAGATAAAAAGAAAGAAAGCTGCTTTCAGTCCGTTACTCACCTTTACAAAGAGGGTACTAGGAGCCAATATAGAATGAGCATCTACACCATTGAGATATGCTTTCACCTCAGGTATGCCAGAGCCTGTTGCTGCAGGGGCAATGTAGGTTCAAAGAGCAGCAGCAGCAGCCAAGACCATGTTACAACAAGCGAATGCTGCAAATGCCTGGTAATACCTGCATGTACTAGAGTTAAGATAACATCATAGTTACTCAAAAATATATTAAAGTTTGGGAATATCACAAGCATAAAAGTTGTCTCTGGAACGCATAACAATTAGTAGATTACTAGGACAATGATTACATCTTCGAAATTTTTATATGTAAATGGTAAAAAATTCAAGAAGATATATTTTTTCAGGTGAAAATATATAAGAAAAACTTTAGCATTTACTTAACACAACTTGAGTTCAAATGTCTTGCAAGAGGTTATACAGTTTCCCTTTTTCTCATCATGATTTTATCCTGCACTCCTAAACAAGGACCCGTCCCTAACCAAGCATAGTCATGCACTCAAATTTCATTTCAGTGAAAGGTTTTACAACGTAACTAAGATGAAATAGCATTGTAAAATTTACCAAGCTATTTTCACTTTTCAGTAATGAGATTCTGAATAGGTTCTACTACATTGCCAGTCCAGTATCTATAAGGCAAGCAATCAATACAAGATATAAAACAATAAACATAAAATATGCATTTCAACCGAAAAACAAAAAAGAATATTTATGTCATGGTTATGTCAAATATTTAAACTTAAAGCTTGAAAGTAGAGGATTAAAGTTCACAGAACATAATCATTAGTTTATCTCATGCAACAAAATCCAAAGATATACGCACCCGAAACAATATAAATAGAATCTTTTAAGAAAGGGAGGGGGCAAAGGTTTTATTGCATTGAAACTCAGAGGGGTACTAAGGCAGTAACAGCTAGGCTTACTTTTCCTGACGCATGAGCTTGTTGGTAAGCAAAAATTTGAAACCAGCAATATTCTCGATAGCCATGTTATTGAAAAAGCCAACTAACCCAATTTTTAGCAAGACTAAGGAATGTTAGATCATATTGAATACAACTAAGATCAATTAAGTAAAAAAANTCGGAGAACAGAGTCGGAGTTGGATGGGTGTTACACAAAAAGCTAGACGTGGATACTAGGCGGTGGGTGTTGGACGATGGGTGATAGATCTCGTCGTCGATCATTGGTCCCGAGGTCTCGTCGTTCCCTTCCATCGGTGAGAGAAAGTGAAACCCTAGAATTTGGGGGTTTTACAATTTTGGATGAGTGAATCGTGTTTAGGAGGAAGAGAAAAGAGAGCGACATAGAAATAGAGAGATCGAAGGAGAGTTTGGTCGATCTGAGTTTGGTCTCAGTGAGCGAGGGTGAAAGAGAAAAAGCTGAGTTTGGTCTGATGGAGTCTGAATGAATGTGTCTGCGAGTGAAGAGTTGTCAAGCCTTTGGGAATTTTTGAGAAGCAGGATCGATGAGGTAGAGACCTCATGGATTCTGGTCTGGGGGAATTTGAAGCAAAATCCAGCAACGGCGAGGGCTGCGGGTGAGAGAGAGAGAGAGAGAGAGAGAGAGAGAGAGCTCGGGGTGAGAGGGAGTGTTTGAGAGGGGGGGTATCGGGTCTAACTTAAGTCAAAACATTTAAGTTGTCAAAAAAATTTGTATATTTGATTTTTAGCCGAATTAATTAATATCAGTTCATGGATTAGATATCGGTTATCATAGAATTTTAATTTCTACCCAAAAATTTAGATATCGAATTTGCAAACTTGGTGATATATAAATGTGTTTAGACATCATTTTTAGAAAACTAAAAATCCAACTGATATAAAAAACTTTGTCAATATCGATTTTTTTAAAACTGATATATTTTTAGTGATATCTAATGGGGTATTTCCTAGTAGTGCATAGCTTAATTTGACTCTTTTTGCTCACTTTTTCTTCTTTTGAAACCGTCCCATCTCTTTTCTTTGATTTCTTTTCTTTTTCTTTTCTTTGGGCACGACATACATACTTTTCTAACACATTTTTGTATAAGCTATGCATTTTCATTTTCTTTTCACCTCAATCAACATGTAAACACATTGCAACACCATAAATAGGGTAAAACGGGTAAAAGGGGTGTAACACCCCCAAACTTAGGGTTTGGTATGGGGTAACAAAGAAAACGGCTTAAAAGGCTCAAAATGGGTAACTAAGGATAAAACATGCAATGGGTAGGCTTTTTAGGCTATGGGGTAGACAAACATGGCCTAAATTCATTTCTCAAGAGTTATGCAAATACGACAGGCTTTGTGTACACAAGAAAAGAGTTCTAGCTCATTGATTCAAGATTATGCATATTCCAAGCAAATGACCAAATGAAAGACAATGAGATCAAAACAATGACTTATATGATAATGATAGAATCAGAGTGGCGCGCAACACTCAAGAATTGAAGAACAGGGCTCAAAAGCTCACTTAGATCATGCAAGTCTACTCTACTATGCATATAATCATTAGAAATGCAAATCACAACCTAAATTCATATCAACAAGGCCAAATAACATAGAATTGCAAAATATGTTATGGAACACTATTAGAATGAAAAGAACACCAAATATACACACAATATTAAAACATGCTCATAACAATCATGCACAATCAAATCAATTAGTTGGGGACTCAAAATGACCTAAAACACCCAAAATGATTCAAAAACTTTTTGTTTTTAAAACAATGTTGCACACTTCCAAAGAGTCACCTCCATCACTAAGGTGGATGAAATCTAAAGGAACCGTGCATTTTGATGTGGGTTTTGACACCCTAAGTTTAAAAACACAAGAAAAAGTTTTTTTTTTCTAACCTAAAAACACCTAAAAGCACTAAAAGCGAAATTTTTTTTTTCTTTTTCTAAAAACACTCAAAAACACTTAAAACACCCTAAACACTTGTTCTAACCTAAAAACACTAACAAATGACAAATGCCTTTCCCCCCACACTTAAATGATACATTGCCCTCAATGTATATGAAATAAATGCCAGACTGATTAAATTAAGCGAAACGGGAAATTGCAAATATCCAAAACCAAATAAACACACCAAAATGAAAAATTGTCTTATGAAGCGAAATAAAGAAACTGTTTACTTGCGGCTGCAAGTGTGGACACTCCAAGGGTAGGCGCAGCCTCCTTTGTCCTCAATGACTCCTCCTCCATTATTCAAAACAAAAACTTGGGTTGCCTCCCAATCAGCGCTTGTTTTTCTGTCTTCAGCCTTATATTGCCTTCTCCTTTACTTGTGTCCTTTCCTCTTCTTCTTGCCATTGCTACTCTCGGTACTCCCTAAGAACGCACTGAAAAAGCTCTCCATTTCTGACTTCTCCTCTCCATAAAAAGTGATCTCCTCGTTTTGTGGCATCTCGGAAGTGAGCAAATACACCTCTTGCTTGGTGTAGTGCCGAATCTTCATGGTACTCTCCAATGCTTTGTACTCCATGTTAGAGGTGCACAAAAATGGTCTCCCAAGAATAATAGAAACGTCGCCCGGAAGTCTCGGCACATCTAGAACTATGAAATCAAAGGGAATTAGTAATTTACGACATTTAACCAAAACATCCACAAGCATACCAAGGGCTTTCTCGACTGAAGAGTTGGCGAAGCGAATGTTCAAATCAAACGGTTGCAAATCAACCTCCACAAATCCCAGCCTCTCGAACACAACCAGCGGCATGACATTGATAGCTGAGCCATTGTCAATTAAGGCATTGGCGATCTCATACTCCCCTATGCTGCATGGTATGACCAACGAGCCCGGATCCCTCTTCTTGCTCGGAAAAGATGCAAAGAGATAACTACAAATCTCCCTAGGAACGTTGTGACTATGCCACTGCTCCTCAACCTTCTTCTTAATAGACTTCAACCCCCTCATGGTTGCTGGAAATTTGGTGATGTCGATGTCCGGAATGAGGGGAATCACACGTGTATCAGCTTTCTCCTCAATCATTTCTGGATCCTCCTCTTCCTCACTATCCATGATCTCAATCACCTCCTTAGTCTTGACCACTCTAACTCTTTTTCTTGGAGTAGTCCTCAAAATAGCATTTACATGCTCCTCATTCTTCGGCAGTTTCCCCTTCTCTCTCCGACCCAAAGTAGTGGCAATCTGACCCACTTGACTCACCAAATGTGCAATAGCCTTCGAGTTGGCTTGCATCTGCTGCTTGGTACGGTTCATGAAGGCATTGGTGCTCTAAGCAAGGGAAGTGGTGCTTTGAGAAATCTGAGCTATTTTGTCCTCCAAACTAGACCTCTCGGCATTAGGGTGCATATATGGCTTGTTAGTGCTCCCACTAGCTTGCTGTCCCTTGTTGCTCCACCTGAAATTAGGGTTGTTCTTCCATCCAGGGTTATAAGTGTTAGAAAATGGATCATATGGCACCCTAGGATAATTCCCAACCTGATTCACGTGTTCCACATCACCTCCTTGTTCTTGCATACCCATCAGCTTCTCTTGAGCCAAAGATAACTTCTGCACCATAGTCTTGTTTCCAAAATCTGTCCCTCCATGGTGTTCGGCACATCAGCTACCTCATATAACCCTCTCTTTGGTCCTCCCCTTGAACGATTGGAATCCTATTGTTGAGAACTCAAAGAAAGTGACTCAATCAGATTTGTAGCCTCATCCACTGTTTTTGACATAAACGCACCACCACATGCCGAATCCACCTTGGCTTGGTCTCTCTCCAATAATCCCTGATAAAAACAACAAATCACATACCAAGGAGATAAGTTATGGTGTGGGCAGCTAATAAGTAACTCATTGAATTTGTCCCAAGTCTCATGGAATGGCTCGTCCGCTTTCTGCACAAATCCAATGATCTTCTTCCAGATTGAATTCGTCTTGGAAATGGAATAAAACTTGTTCAAGAACTTGCTCGAAAGATCATCCCATGTCGAAATGGAACCACTGGGCAGCGAATACAACCACCTCTTTGCCTTGTCCTTAAGCGCAAAAGGAAACATCCTCAAACGGTACTGATCGGCATTTAGACCCCTCAACTGCGTGGCTTCATAAACCCCGGAAAACTCCTTCAAAAAGTGGATCATATCCTCCCCATTCAGCCCATGGTAGCTCGGCAAAAAGTGAATCTGGCCACTCTTGATTTCGAAATCAGTGGCTATGGTTGCATACCGAATGCAAGATGGTTGAGTGTGCAGCGAAGGTGCTGAAAAATGACTCAGGGGCTATGGCATTATCTCATTTGCTTAAGCCATTTCGATACTCTCAGTCTCTTCACTACTCGAATCTGATGCACTAGGTTGCGGGCTGACTTGTGATGTACCTAAAGCTTCGTTCTAGAGCCTTTCCAACCTAGCAACAAGTTCAGGGTTTATAAACACACCTAATCAAGAAAAAAACACACAATCAGTAGAAAGAATGCAAATAAAGGCATGGCATTTATTAAAACTAGAAATTAACAAAAACTGAAATCAAGGTAATATAACCTAATTCTAATGACTAATTAAACCAATTCATTGATATTAGACACCATTCCCCGGCAACGGCGTCAAAAACTTGTTGATGTGTTTTCTTAGAACAAAATAAAGATATATCTCATTCTAAGTATACTCGCAAGTGCACGAATCGCATCAGTAGCAAAGCGTACAAGCACGAGGTCGATCCCACAGGGAATGGTTAATACACAACAAATCAATTCAATTAATCAATAGAATAACTAAATGGGGGGGTTTTGAAAGATGGAAACACACACACGTCACCACACGCACACACCCTTTATTCTATTGCAATGTTAAGTTTTCAGTTTCAAATCAGATAAGCATGCAATAACCATCCAAGGCTAATGACAGTTAATTTGAACACAACATACTAAAGTTTGATTGCTAAAAATATTTGCCTAGTTACTTTCTCGCAATTGTTCTCCTAATGCATAAACTAAGACCTTCTTGGGCCTTCCTTAGCCAGTTAACCTACATGTTCTCTAGTTCAAGCTAAGGCAACTGTTACCCATGCAGGAGTCATTAAGTTTTGTGAGAACGTTAAACATGCACAACATATAAGCTTTGACTATTTCCTTATAGAGGTCGCCCAACCCCACTACCAAGAACAATCCCTTATTCCCTTGTTACTTGTGGTTTAGTGTCTTTAACTATTTCACAGCTAAACCTAACGAATAAACTAGATGCAATTACCCTAAGGTGGCCGGTCAAATGATGCAAACAACTAGTGACGGGTTCTAATAGATAGTGAAAATTTAATACATGCAAACATCAAACTAACAGACCAAGAGACGGATAAACGATTTGTTAGAGCATATGAATCCATTAATCAACCTACAACTAACATGCAAGATAGAATAACTAACCTACATACTTAAATTAAATAAATAAAAACAGCAACAATAAATAATGAAATCTTAATTCATGCTTGCTAAAGAAATCAGAAACACAAAGCATAAACTAAACAACTAAATTAAATTGCATAATTTAAAGGAAATCAGACCCAAACATTAAATAAAATCAGAATCATAAACTAATTAATTTTAGTAGCATAAACCAACAATAAAATGGAAAACTAGAAGGAAAAAGAAACAAAATCAGAGGTGCAAACACTAGGGTGGCTCCAGCAAGGAGAGAGGAAGAAGGAGGCACCTAGCAAGCAGGAGGAACTCACGGCAAGGTGAGCTAGGGCTTGCGGCAGCAGGCTGGTCCTTCTCTCTCTCTCACTTGTCACGCCACCTTCTCTTTCTAGAACTCTCTGAATTCGGCTCTCTCTCTCTCTCTCTCTCTAACTTCTGAAAATAAAAACCTAAAACTGAAAATTAAACTAGCAGGAGATAGGAGTGTCTAGGGTTCTGAAGTACGTGATATATTTATAGAGGTGCAATCCTTGAGAGGCAAGGAAAAGAAAACATGCAGCTGCTAGGGTTCCTTGTAGCTTGCGGCATCAGCTAGGGTTAGGGTGCAATGGGCTTGTGGCAAGGCTTGTCCTCTTGGGCTTAAGTGGCGCATGCAAGTTAGCTAGGCCCCCCTCCCTTGCGCATGGGCTGCTGGTCTTGGACCTTGATGTGCTTTGGGCTCGCATGTGTTGGGCTGAAGTGGCTTGCACAAGATGGGCTAGGGTTTCACTCCATGGGCTTCCACCTTGGGCTTGCATCTTGGGCCTGCGCATGGGCTCCTTGGCTGCTAGGGTTTGCATGGCATGCATGCGCATGCATGGGCTGCCATCTTGCTCCTTACGCATGGCCTTTGGGCTGCTAGGGTTTGGGCCCATGCGTGTGCATGCATGGCCCATCTTGGTTCGGCATCCCTAGGGCCCATGGGCCCTCGACTTTTGGCTTCCCATTTTGCCTCTCATTTCCATTCGAATTCAAATTCATTTCTTCCCTCCATTCATTTCCATGGATGTCCACTACCTTCTAGAAGCTTCTGGAACCTTGACTTTGTAGAGTTGACTTTGACCAACATTTCCTAGTGCAACTAGGATTTCTTGTAAATGAAGGATTCCTTGTCCATTTCGACTTCTCGTAATGACCATATTGCCCCTGGGGTCTCCTAGTGTCATTAGGACTCATTTCCCTAGTTGGGTTAGGTTTCCTAGTTCAACCAGGATTTCATGTTCGAATCAGGATTTCTCATTTATGGCTCCGCAATGATGGTTCTGGACTTGATGTTTTCGAGTGTGACTAGGAATCCTCATTTGACTAGGATTTCTGCACTTTTCCTGGTTTGACTAGGATTTCACTCGTTTTCCTAGTTTGACCAGGAAATGTCCTAAAATGGCTCCATATGCTTCTTTTTCTCATTTCTGCTTCATTTGACCTGAAAATACAAAAACAAGAGAAGAAACACAAAATATCGAGTTCTAACACTCTAGGTTAAGGAATTAGTATCATAAAGTGATGCAAAATGCACACTTATCACACCCCCAAACTTAGATTTTCCTAGTCCTCGAGCAAATAAAGGAAAGAAAAGACTCAAGACTGACTCTAACATCCCAATAACTGAATTCATGCGCACAACCATTAATCACATAAGAAAGCAAGGTATATAAATTGTATTCTCCAAATTCTAATAACATTTCAAATAACATACCTCGCTGCTCTATTGTCATGTAGGCCATCCTTGACACAAATCCAAGTATTAGATAAACAAAACTAAATCAATACGTACACAATAGATTCAACTCCAATCCTCACTATGGCATACTCTCAATGACAAACACTCAAGAATTGGGTTGATATGTGCACTCAAAAGTATATATGAGAGCAAATATGTAACAAAAACAATTAGCTCACATCTGTACATGAAATAAAGGCACATTTTAGAAAGAATACTGATCTCATGAAAGGAATACAAATGCTTGAAATAGAATCAATAACCATAGGCTCCCTTCTTAAATAGACTCCACATAAGTATAATACACACCTCTTGAGATCAGCTAGGGCTTTAATAGGGTTATAATGAAGGCTTAGGCTAGGATAGGGTATTGAAATGAAAAGGAAACACAAAGGGCTAAATCCATGGCATTGCAAGCATTAATATAACATTTTGAGGTACACTTTGCTTCTTTGCACTTCATAGCTCAATTTGACCTCTTTTTGCTCACTTTTTCTTTCGAAACCGTCCCATCTCTCTTCTTTGATTTCTTTTCTTTTTCTTTTCTTTGGGCACGGCATACATACTTTTCTAACACAATCTTGTATAAGCTATGCATTTTTACTTCTTTTTCACCTCAATCAACATGTAAACACATTGCAATACCATAAATAGGGTAAAACGGGTAAAAGGGGTGAAACACCCCCAAACTTAGGGTTTGGTATGGGGTAACAAAGAAAACGGCTTAAAAGGCTCAAAATGGGTAACTAAAAACATGTAATGGGTAGGTTTTCAGGCTACGGGGTACACAAACAGGACCTAAATTCATTTCTCAAGAGTTATGCAAATACGACATGCTTTGTGTATACAAGAAAAGAGTTCTAGCTCATTGATTCAAGATTATGCATATTCCAAGCAAATGACCAAATGAAAGATAATGAGATCAAAACAATGACTTATATGACAATGATAGAATCAGAGTGGCGCGCAACACTCAAGAATTGAAGAACAGGGCTCAAAAGCTCACTTAGGTCATGCAAGTCTACTCTATTATGCATATAATCATTAGAAATGCTAATCACAACCTAAATTCATATCAACAAGGCCAAATGACATAGAATTGCAAGATATGTTATAAAACACTATTAGAATGAAAAGAACACCAAATATACACACAATACTAAAACATGCTCATAACAATCATGCACACTCAAATCAATTAGTTGGGGACTCGAAACGACCTGAAACAACCAAAATGACTCAAAAACTTTTTGTTTTTAAAACAATGTCGCACACTTCCAAAGAGTCACATCCATCACTGAGGTGGATGAGATCTAATGAAAACGTGCATTTTGATGTGGGTTTTGACACCCTAAGTTTAAAAACAAAAGAAAAAGTTTTTTTCCTAACCTAAAAACACCTAAAAGCACTAAAAACGAAAATTTTTTTTTTTTTTTTTCTAAAAACACTCAAAAACACTTAAAACACCCTAAACACTTGTTCTAACTTAAAAACACTAACAAATGACAAATGCCTTTCCCCCCACACTTAAATGATACATTACCCTCAATGTATATGAAATAAATGCCAGAATGATCAAATTAAGCGAAACGGAATATTGCAAATATCCAAAACCAAATAAACACACCAAAATGAAAAATTGTCTTATGAAGCGAAATAAAGAAACTGTTTACTTGCGTACAAGTGTGGACACTCCAAGGGTAGGCGCGGCCTCCTTGGTCCTCAATGACTCCTCCTCCATTATTCGAAACAAAAACTTGGGTTGCCTCCCAATCAGCGCTTGTTTTTCTGTCTTCAGCCTGACATTGCCTTCTCATTTACTTGCGTCCTTTCCTCTTCTTCTTGCCATTGCTACTCTCGGCACTCCCTAAGAACGCACTGAAAAAGCTCTCCATTTCTAACTTCTCCTCTCCATAAAAAGTGATCTCCTCGTTTTGTGGCATCTCGGAAGTGAGCAAATACACCTCTTGCTTGGTGTAGTGCCGAATCTTCATGGTACTCTCCAATGCTTTGTACTCCATGTTAGAGGTGCACAAAAATGGTCTCCCAAGAATAATAGAAACGTCGCCCGGAAGTCTCGGCACATCTAGCACTATGAAATCAGAGGGAATTAGTAATTTACGACATTTAACCAAAACATCCACAAGCATACCAAGGGCTTTCTCGACTGAAGAGTTGGCGAAGCGAATGTTCAAATCAAACGGTTGCAAATCAGCCTCCACAAATCCCAGCCTCTCGAACACAACCAGCGGCATGACATTGATAGCTGAGCCATTGTCAATTAAGGCATTGGCGATGTCATACTCCCCTATGCTGCATGGTATGACCAACGAGCCCGGATCCCTCTTCTTGCTCGGAAAAGATGCAAAGAGATAACCACAAATCTCCCTAGGAACGTTGTGACTATGCCCTTGCTCCTCAACCTTCTTCTCAATAGACTTCAACTCCCTCATTGTTGCTAGAAATTTGATGATGTCGATGTCCGGAATGAGGGGAATCACACGTGTATCAGCTTTCTCCTCAATCATTTCTGGATCCTCCTCTTCCTCACTATCCATGATCTCAACCACCTCTTTGACTTGTCCTTAAGCGCAAAAGGGAAAATCCTCAAACGGTACTGATCGGCATTCAGACCCCTCAACTGTGCGGCTTCACAAACCCTGGAAAACTCCTTCAAAAAGTGGATCGGATCCTCCCCATTCAGCCCATGGTAGCTCGGCAACAAGTGAATCTGGCCACTCTTGATTTCGAAATCAGTGGCTATGGTTGCATACCGAATGGAAGATGGTTGAGTGGGCAGCGAAGGTGCTGAAAAATGACTCAGGGGCTGCGGCATTATCTCATTTGCTTCAGCCATTTCGACACTCTCAGTCTCTTCACTACTCGAATCTGATGCACTAGGTTGCGGGCTGACTTGTGATGTACCTAAAGCTTCGTTTTTAAGCCTTTCCAACCTAGCAACAAGTTCAGGGTTCATAAACACACCTAATCAAGAGAAAAACACACAATCAGTAGAAAGAATTCAAATAAAGGCATGGCATTTATTAAAAACTAGAAATTAACAAAAACTGAAATCTAGCTAATATAACCTAATTCTAATGACTAATTAAACCAATTCATTGATATTAGACACCATTCCCCGGCAACGGCGCCAAAAACTTGTTGATGTGTTTTCTTAGAACAAAATAAAGATATATCTCATTCTAAGTATACTCGCAAGTGCACGAATCGCATCAGTAGCAAAGCGTACAAGCACGAGGTCGATCCCACAGGGAATGGTTAATACACAACAAATCAATTCAATTAATCAATAGAATAACTAAATGGGGGGGTTTTGAAAGATGGAAACACACACACACGTCACCACACGCACACACCCTTTATTCTATCTTGCAATGTTAAGTTTTCAGTTTCAAATCAGATAAGCATGCAATAACCATCCAAGGCTAATGACAATTAATTTGAACTTAACATATTAGAGTTTGACTGCTAAAAAGGTTTGCCTAGTTACTTTTTCGCAATTGTTCTCCTAATGCATAAAGTAAGACCTTCTTGGGCCTTCCTTAGCCAGTTAACCTATATGTTCCCTAGTTCAAGCTAAGGCAGATGTTACCCATGCAGGAGTCATTAAGTTTTATGAGAACGTCAAACATGCACAACATATAAGCTTTGACTATTTCCTTATAGAGGTCGTCCAACCCCATTACTAAGAACAATCCATTATTCTCTTGTTACTTGTGGTTTAGTGTCTTTGACTATTTCACAACTAAACCTAATGAATAAACTAGATGCAATTACCCTAAGGTGGCCAGTCAAAGGATGCAAACAACTAGTGACGAGTTCTAATAGATAGTGGAAATTTAATACATGCAAACATCAAACTAACAGACCAAGAGACGGATAAACGATTTGTTAGAGCATACGAATCCATTAATCAACCTACAACTAACATGCAAGATAGAATAACTAACCTACATACTTAAATTAAATAAATAAAAACGGCAACAATAAATAATGAAATCCCAATTCATGCTTGATAAAGAAATCAGAAACACTTAGTGCACAAAACTAAAAGCATAAACTAAACAACTAAATTTAATTGCATAATTTAAAGGAAATCAGACCCAAACATTAAATAAAATCAAAATCATAAACTAATTAATTTCAATAGCATAAACCAACAATAAATTGGAAAACTAGAAGGAAAAAGAAACAAAATCAGAGGTGCAAACACTAGGGTGGCTGCGGCAAGGAGAGAGGAAGAAGGAGGCACCTAGCAAGCAGGAGGAACTCACGGCAAGGTGAGCTAGGGCTTGCGGCAGCAGGCTGGTCCTTCTCTCTCTCATTTGTCACGCCACCTTCTCTCTCTAGAACCCTCTGAATTCGGCTCTCTCTCTCTCTCTCTAACTTCTGAAAATAAAAACCTAAAACTGAAAAATTAAACTAGCAGGAGATAGGAGTGTCTAGGGTTCTGAAGTACATGATATATTTATAGAGGTGCAATCCTTGAGAGGCAAGGAAAAGAAAACATGCGGCTGCTAGGGTTCCTTGTAGCTTGCGGCATCAGCTAGGGTTAGGGTGCAATGGGCTTGCGGCAAGGCTTGTCCTCTTGGGCTTAAGTGGCGCATGCAAGTCAGCTAGGCCCCCCTCCCTTGCGCATGGGCTGCTGGTCTTGGACCTTGATGTGCTTTGGGCTCGCATGTGTTGGGCTGAAGTGGCTTGCACAAGATGGGCTAGGGTTTCACTTCATGGGCTTCCACCTTGGGCTTGCATCTTGGGCTTGCGCATGGGCTCCTTGGCTGCTAGGGTTTGCATGGCATGCATGCGCATGCATGGGCTGCCATCTTGCTCCTTACGCATGGCCTTTAGGCTGCTAGGGTTTGGGCCCATGCGTGTGCATGCATGGCCCATCTTGATTCGGCATCCCTAGGGGCCATGGGCCCTCGACTTTTGACTTTCCATTTTGCCCCTCATTTCCATTCGAATTCAAATTCATTTCTTCCCTCCATTCATTTCCATGGATGTCCACCACCTTCTAGAAGCTTCTAGAACCTTGACTTTGTAGAGTTGACTTTTACCAACATTTCCTGGTGCAACTAGGATTTCTTGTAAATGAAGGATTCCTTGTCCATTTCGACTTCTCGTAATGACCATATTGCCCCTGGGGTCTCCTAGTGTCATTAGGACTCCTTTCCCTAGTTGGGTTAGGTTTCCTAGTTCAACCAGGATTTCCTGTTCGAATTAGGATTTCTCATTTCTGGGTCCGCAATGATGGTTCTGGACTTGATGTTTCCTAGTGTAGGAATCCTCATTTGACTAGAATTTCTGCACTTTTCCTGGTTTGACCAGGATTTCACTCGTTTTCTTAGTTTGACCAGGAAATGTCCTAAAATTGCTCCATTTGCTTCTTTTTCTCATTTCTGCTTCATTTGACCTGAAAAGACAAAAACAAGACAAGAAACACAAAATATCGAGTTCTAACACTCTATGTTAAGGAATTAGTATTATAAAGTGATGCAAAATGCACACTCATCATGCACGGTGGGTAATAAAAATCATCAATGATCGATGGTTTAAAACGTTACAACACAATTTGCACGCAGCAGGTAACCCAATAATTTATTTGTTATTTTGGTTCCGCATTTTTTTTAATTGATTTAGCTTTCAATTAATGAACTAAATTACTAATTATATATTTCTATATTTACTTGATGCATGATTGCAGCCTATTATTTGAATCATCGCTATCAATATAGACCTGGCGTTGGAGATGATGGTGAACTTATTCGGGCTGTGCACAACGTATTCTCCAAATTGGATCCCTATTCACCAGAAGTTGGCCAATTTGGAAATGAGGTAAAAATAATTTGCCATAAGGCCCATAAGAATCCTTACGAAAAATATTAATACTTTATAGAATTTGATTCTCTTAAATTATATATTTGATTGATATTGTATAATTTGTATTGTATTTGTATTTAGTTAACATATTTTAAAGATGCCCGGAAAATGTTCGGAGAGTGAGCTGCAAAGGCCACTAGATCACGAATGTCTCCTAGTAAGTATACATCTTACTTGTATTAGTTAGATTAACTTAATTATTTATTTTTATAGTTACACTTACACAAACAAATTTTTCATTTCAGGTGAATGGTGGATCATGTATGGGAGTAATGCGCCTACTGTGAAGAAGTTAGCCATCAAAGTTTTATCACAAACGGCGTCATCATCAGCTTGTGAAAGAAACTGGAGCACTTTTGCACTCATACACACCAAACAACGAAACAGGCTCTCATATAGTAGGTTAGAAAAAATTGTATATTGCTACTATAATATGAGGCTTGCACTTTGAGATAAGAAAGTAGAGGAGGATCGCGTTGATGAATATGATCCGCTGGATATATATATGATGCTGCTATAGGGGATGATGATGTGGAGGAAAACAAGCTTTATCAATGGATTAGGCCCCTCCATTTAGATGATGATGCAGGCAATCCAGACCCTGATATTGCAGCTCAAGCACGTCAGGAAGGTATCAATGTGGACAGAGTTCTAAATGAGGAGGTGAGCCCTACTACAAGTTTGAATGAACTTATGCAACCAAGGTCGACATATCGTACTGAGCCAGTTCCCACTAATCCTTCTCGATCAGGCAACTCTAGCACAAGATCGGGCACTCCTACCAACAGTGGAGGTAGAGGTAGTGGTGGTGGTGGTGGTGGAAATGAAGATGTCACTGGACATTCTCAAGAGTATATGAGCCCATTTTCTGTCGAAGCACACCATGCATTCAAGGCACGGCTATGGAGAATGCATTCAAGGGAAACTAAGTACCATGCATTCAAGAAAATTCCACAATACTATGTATTAAAGCGAAGGGCATCCTACCCCATAACGAGTTGGACACCCTCCATATCATCCAAATATCATCAAGTACAAACTTAATAATCAAAAGAGTTTGAAATTTGGTACGGGCCACATCCGACCCGACCATATAACTTAAACAAAAATAGGGCGATGGTCCGCCCACCCTTGCCCCCGGGCTATGTTTGCTTCAACATCTATTTGGGATCCTCTCCCATGCCATGCTCCCCACCTGTGGATGCTCCATCCTCGGGATCTATCTTCTGGGTACCTCATTCTGGGACGTTGGCATGCACATCATTACTACTAGCCCCTAGCAGACTACGCACGCGGTCCTAGTTAAAATCAGGGCACATATCCTCGAGCTCTAACTTGCAATCGCCAAAGCCCATCGCATAGCCGCTGTTATACTCGTTGTCCAACTCCTGCTTGGCTTGGCTCAGCTCCTGCCCGCACTACTCCAACTCTTGCCTAGCCTGGTCCGCCTCTTTCCTGGCCTGCAGTAGCTCGGCCTGCAACGCATTGTTCTGGCCGATCAGGGTACTGACCTTCTCCTCGGCTGAGAGCGCTCTGTCCTTCCACACCACGAAGCTCCACATCTCGTATTTCATCTTCTCCACCGTGGCAAGGACACTAACATGTGCATGATAAGTAAAAAATAGTGCCTGCCAGGTCGAATTCCACGAAAGTGTTATCATAAGCTATAAAGTTTTAACTTTGGACATCTAATCATGCTATACCACCCTCCCTTACCTGAAACTGCTCGGAAAAGGCCCGCTGCAGAACAGATAGCGGCTCAACACCATCGCCGATCACCCGGTCATCCGTCCCTTTTCTCAGAGACCCTCTAAAGTCTGTCACTGCCTGCCGTACCAGACGATCCTCCTCTGGGACCGGATTAGGCGCATTAGCTGTCCTCTTGCCCTCTCTCCCTTGCTTAGCCGCATCTAATCCAATCTTCCTTTTCATCCCAGGAGAAGTCACCTTCGGAATGTGGGTGTTGGTAGACCCACTATGCCTCATACCCTCAGGCACCGATGCACCTCTACTTGTATTCCCTTGAGACAGGCCACCCCCGGCTAACAACGCCCCCATCATCAGTCTCCTTTGGGCAGGCAGGGCAGGACCAACCGTTCTAGTTGTTTTCTTCGTATTGGCCATCTTCACTGCAAGACCAACAAAATCAATGAGCACAAGTTATTCTCTCATCAACCAACACTTCAAGAGGGGAAGTACAGAAACTCACCTGGGGCTCCGAAGCTGTACTTGGCCAACTTCTCGGGAGACAAGAGGTATGCAGCACTCAACTTTCGGGCTGGTTGACTAAGCACCCTCCGCACCTCTTCCACACTATCCTCCGACAATGGAAGCTTCTCCCACTCACCCCCTGCAAAAAAAAACAACCAAAGACTACTATTAGTACAAGCACAACATCTGCTAACAATCCAAGTGTACACAGACCAATGCATCGGCTCAACCAGACAACCTATTATGTGGAAATTCGTCAACACTCTATTCGTGGTCATCCTCTCACTCCGGCCGAATTCCCAAGCTCCACTCGCAAAAAGCCATTTTTTTCTTCAGTCCTTGTGAGTGTCTGGGTGGCCCAACTATATTTGGCGAGGCGTACCATCGGTGAACTGCCCGTTTGCCAACTGCGAGCAGTACACCCACCCTCGCAAATTGGGATTCGACTTAATTTCAAACAAGTGTGAGAATTGAGCCATACTCGGGGCGCCATACCCCTCATTTCGGAACAACACATACAACCCAATTAATGTTCTCAAACTATTGGGCATTAGTTGAGCTGGCGCAATTTCTAACTTCCTTAACATATATTGGAAGTAGGGGTGGAGAGGAAGTCTAAACTCATGGTGAAAACTTTTGGCAAAACACAAAATATGTCCCTCCGGCGGGTCAATCAAGACATCACCCTATCCTGGGAGGCTCAGATGGATATAATCGGGAATTTGGAACTCCACCCTCAATTTTTCAATCTCCTCCTCTTTCATCATGTTCTCACACAACCCATCCACGAACCAGTATGTCCTAGGCACAATGTGCCTACCCACATCACCATAACTTGTGGGCATCTCTCCATCATCGTTGTCCTCACTACCAGTGCCTTTTTCTTCACTTTCCATCACCATGGATAAGCTCTCTTGGATGGTTTTGAGCACTTTGCCTACCCCCATGTTTCCACACCCCATCCAGGGTTGGGGCATATTTGGTCTCATCTGCGTCCCATCACTTGTGGACGCCCGATCAGACTCCCCCTCATCCATGGAACTGTTATCGTCTGAGGAAGCCATGGAATGTCCGACCCCAACGCACCTGCCCATCCAAGACAAACCACAAATCAAGATAGGAAGTGCTCGGAACACCAAAACAACACCATGGACATATCAGATCAATATTGGTTTTCCCCCCATATGTACTCTTCTACCCCCAATTTGACAAACATTCACCCTATCACTTTTTCACATGCTCAGCCACCAACCATTTATAAAAGCCAATATTCACAATATCAATTCAAGAGGAAGAGCAATAACAACCCAAGCCTTACCCATATTCCGCGGCTTCAACAGCTCAGACAGGTTCCGACCCACTTATCTTGTTTCCTATGCACCTGGCCAAAAACACAACAACACCCAATAAATTACAAAGTCTAACAATGAAGGCGTGTTGCTTACCCAGTGCTCGGCAAGGTTCATACCCACCTGCATCTCCACCTGCCCCTACTCACCATTTTCACAATTCACAATCAAAATTCAAAGGTCCGCATCGGGTTGCACAATTACAATTCCTCACAATTATAAATTTTTCAAGGCAAAATCAACAACTCAAAGGGCTAGGAAGAATTTCAAAGTGCCTACCTCCAATGCTTCGAACAGCCCAGCCCGAGCTTGGGTTTTCGCGCTGCCAACCCCACCTATTCCGAGCACCCGAGCTTCCGAGCAACCACCCCCCTGCACCGATCCGAGCAGCAAAGCTCCGGCCCGAGCCCCCTGCGCAGCGCCTCCGTGCCGAGCCGAGCACACTACAGCCGCAGCCACCACCAGCCCCTGTTCCGACCCGAAAAGAACCGCCCCGATGAGCAAGCCCGACCCGAGCACCCCCTGCGCAGCGCCTTTGAGCCCAGACCCGAGCCCTCTCTCTCTCTCTCTCTCTCTCTCTCTCTCTCTCTCTCTCTCTCTTTCTCTCTCTCTCTCTCTCTCTCTCTCTCTCTCTCTCTCTCTCTCTCTCGACTTTCGACCTGCGCACAAACACTCCAAGCCCGAGTCCTGCTTTCGAACCGCGCTACTGCCACCTCCGGCCCGAGCCCTTCACTCCGATTGAGCTCCTCTGCTCCAAGCCGCCGACTCGAGCAAGATCCCTCCTCTGCCGACCCGAGCAAGATCCGGCCCCCCTGCTTCTCCGCCGACCCAAGCAATGATCTGAGCTACCCTGCTCCTTTGCCGACCCGAACCCCTCCCTCCCACCCGAGCAAGTCAGCCACCCACTCGAGCCTTTTTCTCTGTTTTGTTTCCACACACACAGCAGCCCCTCTTTTTTAATTATTTTAATATCCACTCTCTCTCTCCAAAATACTTACAAAATAACAAGTGTGAGCTTTGGGGTGGGTCTTTTATATCTGAGCTATACTCTTTAGTTTCAAAAACTTATTTACAGAGGGCAACATCCCCCCATCTAACTGGACGGGATTCAGTGCGATTTTGCAAAGCGTTTACGGCTTGGAATACAGAGTGATCAGAAATTCCAAAAAAAAAAAAAAAAGATATCTTTCATGTGTAACCCCCAAGCTTTCCTACAGTACAGCTTTTCTTGCTAAGGAACTTGGGGGACTTCTAGACAGTATCTTAAGCAGGAACATGTATGTGGTCACTTGTCGTTCTACTCGGACTTTTTTGTGTACAAAGTTCCCACCCAAGAAGTATCTTTTGCTCGGAAACTTGGGGGACTTCTGTTCGTATGATGAATCATCTGGGCATAACGACAAGTCACACAAGGCTTAACAACATGTCGTTTGGGCCTAGGCCCAAAAGCTAAGCCCCTCCTAGGCATCGACTTCCTAGGCCCAAAAGCTAAGCCCCTCCTCCTAGGCATTGACTTCCTAGACCCAGAGGATAAGCCCTTCCCGGGCTCCTAGCCCCTGACCTCCTAGGCTCCGGCCCCCTAAGCTCCGGCCTCCCAAGCTCAAGCCTCCAGGCCCCCGACCCATGTCAACTTACTCGGATCCTCGAGACAGGTGACACGTGACGCTCCTATAGTGTGAGTTATCACAAGGGACACGTGTCATCACCGGATTGGTTGACACCCTTCCAAAAGTACTATAAAAGAGGTACTTTCTTGTCACAAAATGAAGGCAATCAATATTATACTATTCACTCACTCTGCTCTCAGATTCTCTGAACACTGACTTGAGCGTCAGAGGAGGTTCGGCCGGTACCACACCGGTGCCCTTCATGCTCACTTTTGTGTACTTGCGCATGGTGCTTTGGATATTATTCTTTCTCCACTATTCACTAGTCAGACCCAGCTACTCGTTCCTACCCCACTTCGACGTGTCATCCACTCAATGGTAGGTCAATGGGTTCACGTGGTTTGACTCGACGTTGACTGCTTTACCATTTTTTAGCATCAACAATGGAGGAGCAACCGACAAAGAGGAAGAAAGGAAGAAGGTGGGAGGTGCACCAGCCATCGCGCCGTTTTGCAAGAGATGGAGGAGATGGGGTGGGGGAGGGTTGGAAGGAAAGAGAAGGAGGAGCTCCAGGATATGAAGGAAGGAAATGAAGATGGAGGGAGGTTAATATGATTTTTTTTATAATTTTAAAACTTGAAAAATAAATTAAAAATTCAAAACAATTTTTTTAAAAAGAAATGATACGTGTTGAACTGTGATTGGTTCACGTGAGAGGCCAAGCCTATTTAGCAGTCACGAGCTAGGCATGTGATGCCACATCAGCGATTTCCTTTACTGAACTTCACGGTCTTGACAAAATGGGTCCAATTGCAACATTATCTTATACATGGTCCTTAAAAAAAGCAAATTGAAAGTACGTAGACAAAGTGCAACAGAGCCCCAGGGACTAATAGCTTTACTCCTATCTTACTTATAGATTATCTACAGTTGTCCACCACTCAAGTGACTCATCTACAACTATCTACTTATTCCAAAAAGCAAATAATTCTCAGCCACACATATGACAACAAAGCTTGGGGGCAAAGGAAATGACTGATTATAAAAATGAAGATAAAAGGCAATTTCAAAGAAACAAGAAAACCCCAACACAAACCCCCAAAAAATCTCACGAAAATGTGAAATTCTTAGTATTCTTTTTACTCCCAAATCAGCCCAGATGCATTCATTTCTCAAAGCTCTCTTTGTTTTCAAGTTTTTTGAAGCCCTTTGTATTTTTTTTTATATTTTTGTCAAGTTCCAAGTCCTTTAAATATTTTCTCTATGTATTTCTTTTGCTGCTCTACGAAGATTGACATTCTCTTAGTGCAAATTTTAAATTAATGTCATCTTATATTTCTTTTCAATTAAGTCTTGTTGTCTTTTTATTTATTTTTTGGTTCATTCTCAAAGTCATAGGCTATCTAGGCAAGAAATGAACTTAGATAGATTTTTTCCGCTCTTTTTCTATAACACAATCGTCTTTTAGAAATTAAATTTTAATTTGGCACATTTACATTTTATTTTTCCTATTTATATTTTATATTCTTCTAATTGGCTATTCCAAGCTATCAGTGGCACGCCCGCACTTGCTCTGAAGGTCAAAAACGCCGCCGTCATCTACGATGAGGCGTGTTGTGGTTGAGCTCGGCCCTCCAAGTCCCTTTGAGTAAGCTTGCTACTTCACGTTGCCACATTGGTAATTTATTCTTGTAATTTCATTATGTAATTATTAATTAGTGAACTATTTTTTTAGCAGTATTTGCCTCTAGCGCGTATTATATTTATCTTATATCATATGAAACTTAATATATAATTTAGTTTCTTCAATATTTTTTATCAATGTAGTAGATAATATATTAAATAAATATATAATAAAGTTTTATTCAAAATTTTCGTCATTTTCATTTATTTTTTGTCGAAATTTATAATTTATCAAAATTTTCATCGAAATTTCTATAAAATCCGAAATTTTATTCTTAGTTCTTACCAAAGGCCCAAAATACATGTACCAAGAACATCGTTTACACAAAAATTGCCACTGCTAGTTGTTTTGAGTTTTTTTTTTAATAAGGGGTAATTAGATCAATGCTCTCTGGGCCGACGTCGTTTCTTCCTGCGCGGCATTCGTTCCCAAACAAAAAATTAAAAACCCTAACAAAACATCGAGAGAACTGAGAAAGAAGCCTCCATCTGGATTGTGGAGAGTAGGACGAGCAACAGCAAGAGCAAGCGAAAAATGGAGGGCATAGAAAATGAGCAAAAAGCCGCTCCTGAAGCCGAAGAAGGTCCGAATTGCGTCCCAGCAGTACTGTCGAAGAACGCCCAGAAGAAACTGTTAAAGCAGCAGAAATGGGAAGCGAAGAAGGCAGAGAAGAAAGCTTTGGAAAAGGAGCAGAAGAAGAGAGAGGGAGAGCGGAAACGAAAGGAATGGGAGGAGAGATTGGCGAGTGTGAGCGAAGAAGAGAGGTCAAAGCTGATAGAGTCCAGAAAGAGTTTAAGGAAGGAGAGGATGGAGCAGAGGTCGGAGGAGCGAGAGCGAAAGACGGCGAGGCTGAGTAGAGCCAAAGAGTGCGGACAGAAGATCGTCATCGATCTTGAATTCTCTCACCTCATGACCCCCGCTGAGATCAACAGCCTCGTTCAACAGGTTGGCTTCTTTTTCCTTTTACGACGTCGTTTTTGGAATTTGTGGTTAAATGCCTCTAAATGCCTCTAAATGCACAGATTATGTATTGTTATGCGGTGAATGGGAGGTGCAGCGAGCCGGGTCATCTGTGGTTGACTGGTTGCAAGGGAGAGATGTTGACGCAGTTGCAGAGGCTACCAGGATTCGATAAGTGGATTATTGAGAAGGAAGTTCGATCGTACATTGAAGCTTTGGAAGATGAGAAGCAGAATCTGGTGTATCTGACGGCGGATTCGGAAGATGTAGTGGATGAGCTTGATGCCAGCAAGATATACATTGTTGGGGGATTGGTGGATCGAAATCGGTGGAAAGGGATCACCATGAAGAAAGCAGAGGAGCAGGGCATCCAGACGGCCAAGCTCCCCATTACCAACTACTTGAACATGTCTAGTTCCCAGGTATTCCCATTTCTCAATTCTCACTTCTTAATTCTCAGTTGTCAATATTAATGGGGTACCAATTTTGAGTGCAGGTCCTCACTGTCAATCAAGTGATTGAGATACTCCTCAAGTTTTTGGAAACCAAGGATTGGAAGGCTTCCTTCTTCCAAGTCATTCCTCAAAGGAAAAGATGCCAAGTTGATTCAGAGGAGCCTCAACAAGTGAAAGGGGAAGAAAGTGAAGGTGAAGAAGAGAAAGATGATGAATTTGAAAGCAAAAAGCTATGTGTGACTGACTGACTGACTGAAAAAGTTGTTGTTTTGTGTAATTTTGATTCATCAATTGACAATGATCATGGTGGACTGGTGGAGGTCTAACATTCACACTGCTCCATTCGCCATGTCTTTGTGTATTGCTGCTAGATAGTGAATACAATACCCAAATTTTACTTTGTTTTTGAAATTTGAATGGAGCTTCATATTTTACACTGACTTGCAAATATATATATATATATATGCCACGCTCTGCAAGCTGTCTTCCCCCTCCAATGCCATAATTTATATTTTGTATGTATAGAATTCCATCTATAAATAATTAATCTTGCAGATCAAAAAAAAAAAAAAAAAATCTTGATTCTCAATCAGTACTTATACTACCACTTTAACCATTTAAAATAAAATGGAGGTTCTGAAGGGTAACCAAATTCAGGGCTCTCTCCCTAGTTGGCTAGTTTTGCAAGTTTTAGTTTCCTATCAAAAGGAAGAAAAAAGGTTTTGCAATTTATGGTTACGAAATTTCTGGCAAAAGTTTTAGTGCTTATGGCTTTTCCAGGGGCAATAAGGTCCCCATCCATGGGCGGACCTACATCAGGGCTAAGGTGGGCTACATTTTTTAGAAAAAAGATATATAATAGGTGGTATTTAAGTGCAAAATATCCTAATAGCCCACTATACTTCTTAGTTCCTATCTTTGGGCCATTGCCGACCTAGCTATAGTCATTCATTTCCAAGGCTTTTAGTCATCCCATTAGGCCCAATTGCCCAACTAGTCTTCACTCTTTAGATAATAACAAGAATGTAGAATTTTGTGATTGTTAGTCTCTCCTCTTTTCTTTTTCCAATATCTATTCTCTTCCTTATTTTAATTTTTCTTTGATTCTTCTCCAATTCTTTCTCCAAAAACGTTTTCTTTGAGTTCCGTATGAACTCAGCCCCAAGTAGATGATGTATGTTTCAGAACTTTCTTTTAAATTCTCATCAAATTTCTAACTTTTGTGATTAATTTAGAATTTTAATTAGGCTACAAAAATTTGTTAGGGTCTAATAATATACTCCATAGGCTATTAAAGTTTAATTAGCCTAAAAAGATCTACCATTAAAAAGCTTCCAAAGCTTCCGCATTACAAATTTTCAAAAACTTGAATCTTGACATTTTTTTTTCATTTATTATTAGTTTTTGTTTCTTATATAGTGGAACAATTGATATATACATGATTTAATAGCCTAGCAACTAGAATTGTATTTTTAACAAAATGAGAAACTAGCTTGTATTTTTAGCCCATCCCATTTAAATTCATAGGTCCGCTCCCATGATCCCGTCACAGATTCACGACCAAAGAAAATAAATAAATGAAATTATGAAAAGTCGACTTTGCGATAATAAATGTCAGCACAGGACTACAGGAGGTTGTAACTTGTAACCAATAAACAACTGTTTTTAAATTTTATTTAAAAGTAACAGATTTTCAATTTTCAGCAACTGGCTTCCATAGCATAGTGGTAGTGCGTTCGCTTCGTAAGCGAAAGGTCGCGAGTTCGATCCTCGCTGGGAGCTGGTTTCATTTTCAGTGTTCATTTTTTGTTCTATTTTTGTAAAGCTCAAGCGCAGAGATCACCAGTTCGATGCTTGATAGGCGCTTGTGTTTTTGTTGTTCCTTTTTATTTAGTCTCTTTTTTTTTTTCACCCCAAAAAAAAAAAAAAAAAAAAAAAGCCTAGAAAATCTAAGCAGCTAGTACCAGCACAAGACCAAATGCAACAAATTAAAACTGCGTAAGTTCTTAATTATTTGACTAGAGTACTACTAGTGATTCAAAATGAAAGAGGGATAGACTTAATTAGCTTGCTCGATATCTCATCCCTAATTTCATTCAAACTGTGCATGATGTGCATGTGGATGATGATGATCACCATTTGCCACTGCAGCTCCAGCAGCCTGTTGAGAACCCTGAGACGACGACGTTGAACCAACAGCGGCACCACTGAGGATAGTGGATGCATCGACCTTCAAGTACCCGAAAAAGCCATGCTGATGGTGATGGTGATGATGGCCGACATGATGAAAAGCAGCAAAAGTCCCCGAGCCATAGTGATCTTCCATTGCCCTCTTCATCATCAAATTAGCCGCAGGCTCGGTCCTGATCATGGATCCCCGCTCCCCCTCCATCTCCCGGTGGCGGTGGAGATACATCGTCAGGGGCTCGATGTAGTCGTCGAACCCCAACTTGCTCATGGCCCACAGCACGTCCTCCGCCGTTATCGTCTTGCGCTGCTCCTTCTGGCAACGCTCGTTGGCCTCCCCTGTGATGAAGCTGATGTACTCCGACACACACTCTTGGATCGTCTCCTTCGCGTCGTCTGAGATTTTCGCATGCGCGGGTAGGATCCTCCTCATGATTCTGATCACATTGGCGATTGGCATGAACCGGTCTTGCTCTCGCACAGTGCATTCCATGTCATCACCATTAGTGGTCGTGATGATGTTGATCTCTGATAGCTTCAACCCTCCTGCAAATTATTTAAACTCGTTACTCAATCGTTTGAAGTGAAACTCACTTATATTAAAAAGTGTACACAATGTGCAAATTAATTAAACTCATATATATAGCTTGATCAATAAAACATGTAACTAGAATAGGAGTAGTGATGAACATGAATAAAAAAGTCCAAGTTCTTAATTAATTGCCTATATGGCTCTATATATGTAATTAAATTGTCTATTTAAATTCCATTTACGTGCCGCAGAGGATTTATGTGGCCCACTGGAGTCCAGTGATGTTGTTTTGTGGGGGACTAGGGACTGAACATGCGAGGGCGGTCCCACGGGTATCTTTTTGACGAGCAAAAGGACCTTTTGAATTTTTTTTTTTTTTTTTTTTTTTTTTATTTTTTTTTTTTTTTTTTTNGCTGTAGAAAATGACAAAACTAGGCTTAATGGTAGCGATGAGAAAAAGGAACGGAAGCCAATAAAACAGACACAGTTTATGCCTTATGGTTGTCTTCATGCATGCGATCATTAATTAAAAGTCATTAAAAATTACAAGGCTCTTCAAATTTTCTTTTATTTAATTCCTTTTTGAGGTTTTGGGACTTTAAACTTGGGAGGGAGGACTGCCTCGATCTCTGCCTGGGTTGTTGAATAAATGGACTAATGGGCTAGCTAGTATGTGAGTCAAGCCCGAGTTTAGCTTTAACTCAGCAAACAGGAATAGCGATATTCGCCCATGTGGTAGTTTCCAAAGATTTCTTAGCTACTCAGACGTTAGCATAGATATTAAAGATAGCAAATTAGCTATATAGAGAGAGAATATATGATGCATTAGCAGTTAGTAGTTTAAGGGCCAATTTGGTATTATTGTGAGATAAAATAGTTGTGAGGCGAAAATTTTTAAAACAAGTTGCTTATTTTGGTAGTTCCCAATACCAAACTGAGCCTTAGTCCATAAACAAAGGGACAAGAGAAGAAACGGCTGTAAATTGTGCTGTGTGCAGAGAAGAAGAAAGAGTGCATGTATACTGTATAGTGTGAGGGATATATGAAAGAGGATGACAGAAATAGTGGGCCCGGGATGTGGAGAATGCATGCATATATATATGCATGGTTGCCACTTGTTTGAAGTGGGGTCAAAGATGCATGAAAGAAGGTTGCCACTTGTAAACAGTACTGTTCTAACTCCTAACAGGTTTCATCATCACCCATTTTCATCTTTTTGCTCCATTCATGCATCTTCCTCCATCAATCAAAAGAATACAACAATATATATAACATTAGATCAAGAAATATATAATATTAAACCCTATATACGGTGATCTGAAACAACCTACCCTGCATATATATACATATATATATATATATACATATATGAGAAGAGAAAGTGGGTGGGAAAGAAGGGAATGTCTGCATGTCATTATAAGAAATGGAAGGATAAATCGATCATACATAGCAAGGAGTACTAGCTTTGAGCAATATATATATATATATATTGTGTAGCTAGTATTGATCAGATCTCCCAGAAAATTAAGAGTTAGTAAACTAATTTAAAAGAGGTAGCTAGACTGCTTTATTTTCCCTGAAGGCTGGGAAAATTAATCAAAAGCCCCTTTAGAAAGTTTATATATATACAAAACAAAGAAGAATGTGTAGGAAATGTGCATATGCTATAATATATATATATATAAAAGAAATTTAAATATAGGCCTATATAGTTTACCAGTTCCAGAGTTTGCGTTTGGTGTCTTTTGGTAGCCATGGAAACCTCCCCGTTCCATCCTCTCTCCAAAAGTACCAGAGAGTGTCTCTGGCTCTCTATCAAATATTTGGTTGATTTCAAAATGAAGTTAGAACTTAAAGTACACTTGGCAAGTGTCAAATTTAATACTGCTCAAAAGTAGAGACCCGTGGCAGGCACGAGTTGAACGACGAGCCCAGTTTTAATCTCTAATAAATATGGTCTTCAGTCTTCGTCTCGGTTGGACTGGGACCACCACCATGCTTTCACACTAGTGGGTCACGTGAGATATAGCTGCGCTTTCTCACTTCCGCCACAAGATTATTCATCTAGAAAACCACTAACGGTTAAAAATTGAGGGTTTTTCCAGCTGACCAAGCAATCCAATAACAAGGATCTCAATACAAGAAATCACACAACAATTAAGCTCATACACTCTAGTCCTAGTACTAAGTGGCACTTGCTTACCATTGTGCATTCTTGTGCAAACTCTTTCAAGCTAGCAATCAATCTTCATGTCGCTGGCAGCACCTCCTTGGGCTCTTCAACGCACGGGACCGATTGCTCCCAAGCAAGTGGATTCAATGATATGGATGAGAAATGATGTACAAATCTGGATTCTATAAAAATCAGCCTTCTCAAACAAGAGACATGAAAAGGCTAATGGAGAATCCTTCAACTAAAAATCTAAATGAATGCGTTTGAAAATATATGAAAAGATTTTAACTAACACTCAAACCCATTCATATTTTTGATGAAAAAGAAGTTAAGAAAATAAGTTAGTTTTTGGAAATCAAAAGCATTTTCTTACTTGATAAATGATGAGCACACACCCAAAATACCCAAGCATCCACACACGAAAATACCCACTGAAATTATGCTTATTAACCCACACCAAAAAGTCTGAATCGAATATATCATATACCCGTACACACAAACGTCATTCCCATGTTTGCCCGAGCCACTTAGAAGCCAATCAATGACTGTCCACAAGAAACGAATGAGGGGCATATTCCTTTTATCCTAAAGGGGTATCATAGTATTGCTAAGGATATGAATGAGGAGCTATAAAAACAAATATTACTTTATTTTACAAAAATCAGAAATGAAGAATATGATGAATAGTGCTGAGGTGTGTGTAAGTGTGTGGAGTGAATGAATGAGATGCAATCAGATCTGATTGATACAGTGGGGGAACCAAGTCATGTGCAATGCACATGCATGTTTAGTAAAAACAGAAAATGAGCTTTCAATGAAATGGGCTTTAATAAGCAAAACCCGAAATAGCCCCACTGCAGTAACTGTCACATAAGTATCAGCCACTGTACGTGAAAACATCATTCTTTATGTTCAGTGAATGACTAGTCAAATAGACAAAAAACTGTTATTTTCCTGAAATGAATGAGGTGCAGTATACCTTGAGTCTTTGTTCATTCTTGACTTCTTCAATACAACTGATCTTATCCTTAATCTAGCCTAGAGCTTCTGAGTGATTAAATAAAAATAAATAAAATGGTTTTAACAAGGAAAATAGTCAATATAACAAATCCTAGAAACTAACACATTTCTTAAGGACAAGTCGGAGATTTTCCATCACTTTTTCAAGATTGTAAAACTGCTGAAAAGTAAAGGTATATATGACAAGTTTGTCAACCCTGTCCAGAATTAGATCAGACCATGGAACTGAGTTTGAAAACTCTCAATTCGATAAGTTTTGTTGTCAAATGGGTATCAAACATGAATTCTCAGCTCTTATAACACCCCAACAAAATGGAATTATTGAGAGAAAGAATAGGGTTTTAATTGAGATGGCAAGAGTGATGTTGAATAACAAAAATCTTGCTAAAAATTTTTGGGCTGAGGCTGTCAACACAACATGTTACATCATAAATAGAGTCTACCTTAGGCCGAGAACCAAAAAGACTCCTTACGAACTGTGGAAGGGTAGGAAACTCAAGGTTTCACACTTTAGAGTGTTTGAGAGTGCATGTTACATCTTTAGGGATAGAGAACATTTGGGGAAATTCAATTCTAAAAGTGATGAAGGTCTGTTTTTAGGCTACTCATCAAACAGTAGAGCTTTCAGAGTTTTCAATTTGCGAACAAGTTTTATGATGGAGTCCATAAATGTGAAAATAGATGATCATGATGCATCTATTGAAATGGCTACATATAAGGATGGATAGTTCCCTCAATCTGTTCCAAAAGAGGATGATTTGATTAAAAATGAGTCCAAGATAGGCAATGATGAACTTATTGATGACTCAAAAATTGTTGAGTCTGATAAGTCAGAGAGCGATCAAAATGACAAAATTCTAAGTGACAGACCTGAAAAACGAAGATGGGTGAGGTGTAACCATGGTGAAGATGTGATTCTAGGTTCTATAAACCAACCGGTTAGAACTAGAAAACAAATGGCCAATGAACTTGCTCATGTGTGCTATGTGTCCATTGTTGAACCTAAAAATGTCAAAGAAACTCAATCATGAGGAATGAGTGAGTGCAATGCATGAAGAATTGAACCAATTTGAGAGAAACCAAGTGTGGACTCTTGTAGAAAGACCAGCCAAAACAAATGTCATTAGAACCAAATGGATCTTTAAAAATAAATCTGATGAGTTTGGGAATGTGGTTAGAAACAAGGCTAGGCTTGTTGCTCAAGGGTACTCTCAATTAGAGGGTATTGATTTTGATGAGACTTTTGCACCCGTTGCTAGATTTGAGTCCGTTAGGTTACTTTGTGCCATTGCATGTCATCTTAAGTTTAAATTGTATCAAATGGATGTTAAAACGGCCTTTTTAAATGGTTACTTGAATGAGGAAGTTTTTATGGAACAACCAAAGGGTTTTGAGGATCCTCACATGAGAGATGATATTTATAAATTAAAGAAAGCCTTGTATGGGCTGAAGCAAGCTTCAAGAGCTTGGTATGAGAGACTTTCTCATTATTTGTTATCCAATGGGTATCAAAGAGGGTCGGTTGACAAGACCCTATTTGTAAAAAGGTTAAAAAATGATGTCATGATTGCTCAAGTTTATGTGGATGATAATGTTTTTGGTTCAACTTCAAATTCTCATGTCAAGAGATTCATTGATGCAATGTCTAGTGAATTTGAAATGAGTCTAGTTGGTGAAATGAATTTCTTTTTAGGACTGCAAGTTAAGCAAGAAGATTGTGGGATATTTATCTCCCAATCTAAGTATGCTAGAAACTTGGTCAAAAAGTTTGGGCTTGAGTCTTCCAAAGTGGCTAATACTCCAATGAGTAAAAGCTCCAAACTTCATAGGGATCCAAGTGCTAAACAAGTGGACCAAACCTTGTATAGGAGCATGATAGGGAGTCTCCTCTACCTCACGGCTAGTAGACCGGACATAGCGTTCGCGGTAGGAGTGTGTGTAGGTTCCAAAGTGATCCCAAAGAATCTCATTTGTTTGCAACAAAAAGGATAATCAAATATATAAGTGGGACTCTTGACTATGCAGCTATGGGTTGTGGTATACCCATGATACCAACATTAAATTAGTTGGATTTAGTGACTCTGATTAGGCTGGGTGTAGTGATGATTTGAAGAGCACCTCGGGTGGTGCTTTCTATGTTGGAAATAACTTGGTGTCTTGGCATAGAAAGAAGCAGAATTCTGTCTCTTTGTCGACTGCTGAAGCTGAATACATATATAACAGCAGGGAGTTGTTGTACACAACTCATTACTCATTTGGATGAGACAAATGTTAGCTGATTATGGAATTGATGAGAAAACCTTTCTCATCTATTGTGATAACATAAGTGCTATAGACATCTTCAAGAACCCGGTCCAACACACTAGAACCAAGCATATTGACATAAGACATTATTTCATTAGAGATCTTGTGGAGAGTGGAACTCTTACTTTGACTTTTATTCCTTCCGAAAAATAACTTGCAGACATCTTCACCAAAGCTTTGGAGAATCCAAAGCACATTAGTCTTCGGAAATCAATTGGCATTTGTACAAATGAGTGATCCCTTGTAGTTAAATTCATTAATCGCTCATCAAGACCACACCTTTATTCTCCAAAAAAGAATACCCCACTTTTTTTCTTTGAATTTTCAATACAGAAGAATAAGATTTGCAGATTTGCAGGTCAACATGGTGAACCTTCCATTAAAAACAACTCATTTGAAACACAGGCAGAGGACATATCAAGAAAAATGGTGGGGGATGGGATAAACTAACAATGCTACAATCTAGCTACAACTTGCGTTATTTACTTAGAAGGTACATGCATGTAATGTGAGATCTTGAAAGCCTTGTGATATATGTTTGCAATTATACTTGTGAACTTGATGTCAATTACTTGAGCAGCCAAGTTGGAACCTGCGCACCTTCATTCTTCCATTCAACGCAAGAGCCAAAACATCAAATTCCTCCACATACCAGGGCTCAGATACCACCACCTGAATTATATTTAGAGGACCTTGTAAGCTAATGCATACACACATACCATAAATTATTGTGGTCATAAATAACATAACTCGCCTCAAATCCTTGGAGTTCATTGTTTAGAAGATCAACAAGCTCTTGGAATAAGTGGAGTTGATCCGAAGTATTAGATAGCATCTAAACATGACAAAGAAGAGAAGAGTAAAGAATAAATAACAGAACAGATCTATTGGCATATAACGGCAACCAACACGAGAATGATATGAGACATGTTCCTTGAACTCTAATAGATGGAATGTTCTGGATCTTATCAAGGATTGTCAAATTCCATTAACTATGAAAAGTAGTCATACATATAATATATATGATTGAAAAGAAATTAGAAAACAAGCCTAGTTTATTTGAAAACAACTGGTACTCAACATCTTCAACCATAATTTTAGGGTTGGGTATGAAAATTCCCAAATTTGATTTTTTGGTGCCCAATTTCCCATGCTCTCCCCTTCTTCATATGTTGCCACCTGTCCGAGACTCGTTAGTGATAGAAACCACTGCATTAACACACAACAAGAGAAAAGATAAATAAATAATAGGCGAGTTACAAATAAAAATAAATACTCCTAAATTCTTTATTTTTACATTAGCCCATATGGCCATACGTTAGTCCCCCATCATTTTATTGAACCGACTGTCTACTGAACAAAATTTTTTGAAAATCAAAAAATTCGAAACTGAGAAAAGTTGGTAAACCGATCGATTACCGAAAAATATCATTGAAAAAAACCGAATCGATTATTATTGAAAAAACTGAAACAATTATTGAAATTTAGTTATATATGCTTATATTGTTGTAAATATCATTAATTATGTGGCTGTCCATTATCATATTTAACATTTATCTCATGTATTATCTAGAATAATTGTATAGATAATTAAGAGAAGTCCAATTCATTGTAAAATAGGAGACCTTAAAGGGTCTATCTCAGGTTATCAAAGAGCCTATAAATAGAGGCCTTATGTGAATGAGAAATACACTCTGATTCCTCCCCAATTCTCTCTTATGTTTTTTTACATTTCTCTTTATTTTATAACACGTTATCAGCACGATAGTCTCTAGTCTCTCTTATAAATTAGTTGTGTTTATTTATATTGAATGCAAACTCACGACAGTCTTGATGGTGATATTGTTTATTCGACTGAGCATTGGTCGGCAAAGATCTCTAATGTACCACCATCCCAACCACGTATGCTTGATTTATTCTGCTAAATTGGTATATTTGTTTATATTGAATACTTTCAATATGCTGTGAATAGCACCATATTTATTGATTCTACTTATTGGGTGCATATGCCACTCGACTGTTTGGGATTCAAATCTTTTTATTTATTTATTTATTGATTTTTGCACGTTTTTTGACAATTGACATATATGTTTCTAGGTATGTTATATATACACGCTTCTATATACATATCAACCTTTCATATTATTATGTTATTTTATCTTATAATTTACAATCCTGATTTTCAATTTAGATTAAAAGGATTGGAGTTTGTTGCCTAGCTATATACCGCATATGTCCTTATTCTCAACATTGAGATTTTGTTTTCGTGAGTTTGTTAGTGATGATATAACAATTTATATACGATCAATATATCTATGATCTTATTGCATCTAATCTCCGGCTTGTATGCTTCCAGTTAGTTTGTGCTTTCGTATACATATATATATATAGTGGCAATATTATATTATAATATTTATGGAGATTTCTGGGCTTATATATAAGTGAGATGCATGAACTATAAGTAAGGGCTATCATCTTTTACTTTATTCATGTGTTGTTTACGGCACAACCAATCTTGTGTTTTCTAGTTTTATATTGCGACATATACAATATCTTTTGGTTAATTATGTTACCTAGTTTTGGGAATTTGCTTATAAGATTATTGATTTATATTGATATATATATCTAAAATTAATTAAGGGCAAGAAGATCATTAATTATCACAAATGTGATCAAGACCAGAAGTTCTTGATCATTAAATTAAATTGACGGCCTAATGATCCTCATAAAATTAGATAAGGTCCAAAGTGCTTCAATTTTTGTACAATCAAATGAGTGCTACAAGTTCCTTAAAAGGAGGGCCTGAAGTTCATCAATTGCATGTTATACAGTTAAATAAGATAAAGACCTGAAGTTCCTTATTACTTAACATACAAGGACCTGAAGTTTCTTGCTCATATACAAGGACCTGAAGTTCCATGATCCATACAAAAGTCTTAAATTTCTAATACATAGTTTGAGAACCATAGTTCTAATGGGTACCAAAACTTCGAACTCAAAGTTTCGAATACATCAAAATTGATGACCTACAGTTTATGGGTCATAATATTATGAACCTAAAGTTTCATAATTAATATGATTATATTATATGAATTTTCTTATGCAATTTTATTGTCAGTATTATTTTAATTATGTTTATATTTCACTACGCATTCTATATTATTATGCACTGATTTTATGATTATTCATACATAAATAAGATTAAGGCCTGAAGTTCCTTATCATACGATCCAATCGAAACCTGAAGTTTCATGACTCAATCGAAACACAATTTTGCTTTATATATGATATACACGACGATTATCATATATTATATTAGGACATGAAGCTTCTTAATTTTGATTAATCATTTAATCATACGAAGATTTGAAGTTCTTCCATTTTTATGAGGACCCTATATTCTTTGGTTCTTATCATGTGATCAAATCATAATCTTAAAGTGTCTTGTTTTTATTATATATAATAAGGATTCGAAGTTCTTCAATCTTTATCCAATCGTGTAATTAAATGAGAACCTGAAGTTTTTCAATCTCTATATACATATCATGACCCGAAGTTTGTTGATTCATTTTATTGGAACCAGAAGTTTCCATAGTCTATTTTAATGCAATGTTTTACAATTTCTACTTTAATTTAATCGTTCTGTTTATTTCCTTGTTTTAATTCTTAGCTATGCATTATTTTTATATGGACCTGTAGTCCTAAACATCGAACCTGAAGCTTTGAGTATAGATACCATTTTGAACTTGAAATTCTAATTAATGTAGCTCAACCTTGAAGTTTTAAGCAATTTATTTTAGCCTGAAGTTCAAAATATATGAATCTTGTTAAGAATTAAAAGTTCTAACATAGTACAAACATTAGGAAAATAAGGACTTGAAGTCTAAATATGAACTTGAAGTTCAAAGCTCTAACATTTTAGACTTCGAAGTTTTAAATTAAATTTAAGTCTATGTTTTGAATCTGGAACCTGAAGTTTCAGAAATATGTTAATGTGACATGATGTTCATGTTATGACTCTTGATGAGCAAATATTTAGAACCCGAAGTTCTAACCTACTCCAAATTTGAGGTATTGGGAATACATGAGAACATATTATTTGTATTTAATTTTCCAATATATATTGATTGAACCAGAAGTTCAGATCTATAAATTTAGATGTTGTACATTGGTAATTAATCCTTTCATTATGTACACTAGTTGACTATATCATTTTTTTTATATAGAACCTGAAGTTCTAAATCTTTGATCTATACTGTATTTATACCTCCTATCACGGAATGGATTGATCAAACTTATAAAGAAATTGATATTCTAACGTATACAACGTGAAGTTCTTTATTCCTTAGTTTTACTCAAAACCTGAGACATTTGATTGATTAAAATTTGTAGTTCAATGTGCATTACTTAATCAAGTCAGAACCTGAAGTTCCTTGATCTTCATGTGCTATGTTATAGAATCAAATTGAACCAGAAGTTCTTTGATCTATCATTCCATGATTTAGAACTCAAATTTTTCATAACTCCATAATTTTTCTTATGAACCTGAAGTTCTTGATTAAGTTTAGATTAAGCAGAAAGCCTTTATTCATATGAGCTTGTAGTTCTATAATTTAACAAGATTTAAGAACTCGAAGTTCTGCTTATATTTTGTATAGAAACTTGAAGTTTCATGGCTTTTAATGAACTTGAAGTTTCATAGCTTCAATTTAGAACATTTTGGCATATATGTTCATCATTAGTTTATTGATTCTTATTATAACCTGAAGTTAGATGCTCAAGAATTATTTGAAACCAGAAGTTTCATATAACTACTTGTGCATTGCAAACCTGATTATGTTTCGTCTTTATATAACCTGAAGTTATATAAGCATTTGAGTTTGTATAACTACTCACTATATTGATTTTTATATATGCACTTATGAAAATTTTCCCGCCGTTAGGGGAAGAAATGACCGTTCCTGAAGAACGGCATAAAATAGCATAATATGGATATACTAGTGTTTTTATACCATTCAATATGAGAATGAGATATGAATGATAATGCAAATTTAGTGAATGCATTTATTTGAAAGTCACATATAGAAGTTTTATATATGCCAACATGGATTGATGTCCTAACATGGTAGTCCATCAATTTGGCGAAAAATGGTTTATTGCACGCCTGAAGCGTGACAAATCTATAGATTCCAAAGTTTAACTCTCCAGAAGTGGAGAGTATATGAAATGGTCCACACAACCCCAATTAATTAAATTTAAAGATCCACATTCTGTACACAAATCATCCTAGAAGAGATGACGTACAGTCCCTGAAGAGACTATATATATAAAAGCCCCTGAAGAGGCATGTGTACCAATTATAAAGATATATATTTATATCTAAAGCATGCAAATGAGAATTGTGAGATCGTTGATATATTGATGATTTGTTTTGTTTATAGTAGCTACTAAATATTATCATGGGCTATAATAATGTGGAACCACGTTTACTATAAATGTCGACAAAATTAAATGATTGGCCAAACTAGAAAGAGGCAATTCCAGTAGAATTGAACATCATTATAAACGTGGAATAATGAGAATTTATAGTTCAGACACCAAAGATGTTAACCCTGAAGGTTATAGAGTGTTTGAAATAAAGTGAGTGAAATCACTATTTATAATGGCACAAGGTTTCTCCAAAGAAACATGGGATTGTGGTTGTATATTCTCATGTTATAGATGCAACCACATTCTAACAAATTTGTTAAATTTAATATGTTCATTGCATATGGAGAAAACCTTTAGAGATTATGAAATGCCTGAAGCATATCGCCAGAAGCGATTTCCTACAAGATATAGGACAAATTACTAAGTCAAATCCTAAATTGAAAGTGTCATGAAATATTATGTGCTTGAAGCAAATCCTTGAAAGATTGAAAGAGCCTGAAGCTTAAACTATGTACTCAACTTTAACACTATGAATATGGTCAAAATTGCCTTATTGAGTACTTTGATTAGAATCCGAATTCGGAAATTGTTGCAACATATTCAAACTTTTGAAAGAAGTTATGAATTAATTGAGGCTCCTGAAGAGCTCATAAGATTATCAAATTCTTGAATATTGGATTTGATATAAATGACCTTGGAAAATGAAAATAGTGTCTCGAACTGCAGATCGAGTACAGTACTAGTGAAATTCTTATACCCAACGGTTATTTAGTCTATTGGCATTAAGATTGATTACTTGCTTCCTAAGGAAGATGGAAGAAAGATCTTTGGTCCAGAAACACCATATCTTAATGTGCCTTATTTAACTTAGCACAATGCAGTAGAACGAATATAGCATTAGTGATTGTGTCATGTAATTTTCCCAATACTCAAAGTATTTTCATAATAATTCATCTCTTTTTAGAGATAATAGTTCTTAACCACTTTATTTAGTGGATTTTTGTTTCGTTAGTATTGCTTTAACCTCAACAGGATTTCAACAAATGATGACAAACATGTATCCCTTGAAAGTATGGAAGTCATGTTGATACAAGCATTGCCAAACTACACTATCTAGAAGATAGCATATGAAATATCATTATTTGCTGGATTATTGAGCTAGTCAAATTAAAGCTTGTTATTATCAGGGGGAGCATCCAACAATTTTGCATGTTGTACTTTTTTTCTTTCGACTAGGTTTTTGTCTCATTGGGTTTTTCCTAGCAAGGTTTTAATGAGGCAAACGCATTCAACATTGTATCAGTAATATTGCAAAAGTTGCACTCTTTTTCCTTCGCTTTGATTTTGTTCCATTGGGTTTTTCAAGCAAGGTTTTAACGAGGCAACATTCACTGATTGGAGAAATATATCAACATCAGGGGAAGCGTGCCATCAAACATTGCACTCTTTTTCCCTCGTCCAAGGTTTTTTGTCCCATTGAGTTTTCCTAGCAATGTTTTAATGAGGCAGTGTCGTGCGCCCATCATATCTATCAAAAACACATGAAGATTGTACTCTTTTCCTTAGCTAGTCTTTTTCCAATAGGGTTTTGGCTAGTAAAGTTTTTAATGAGGCAATTGTCATAGTCAATGGACATCCAAGGGGGAGTGTTAATTGTAAATATCATTAATTATGTGGCTGTCCATTATCATGTTTAATATTTATTTCATGTATTATCTAGAATAATTGTATAGATAATTAAGAGAAGTCCAATTCATTGTAAAATAGGAGACCTTAAAGGGTCTATTCCAGGTCATCAAAGAGCCTATAAATAGAGGCGTGATGTGAATGAGAAATACACTCTGATTCCTTCCCAATTCTCTCTTATGTTTTTTTACATTTCTCTTTATTTTATAACGTATATAATATTATTATGTTAGTGGTACAATAAATATTAAACTACTAATATTATAAATAACTATAAGAAAATATAATTGTATAATGTTATCATATTAATATTAAGAAGACTTAAAATTCAGTCCATTTTATGAGTCTTTCTTAGACTAACACCAGTAGTGATTTAAGATTTGTAATTAAATCCTTTTATTTAAAAAAAAATAAGAATCTCATATATATATATATATATATCTACTGATATTTATCGATATACTAATATATACTCATCTTTAGGTAAGTAATAGAATATGTACTAATATATATTATTGGCACAATGGATGGTTTTGTTTTGATAAGCCTTAATATCGAACCGAAATCGACCGATGGTAGCCCTATATATACCCTATAATTGTTTTAGTATATATATATATATATATACAGAAATAATCACTCGCTCACCATAGAGCAGGGAATTCCCCGACACCTAACCACCCAACAACGAATTTCAATGATCGAAACCTTCCAATTTAGAGCATCATTCAAAGATCACCCTTGCAAAAAATCAGTCAAATCGTAAACTGTTTAGCTAGTGTATTACTATCAACATCATTTCAACCTTATCTGACGAAACTGTATTTGTCTGCAAAGTTTGGAGGACCAAACAATTATCGATTTGGCTAATTTTTTACAGGGACGACCCTTGAGATGGACTTAAAAATTTGACGGTTCCGATCATTGAATTTCCCGCACCGTGGTGAGCGAGGAATTCCCTGCTCTATGGTGAGCGAGTAATCATTACTGTACATGTATATATATATACACAGACGCTAGTAATGGCCATACGGGGGACTGTTATTTTTATTTGTAATTGGCCTATTATTTATTTATCTTTTTCTCTTGTTGGTTGTTGCGTGTCAATGCAGTGGTTTCTGTCACTAGCGAGTCTCGGACGGGTGGCAAAATATTAAGAAGGGAGAGAGGCAGGGCATGGGAAATTTTCATACCCAACCCTAAAATCATGGTTGAAGATGATGAGTACCAGTTGTTCACGATTCCTTCAGGCCAAGATGACCTCCAGGGCCAGTTATCGGAGTTCGAGAATGCTCGAGCCGCCGTTATCTCCATGCGAGCCCAACTGTTCGGTTTACAGAAATCAATTATGCGAGAGCTTCGCCTACTAGGCGCCACCACTTGTAGGGCTGGCCCCAGTCGACCCGAAATGACGATTCCAAATCCCACGGTGATTGTCGGCAGGAGGTCAGTGACTTGATGGATTTCGTCTCCTTAATTGTTGCCATCTTGCTACCGTACCATTCATTTCACCTGTTACATTCTTAAATTTGAACAATGGATGCCTTGAATAATTGTTCAGTTATTGCATAACTGCTAAAGCTAAACAAGAGAAAATATAGGAAACTGAAACCTTCCAAATCTGCTTGAATAAGTAAAAATTGATTTGTCTCTAAAATCTGAGGATATTGAAGCCCAATAAAGACAGTATATCCCACATCCTCTCCTTGCTCTGTACCAACTTATTGACCTCATCGAATCGTTCTAGGCAAATGCACGTCTCATTGGCACTGGCCCAATTGCACTGATTACCAACTTCTCTTTGGAGGGCCTTTATCTGTTTCTGGAGGTGTTTTCTTGCAAACTGTGTTATTTTGTGAGGATGTTATATTTTGTAATTCTGATGATTTACTATATGAATTGAATTTTGTATCTAATTATGTATCAGTTACTCTTTAATTTAATGATGATGATGTTGATCTTCTGTGTTGTATATTTTTGTATCCATTCCTGTATATGCTTACTATAGCAGATGGTGTGGCTTTGACCTTGCTTCAAAAATTCTCTCTAGCTAGGTGTTTGAAAAGATTAACTTGACACTTGTTCAATATTATCTCTATCCAGCTTGCCCGTGGAGGGGGACCATACATTAATGATGGTAAATCAGGACGAAGTTAGATCTGTGTTTGTAGTGGTGGAATTTCTTTACCACTGTCCATACAGTGCTGCATTATTTGAAGTAAAATTTAAACAAGGAGGAGAAGTTCATATTGGCGGAGGTGGAGGAGGAGGATTCACGCATGAACCCCAACTACTTGAACCTGTAGCCAAGTTCCCTCCTGGTTATTTCATTCAGTGTGCTGGGATTTGCAGCCTCTCCAGGTTATATCTACTTCCAGAAGACGGTCTCTATAAAGCTTGGAAGGGCGAGCATTCCAAGTCATTGCAGGGATATATTTTTGACACCAAGACTAGGTCAGTGGTTCCATTGAAGCCCCCAGAAGCTTCTAAGCCAGTTGGAACTGTTGTTTCTGCGTACGGGAAACTTTATTATCTTGCATCTCCAGTATGCTGCCGACAACTTCCAGATCCATCCTTTGAGAGTTATGATCCTGTTAATAGTCTTTGGAAGCGACTGCCTCCTTTTCCATTTTATTCAGAGTATTGGGCCAATGTGGATATAGTTGGTTATGCCGTTTTCCATGGCTTTATTTTGTTTTCAATGGGTGACCACAAGCGATTCCAAGTCATGGCTTTTCATGTAAGTTCAAGCAAATGGCATGAAGTGACAGTTGACACCTCTGCTTTTTTTCCTTTCCGGGGGAAGGGTGTGGTTGTAGGCGAGACTATCTATGCCTTATCTGAACGTGCAGAGGAGATTATAGCATTCTCCTTCAAGATTGATGAGGGTGATGAAGGTGGTATTGCCTATTCACTAAGCTCACCATTAAGATTGCAGGGCCTGGAGATTGTGGGTCGGCCATTTGCACATGAAGCGATGCAGACAGAGTGTTTGGTTCATTTGGGGGACCACGATTTTTGTCATGTCCAGACTGGCGGGAAAGACACATGTGCTGGTCATGTTTGTCATCAATATCTTTGTATCACCCCGTTTCAAATTGTTGTTGGAGAAGGAGGAAGCCATATCAAGACCTTACATTCAACTGTTTGTGCTGTGGATATTAAGGAGTCGGGTTCTTTCTTTGTTAGGTTCAGCTTCACGGCGTAAGTTTCCTTCACGTTTCTTGTGTTTTCATCTATAACATTAATTTGTACGTTGGGACTCTCTTACATTTTGTATGTGATGTATCCTTTATATGGTTTCTGATTATTATGACTCAGTGAGTGCGAGGATTCTGAACCCGACGAAGAAGAGGTGAGAGTGACTGCCATGAAGAAAAAGGCCAAGCCGGATAAAGCCAAGCAGGGAAAAGCCAAGAAGCCAAGCAGCGACCGCAAACCGAAAACATGGCGGATCTAAAGAAAATATCGCTAAAGGAAGCACTTACTTTCACCCGTTTACCTCTGTTGCTGCTCCATCTGTTGAGTAGTAAAATAGTAAACTTCTTAATTTTAATCATCTTGTAAGTACGGGGTGAACCTGCTAGTTGCTGATTTTGAACTACGCTTTGATGGGGGGAACTGCATCTCATTTATTTGGAGGGAGGGATTACGGTTTCCTTTCTGATTTATCTTATAGGCTGCCATACTTACCTTTGGGGTATGGGGTAAGGGTTTAGGGTTTAGGGTGTGTCGCCCCCCAGAAGTGATTTCATTCCTTTTGATAATCTCCTGCAGTATGATGCTGCTATTCTTCATACTTCATTTGCAAGGCTTCTGGGTCACCCCAAAGCATCATCCACGGTTGTACATCTAAAGACTCTTTGAGTGCAATTAGTTGCCTATTATGCTAAAAACAATTCCGGGAACGTGAATAAAAAAAATAAAAGAGACTAAAATGGAGTCAGTAAACCAAAATTTCTTACAAGTGCAGAGAAATATTAAAAATACTATATGTCACATCTATTTCAACCTCAGCTCGTCTACCCTCTGTCTTCTTAGTTCAAAACCTGCAAGAAGGTCTATATACGGGTGATCGGAACCACAACTCAGAAGAGACATAAGTCTTATCGAGCATAATTGTCAAGACTAAACTAAGTGACACAAACATGTAATTCAATCATAAGAGATTTTTGATAATTGAGATTAAATGATGATACGTGAATGCAGCTTAACTTCATATACTCATCCCGTTAATCAAAGCAATAGAATAAATAGACCTATATGTCTCATATCATGCATTTTACCACTGTGACCCCGAATACTTCATTGTATGAACTAATACCCGTAACACAGTCAACCTATATATATTTCCCCTTTTAGTAGTCATCTTGTCTAGACCATTGATGTCTAAGCCCAGATCACCCAATCGACAATTATACTGCTGATATTCTAATCTACTGTGCACACGGTGTCGTCTAGACCTAGTCCCTACAATGGTCAGACTCAATTACACAAAAGCTAATTTCCCATAGAAAAATATTTGAAAGTGAAATACAAATCCCCAACTGAATTTTGTTTTTGTTTTGTTACTAAGTAATAACTTTTCAAGTAAATACCAACTTAGTCACCATTTTCCGTCATTTTTGTCAGTAACTAGTATTGATCTCTACATACACCTTCACGCCTCAAAGAATATGTCACAATAAATTATCTATTCAGTGACAAATTTAATTCATAACTTTACTCTTCACAAAAGTCAAGAAGTATCAACTCTAAAAGCTACGTCACCAAACCTCAACAATTCAAGCATGTCCTAAAAACTTTGCTAATCACCACAGGTTGTCTTTCTTTCCTCAAATTATATCCTAATGACCTCGACAAATTCATTACTATATGCCTCAACAAATATATTCATTTCTTCTGATAATATCCTTATAGTCATAATATCATCACTTTCCATGGATTCGTCACCCAGAGTATCAGTATATAACAACTTTCTCTTCATAGTCTCCACAATTCTTCTTTTTCAACTTCAAAATAATATTCTATACTTAGTTCTCAAAACCAACCCTCCAAAATCGTTATTTTCTATCATTCACTTGGCTGAAACAATTTCCAACACTAAACAAAATAAGTCCTCACAATATCCAACATAGAAATTTCAGTCATATTTCCTTTAGAGGCGGGTTATGCAGACCACCCTATTCTACTAAGTTGACCACCCCAACACAATTTTTTTCAATAATTCCTATTTTACCCTTGTGAATACCCAGCCACCTGACTCTACCCCCAGCCGCTGGCAAGGTCATTGGCGATCCTGCCACTTCTCTCTCTCCAAACCCCAGAGCCCCCCAAGTTCTCTCTCTCTTTGTTTCTCTCTCTTCCCTCCATCTCTTTCTCGTCCTCTCTCCCTCATTGGACCACCATGGGTGGCCGCCGCGACCCCATAGACCTCCAGATCAATAGATGGAGGGAAGAGAGAGGGAGGGAGGCAGAGAGAGAAGGAAATGCCTCCAAAGACTATAAATTATCAAAAGTAATGCCTCCAAAGTTGTCAAATTCACCCAATGATTCAAAAGTAATGTTTCATTGTCATGTTCAGGTGATATCTAATACTTCGGATCAACACCACTTCTTCCATGAGCTTGTTGATCGTCTAAACAATGAACTCCGAGGATTTGAGGTGACCTATGTTATTTATAAAAAAGTTGGGTTAACATCTACCGGATTTGAGGTGAGAAAATACTGGAAAATCTTGGAGGAAAGCGAATGGAGATCGATGCAATTTCTACCGGATGATGTTCAACGTTTACATAGCCCAACCGAATCCAATATCAAACGGAGAGAGTTACAGAGTCACATTGTTCACTGATCATGGGTTATTCAGATTACAAGCGCCCAGATTGATCCACCAAGAACTCTAAATAACAATTAAATAAGTAATTTCTTCCCAATTCATCATTCATCATATCGTTTCTTCTCCATCTATCAAACTGCAATGTTTGAGGGCTACATACACATCATGTCCTTTCTCCAAATCATTCAATCAAACAGAGGATGTTATGAGCCGCATGCAACATCTTCCTGCAAATCATTGCAGCTTTCTTTCCTTCTACCCAACATCTTTGCATAAAATAAAAGGATGAGATGCAGTTCCCCCCATCAAAGCATGGTTCAAAATCAGCAACCAGCAGTTTCACCCCGTACCCGTACTTACAAGATGATTAAGATTAAGAAGTGTATTTTTTTCCTACTCAACAGATGGAGCAGCATCAGAGGTAAATGGGTAAAAGGCAGTGCTTCCTTTAGCGATATTTTCCTTAGATCCGCCATGTTTTCGGTTTGCAGTCACTGCTAGGCAGGCCTCTTGGCTTGGCTATTTCATGCTTGGTTGTTTCCTGCTTGGCTTTTCTCTGCAAAACCAAATTATATTACGAGAAACTACACTCAAAGGCTAATAAAAACACTTACAGACATGCAAACCCTTCAGTCTCTTGATTCATGGTCATATTAAATAAATAAAAAGATTTCATATAGACACCCTCATAGGGTGTTATCACAACTGCAGCTAGCTTCCATTCCATTTTATTGGGAGGAATCGAGAAATGCTTCTTCCTCCCATATATCCTTCTTTTTTAACCTTTTTTAGATATTTATACGTAATTTAATTAGGAGTGACGTGAGGATGGTAACTTACCTTGCACTTAGTTTCTTCTTCTTGTCTTGGCTGATTCATGGCGTCACACTCCCCTCTTCTTCTTTGGGTTCAAAATCATCGCACTCACTGAGTCATAATAATCAGAAACCATATAAAGGTTAACGTTGCATACAAAATGTAAGAGAATCCCAACATACAAATTAATGTTATATATGAAAACACTAAAGAAACGTTAAGGAAACTTACGGCATGAAGCCGAAGCTAACAAAGAAAGAACCAGAGTCATTAATATCCACAGCACAATCAGCTGAATGTAAGGTCTTGATCATATGGCTTCCTCCTTCTCCAACAACAATTTGAAACGTGGTGATACGAAGATATTGACGATCAACACATGTGTTGTTCCTGCCAGTCTGGACATGACAAAAATCCCGGTTCCCCAAATGAACCAAATACTCTGTCGACATCCCTAGATGTGGCCGACCCACAATCTCCAGGCCCCGCAATCTTAATGGTGAGCTTAGTGAATAGGCAATACCACCTCCATCACCCTCATCAATCTTGAAGGAGAATGCTAAAATCTCCTCTGCACGTTCAGATAAGGCATAGATAGTCTCGCCTACAACCACGGCCCTCCCCGAGAAAGGAACATAAGTAGAAGTGTCAACTTTCACTTCATGCCATTTACTGCTCCTTACATGAAAAGCCACGACTTGGAATTGCTTGATGGCATGCATTGAAAACAAAATAAAGCCATAGCAAACGGCATAACCAACTATATTCATATTGGCCGAATACTTATAAAATGGAAAAGAAGGCAGTCGCTTCCAAAGATTCTCACAAGGATCATAACACTCAAAGGATGGATCCGGAAGTTGTCGGCAGCATACTGGAGATGCAAGATAATAAAGTTTACTGTACGCAGAAACAACGTATCCAACTGGCTTAGAAGTTTCAGGGGGCCTGAATCTATACGATGACCTAGTCTTGGTGTCAAAAATATATCCCAGCAATGACTTGGAATTCTTGCCCTTGTAAGGTCTACTGAGACCTTCCTCTAGAAGTAGATAGGAGCAGCTGAAAATCCTCGCACTCCGAATGGTATAAACACCAGGGAACTTGGCTACAGGTTCAAGTAGTAGGGGTTCATAAGTGACTCCTCCTCCACCCATATGAACTTCTCCTCGTTGATTCAATTTTATTTCAAATAATGCACCACTGTATGGGCCGCGAAGAAAATTCACCACCACAAACACAGATCTGGCTTCCCCCTGATTTACCATCTTTGCATGCTCCCCCTCCATTGGCAAGCTGGACAGAGAAACGAGTCAAATTAATCTTTTCAAACACCTAGCTAGAGAGAATTAATGAAGCAAGGTCAAAGCCACACCATCTACTTTAGTAAGCATATGTAGGAATAGATACAAAATACAGATTCCAATATCAATAAATAAACTTGTCCTGCAAACTGTGAATTTCAGTGTGCCAGTAGATCATCATCATCATCAGTAAATTAAAGAGTAACTGATACATAATTACATACAAAATTCAATTCATAGAATTACAAAATATAACATCCGGTTTGCAAGAAAACAACTCAAGATACAGATAAAGGCCCTCCGAATAGGAGTTGGCAATCAGTGCAACTGTGCAAGTACCAATGAGACGTGCATATGCCTAGTTCGGTTTAATAATATTAGGTCAATAAGATGGTACGGATCATGGAGAGAATGTGGGAAATACTGTCTTTATTGGGCTTCAATATCCTCAGATTTTAGAGATAAACAATTTTTTCTTATTCAATCAGATTGGAAGGTTGCAGTCTCCTAGGTTTTCTCTTGTTTAGCTTTAGCAGTTATGCAATAACCGGACTAGGGCCATTGATTTATAGCATATTAATAATAATAATTAAAAAAACAACAACCATCGATAGTTTTACAGCAAAAATTTAAGAAGACGAAATCCACCACGGCACTGACCTTGTGAAAGGATTAACGGCCCCATGGTTGGTAGCACTACTGGCGGCTAGTAGGCCAAGCCTATGCCTATGCCTATGCTCTTGCGTCAGTTTGATATGGACCTCGTCAACGTCGAATAGAACTTTCTCGATCTCCGAAAACTTTCTCTGGAGCTTCACGATCCGGTCCTTAACATCTTGACCCGAGGTGAGCTCAGCGGGGTCGGAAGTTATCTCCGATAACTTTCTCTGGAGCTCCACGACCCAGTCCTTAACATCCTCCATGTTAGGAGGCCCTGGTGGAACCCTAATAAATGTTGATAAACACGGTCCCTCCATGATAGGAGGCCCTGGTGCAACCCTAAATGTTGAAAAAGGGGAAAAAGGGGATTTATTCGGACCCTCCATGATAGGAGGCTCTGGTACTCTGGTTGAACCCTAAATGTTGAAAAACGAAAGAAAGGCAGAAAAGTAAACAACAATTTCAATTCATTTAATTCATTACCTGATTACAAAGGAGTAAAGGACTGACTGAATGTATATAGAGAAAGAATCGCCAACTTTTCGATAAGTTCTTTTTTTTTCTACAATAATGTTCTATTTTAAGGGGTGTAAATTTGGGCTATGTCACACAATGGGTCATCCATACATGCGAGTAGAACTTGAGACCTCTCATTTTTTTTTTTTTTTTAAAGAGTGTAAATATGTTTTATACAAAAAAATTAAAGGTTTTTTTATTATATTATCCACCTAAATTTTGACCCGCTTTTCATTTTATCTTTTAATAAATTTTTTGACTCGATGTACCACTTGAATTTTAAAAAAATTTCAATGTGAGATCTTTCATCCAATTCCGTCACATTTTCTGTTAAAAATAAGGGTATTTTGGTCTTTTTATGTTAATTTATTGTTCATCATCTTCAACCTTAAGCCTCATGTTTTCGAGTTTTTATCATACTTCACCCATACTTTTGACTCATCAAATCTCCATCAAAATCAACAATCTTATATTCATTTTGAAGATATGAATTTCTTTTTTACAACCATACAAAAATAATTAAAAAAAAAACTATGAAATGCGAGATAGTTGGTCACAAACTAGGCTACCTGAAACTGCCAAATTTTCCAAAAAAAATCACAGATTTTTCAAATTTCACCCAACTTCAATTTCTTTCAAATTCATCACCCTAAATCAGTTTCTTAGGTTACTAGAACATAAGTATAGTTTTCAAATCAATCATCCAACCTCAAACCAACCTATAAATCAAAATCTTTATCAAGAACATAAACTTCAAAACTAAGAAATAAAAATCAAGAGAAGTAAAAACAAATCGAACATGTGTATAGTTTTCAAATGACATTTTACTTATCTGGATTTTGATTTCTTCGTTTTGAGGTTTATGTTCTTGATGGAGATTTTGATTTATAGGTTAGTTTGAAGTTGGATGATTGATTTGAAAACTATACACATGTTCTAGTAACTGAAGAAATTGATTTGGTGATGAATTTGAAGGAAATTGAATTTGGGTGAAATTTGAAAAATTTGCAATTTTTTGAAAAATTTGGTAGTTTTGGGTAGCCTATTTTGTGACCAATTATCTCGAGTTTCATAGCTTTTTGAATTATTTTTATATGATTGTAAAGAGGAGATTCATAGCTTCAAAATGAGTATAAAATTGTTAATTTTGATGAAGATTTGATGAGTAAAAAATAAAGGTGAAGTATGATAAAAACTGGAAAATATGAGGCTTAAGGTTGATGATGATAAACAATGGTTACCTCTAAAAATCACAGTAAGCCTACAATCCTAATATAATATTTGGGCGTGCCATTATTCTCAGCCAATGAGCCATAATAGAAAAAATATAAGTTGTTATTCGCGCCAAGCTTACTAACTCCTTTACTTATAGACTTCAGGGATGACTTGAGATGAACGTTCAAGTCTCCTAGTTTTACATGAAATAGGACTCTTATTGTTTTTCTAATACATCTGATATATAAAAAATACATCTGATAAATACATTAGGTAAATATGGACAACCACATAAATACTAATATTCATAACACTCCCCCTTGGATGTCCATTACACATCAAATATGCCTCATTAAAAACCTTACTAGCCAAAACCCTATGAGAAAAAACTAGCTAAGGAAAAGAGTACGTACAATTTTCATGTGTTTCTCATAACTGTGATAAACATGCGACACTGTCTCATTAAAACCTTGTCAGGAAAACCCGATGGAACAAAAACCTTGGACGAAGAGAAAAGAATACAGTGTGATGACACACTCCCTCTGATGTTGATATGAGTTCTTCAATTAGTGACGGTTGCCTTGTTAAAATCTTGCTTAGAAAACTCAGTGGGATAAAACCAAAGTGAAGGAAAAAAAAAAAGTACAATAATTTGCATGATCATTGATACAATTTTGGATGCGTTTAATGCCGCCTCATTAAAACCTTGCTAGGAAAAACTTGGTGGGACAAAAACCTAGTCGAAGGAAAAAGAGTACAACACACAAAATGGTTGGATGCTCCCCTTGATGAGTTACTCCCCCTTAACATCAAGCTTTAATTTGACTAATGGATAGCTCATCTTAAATGTCATCTTCTAGACAGTAATGTTTGGCACTGCTAGTATGCATATGCCTTTAAAAATATTAGTAGGGGATCATCCATTGAATTCATGTTGAGATTTAAACAATGTCAACAAAATATAGTTCCACTAAATCAAGTAGTTAGATATAATTCTCAAATCTAATGTACTCCCAATTATAGATAAGGGATCGAAAACTTAAAAAAAAAGAAAAAAGAAATCAATACTTGGATCATTGGAGAAATTACATGGCATAACCAGTCATTAATATATACAAATTTTCATATGTTTTTCAAAGACTCTTCAGGAGCGCCAATTGATTTATCCAAGAGTTTTGAATACGTTGCAACGACATTGAATTCGAATTCGAATTCGATTTATCTATTATCAAAGTACTAATCGAGGCAATTTAAACCATATTTATGAGAATAAACTTGAGTACATAATTTAAGCTTCAGACTCTTTGAATCTTTCAAAGATTTGTTTTAAGCAACTCATGTATTTCATGGAACTATGTATATTTCAATAGAAATTGGGCTTTATATCCCTTAGGAAATTGCTTGGTAATGTGCCTCCAACATTTCATATATATACCAGCCAATAGTCAGCATGCATAATAGATATTTCAAGTTATTGGGTACCCAAGTCTCTTCAGGGGCTTTAATTCTTATCTCATAGACTTGTGTCTTTTCTAAGACTGTCATCTCATTTCGATGATTATTGGTCTGAACTTGGATCAAGAAACTATTAGTCTGATATACATTATTGGTCTATTCCCTAACAATTTAAGTTTTTGGATCCAGTGGTAACATGGTATCAAAGCTCTGTTTGAAGGAGGTTCAAAGTTCTAAACCTCCGATTCTCATTCTACACTTATTTGTTGATTTGCAAGGTGCTAGATGGGACTGTGTCTATTCATTTCTCTCTGTTTGCAAGATGAAACTGTCTTCCTCTAAGTGCAGGATGAAACTGCACGTGAGGGAGGGTGAACATTCTTGTCTCATTCCCTTACAACTTAACCTTTTGGGTTTAGTTGTTATCTACCAAAAACAAGGTTAAAGTTTTTTGATAAGTAACCTCAAGTCTCTGGCATTTTGGATTAAACACCGATTGATGATTAGTTTATAGCAAGTATTGAGTAAAATGAGAAGAAGATAAGACTAGACGAAAGAGAGAGAAAAAGAAGATCTAGGAAGATGCAACTCATATCAAGTAGGTCGTTGGGTTTTCAACATTTATTTATTGAGTCCAAAAAGTATCTGCATAAAATCTCATAAACTGCCACCTACCAAAATGAGTTCCCTGAAATACACCTAATTTGACTAAAATACAAATGAAACCTAAGTCCAAGAGCTTACAGCTTCTCTAAGAAACACCCGGCTAGGGCTCTTGGCCAATTACTATGTTAGCCCTTATATTAGCTCTTCCATTTCTGTTGTAATATTTAGGCACATTGTCTGGACCCTGAATCGAAGGACCAAAAGAGGGATAAATAATTAATGCTGAGTTCTAATCACAGAAATGATATCTGGCAAAATCACAGTATGGCTTTACATCTCAATAGTTATATTCAAAGTTAGTAACTTCTAAAGCCAGAAGTCAGCAATATTTACCAGCCAACAAGCCACTGTAAAAAAAACATAGGGATGCGAACTAAGTTCCAATACTAAACTTGATGATGGTTTAAGTACCAAAGAACAAGGGGCATTCATTTGTAGAATGGTTTCTTGTATTGCTTGAAGTTTTGAGAGGTCTCCTCTCTTCACGCATTTGTAAAACGAAGAAATCTTAGATGCTATATCCTGCAAAAGAATGAACTATTAAAGCTTGCTTTTGTTTTATTGTCATTTTCCCTTTCATTTGATAAATGAAAAGGATGGAGTTACATTAAAACTGTGAATTTGAATCCAAATACGACTAAACAAATGAGTCATACAACTTCACACTGTTCAGTTTTAGAAGGTAATTACTAATGACAACCATCTTCATCTCTGACATAGAATTTCTCAAAGCATAACAAGTGAGAAGTGAGTAAGTAACTAATAGCCCATTTCATCAAGTTGGCTTGTAATAATGTGAGACATGCTAAGATCAATTTTTGGGGACACACACATGCAATTTTTCCTTCTTCCTAATTAAAAGTCATATACTTCTCTTTGATATATATACATATATATATATATTGTATATACAGCATCGGGCCCCCAGGGGGTCAGGGGTGGAAACAATACACATGACATAATAAGTTACTGAGATTCCCCTTCACCAGCTCCAAGAATCAATGGCCAAGGATAAAAAAAAAAAAAAAAAGAAGAAGGAATGAAGAAGCTTTCACGTACAAGAAAAACTTTTTAAGTTTGATTACAATACCTTATTAACATCTTCTAATAGGACTTTCTCAAAGGCTCCGAATGGTATGGCAACTGACATTGGAATTTTAATCCATGTTGGCACCCTTCCTCTCAAAAATTTTATGTTGTATGATTTTGCACCAACCTATGCAATAGAAAATCGTCAGATAACCTATTCAAGCTTCAGCAGAAGTTGAAACTTCAAAAATATCCAAGAAAAAAATGTGTGGTATGAAAAATCAATATTATAAATAGTTGAAAGAATCAATAGATTAATTGGCCAAAGAAAAAAAAAAGAATAAAAGAATAAAGGTATAACAATCCATTTTGAGTTTTATTTCCTTCCACTACATTTCGGAAAAATCAACAAAGTTGGTTAACTGTTATCAGAATAGATAATACATTTGGTAGTTTATGATTCAATTATGATGCCTGCGCAGTTTTCATCAATTGTACATATAACTTACAATGATCTTCTCACCGGGAAACAAAATTAAGAACATAACATAATCTCTTAAGAAATATGAACAGAGAAGGTTTAGGTTTAAGGTTTCAATATAATTTCTGCTTAATTGATTAAGACCATAACGTGTGGTTTATATACATGGGCCTATAACTAAAAATACAGGAATTAATAAATTACCTAAGTAATTCTAATAATTACACAATAATCACATGGGTTGACTCACACCAACACTTCCCCTCAAGTTGGTGCATATATATCGCACATGCCCAACTTGTCTAGTGAGTCCAAAAACACCTTATTTGCTACAGCCTTGGTCAACACATCTGCAAGCTGATCTTCGGACTTCACAAATGGAAAGTTAATAATCTTAGCTTCAAGTTTCTCTTTAATGAAGTGTCGATCAATCTCAATGTGTTTTGTTCTATCATGCTGAACAGGATTATGTGCTATATCAATAGCAGATTTGTTATCACAAAACAAGTCCATAGGTTTGGTAGGTGGACACCCTAAATCAGTCAATAAATGCCTCAACCATAAAAGTTTGACTACTCCAAGTTCCATACCTCTGTATTCAGCCTCTGCACTTGATCTAGATACAACCGATTGCTTCTTACTCCTCCAAGTCACCAAATTTCCTCCTACAAAGGTAAAGTAGCCTGAGGTAGATCTTCTATCATCTGCTGACCCACCCCAGTCTGCATAGAAAAACCTTCAACATTCACATGACCATGATTAGCAAACAACAATCCTTTACCGAGTGCAGATTTTAAATACTGCAAAATTCACTCCACAGCATCCATATGGGGTTTACACGGGGCATGCATAAACTGGCTTACTACACTAACCGCATAAGCAATGTCAGGCCTAGTGTGAGACAAATATATCAATCTTCCAACAAGTCTCTGATATCGCCCCTTATCTACAGGCAAGGCTCCCAAACACTCGAAAAGTCTATGGTTTTGTTCCATAGGAGTGACAGCTGGCTTACACCCAAGCATACCAGTTTCAGACAACAAGTCTAAAACATATTTCCTTTGAGATAGGAATATGCCATGTTTAGACCGAGCAACTTCTATCCCAAGAAAGAACTTCAAGTCCCCCAGCTGTTTCATTTCAAACTCTCTAGATAGGTACCTCTGCAAATTAGAGATTTCCTCATAATCATCTCCGGTCATAACCATATCATCAACGTAAATGATAAGAGCAGTAATCTTCTTCCCCCTTTTCTTTAGGAACAAAGTATGATCAAAATTACTCTGCCGATAACCATAGTTCTTCATTGCACGGGTGAATCTCCCAAACCAGGCTCT